>JAHXMU010000006.1:5776520-5845368 GCA_019455685.1 Philornis downsi
TATATCGACTCAGTGACCTTTGAAATTAAGTTGTTTCTTTCGAGGGGGGAGGAAAGTTGTTGCTTAGGATAAAGTCATAAGAGTTCTCGGCCCACAGCGGCTTTTAAGGCTTTTCAAGTGGAAAGTTTATTAAAAATGTCAGTCTTAATTATTGCGATAATTGACCATAAAATTGTTTGAATTGAGAAGTTCAATAATAGCAACGTAGTTAAAATACAGTTCGATATTTTCTGTCATAGCCCCTAGACGGATGAGTGATAAATTATTCTTTTCATGTATTAGATGATACCCTACACGTGTGAGTAATGAATTATTCATTGCAGGTATTAAAAGTTACCTATATTAATAAGTATACGCATCAGTGGCGATGATGAAAAGTAAACAGTATTCATTTAGAAATTGAAAAACAAAGCAGAGAAGTTGAGTTCAAGTTTAACACAAAATTCATGCTGTTAAAAAGGCCTCTATAGTGTTGAAATGTGCATATTATCTTTATTATGACTTAATCTATATAAATAAAAATCAAATGCCGTTCGTTGGTAAGGGCATCAGTTGAGAACGGCTGGACCGAATTGAATAATTTTTTTTTTAAATGTTCGTCGTAGTCTAACTTAGGTTTTTATGGAAAGAAAAATTTACCACGCCCACTTTTTTTGATTTATCTAAAATTGTAAAACGGCTACACCGATTTGACTAATTCTTTTTTTTAAATGTTTGTAGTAAATGTTTCCAGTGCTGCTACAAATGTGGGTGGGATTGGACAAAGGGGCGTGGTACCTCCCATACAAACAAAAAATTAAAAATCCATTATTTCTGCTCCTGCTTACAGTATTTGAACAAAATTTGGTGCGTAGGTTTGGTATACATATCTTAAGTGCTGCTGCAAATATGGGCGGGATTGGACAATGGGGCGTGGTACTTCCCATACAAACCATACATTAAATATCCAATATTTCTGCTCCTGTTTACGGTATTTGTACAAAATTTGGTATATAAGTTTGGTTTACATATTGTAAGTTCTGCTGCAAATATGGATTGGATTGGACAAATAGGCGTGGTGCCAACCGAGGAAATCAAAAATTAAAAAACCATTATTTCTGATCCTGTTATAGGAAAACTTAAGTCTCTCAAATACTGACTTTATTTCACTTCTCATTTTTCTATGTTTCCCGACAGACAAACAAAGAACATTGTACATGTGAAAGCGTTGCAGTAATTTTAAATCTCAATTAAATTGACTTAAATTAAATAATTTTTAAAAACTTTACAAAAAAAGTATTAAAAGCATTCATTTAAATAACCAAACTTTTCTAACAAAAATTTAAATACAGAACCATCTATCCTGAAAATTGTAAATCATTAATTTGCCACCTTTGAAGGCAGAACGAAGTCTGCCGGGTCCACTAGTTATTTAATAATTATGTTAAAATGCTCTAAAAAAAAAAAACAAAAGAAATGCTTGTACAATGAAATTGTATACATTTAAATGACACAAATGAATTTTATTATTATAAACATTATTATATATACTTTTTACAATAAAATTATATGGTATATTATGGTTCTATTGGTAAAAGTTATTGGAAAAAAGTTACTCATAGTTATTGGAAATTTCTGGGCAACGAAAATTTAACTCTCTGCGATGAATGTTAGGTGAGTTTTAACCTACCAAAAATCTTCAGTGAAGGATAGGAATTTTCGTTGCCAACAAACATCCAATAAATACAAATAGAATGACCACTGTTTCCAGCTTGTGCTTGAGTGTTGCGATTGCAATATTTTTAATATCACATAGTTATTTTTATTTTTTTAATCTTTGCTATGAGTTTCCGCTATCACTGGAAAAACAGGAACATGCAGTAAAAGTGAAAATGGTGTCCTGTTTTTATATTCCGTTAAAATTCAAAACAATCAAAATACGAACGCCCTCTGACTTGTGTAAAAGCTGATACATATTTTTTATTTTACCAAACTTTTCATATCTCAGGAAGGATACGTGAAACATATTAGTTCTTCTATGATTGCAACAGTTCTTGTGTGATGCGCATAAAACTTTACATATTCGCTATGGTTCGTTCGAAAAGTGAAATGTGTGCAGCCATTTACGTTTGTGGTGCGTTGACACGTGCAAATGCAGTTAGTTATTTGTTTTGTGTTTGTGGGTGTGAGTTGGTAACAACCATGTAAATGGACCGTGTCGAGCAAATGGCAAAAATTTTTTAATACGAGAACACCGCAGTGTTGTAGTGATATCAGTAACATTTTAATATTGGTATGAGTAAGCTTTTTCAGGAAAAAAATTTAAATTTTTAATTTAGAATCGAACACAAAATACTGAACACGATATATTTCTTTAACCCATCAGAGAAATTTATATTGAAAATCTGGGAAAAAAATGGTTGGGAAAATTGTGCCAGGAAATATAAGAAATAAATTAAAATTTGTTTTCTAGACATATATATTTTCTTGATGCAGGTGGTATCAAAAATACCATCATCACCTGTCTAGATGTGCACCTCACTAGTTTTAAGTAGTAAAGAATTTGTTAAGCAATTCTAGTTATAAATAAATAACCAAAAAGAGCCGCTTTAGTAGCGTAAATTCACGACATAATAGAGACACAATTTTGTGTCTCTATTTCTTTCTCACATAGAAATAAAGAATGTTGGTTGAGAAGTTCAAAGCCTTATTTTTTCGCTAAAGAATATTCTTCATCATAGGATGGGGAATACAGTAAGTATGCCATTCCGTTTGCAACAACCAGTCATATTCTCCTGAAACCCCGTAAATTATGATTTCAGCGTGATTGGCAGTACATCAGCAAATCTTTTGAAATCGCAATACACTTTGAGCGGCATGAATAAAGACGTTGAAATTTTCCACAAAAATATCTCGTAGTCATAGGTGGTTCAAGTTCAAAATTACGTAAAACCATCCCATTAAGGGAAACTTGCAATTACTAAGACTGTATCCACATCAAGGAGCAACAAGGTAGAATTCACTGGTTAATTGCAGGCATCTATGTTAGTTAATAAATACGGGAGAATATTGTATGACGTTTTATGCACCTTTCAACAGATCCATTCGACATTTTTGATATACCTATCAATCTGGCTGTGAGCAGTTATATTTTCGGTGTACCAACTGTGTTCGCAGATACCACAAGTGGTCTAAATCGGTCCAGTAGAAAAAAAATTGTCCATAATGTTACTGAACGAACCCACCTATGAAAGGAATTGGAAAGTTATACAATTGCTCCAAAAAATCACACTGTCTTTACTGTGGGCATGGTTATTATGAAAAGTAAAAAAATCAGCGCAGAAGATCGAAGCGCTTGAAATTATCTTCTACGGGCGACGTATAATAGATCAGAATGTCTATTCCAGTCGCCACCTAAGAAGAAGAAGAAGAAAAAACAGCACTTTTACTCGTAGCTGTCACAAATGGAAGAAAGTGATCAAGTTAGAAAGAGACTTGGCCATACAATGGCTAATCTCACTTCAAGAATAGTGAACATTATTCAAAACTATTGCAATAATTTTGTTTCTTAAGGACTTGCTCTAATTGCGAGTGCGCTTATCTAGAAATAAACATGTTCTCGTCGGAAAAATATGTTTAGTGTAAAGAAACTTATTCCTGGAAATGGAAACTTCACGTTTGAGGAAAGTGCCATTATAGATTTTCCTCAATCTACTCCATTTATTTGTTGATTACGAAACCGTCCCAAACTAAACATTTTTTAATAGGCCACTGCAATTATGGATGTGTTTATTAAAATGTTAAAACAAATTCCTTTGCATATCATTAATTTTACATGGAGAGCTTCTCACACTTACACTCATTAAATTTTTAGATACTTTGAACGACACCTTCTGCTTAACGCCGATTTCTAATGTCAATTTGAGGTGTTTTTACTCGTCAATTACTTGATTGCTCAAAGTGTTTATTATATAGGTATACGTATGTATATCGTGCTGACTCCAACTCAAAGAAATGCAATTATTATATTGGGACTCCAAATGACGATTATATGTACGATAGTCGTGTGTTCTAACTATCATTTATTAAGCTGTGCTAAACATATGTTTCAGAAAAAGAGTTTATTCTAGTTGTTTATACTAACCATAATCAAGTGCGATAGTATGCACGGTTGTCGTGGATACTCACCATCATTTATTGCATACATATTTCAATAATCAGTTTACTGAAAAATATTCTAATTTGTCTCACTATACTGCATCTTAACTCCCAGGTAATATATTCGCTTCACAAAATTAGCCTATGCTGACTACTGTTATTGTTGTTTTTAGTTTGAAACAAACAAAGGGATTAAGCTAGTCCGTTTATCGTCCTTGCTTAAGACGCTTTGTATTGGTGAAGTCAATGAATGCTTGCGTCGCTGCTCATGCTGTTGCTGATGTGAAACTAGCTTTACATGCACATAAGAAGATAAACTTTGCTCAAATCGCCAACATTTGTACCTTAGTGAAATTTTAACAATTTCAAAGTAACCTTTCTCGTTTGAACCTTTGAGCAGTCAACACAAAATTTGTTAACTATCTTTCTGCACAAAGAAGATTAGGTTTTGTTCTACCGGGAAAAGCGTACCTTATTCATAAAAAATCTTTAAATGATTTTGTGCAAAACTTCATCTTCCCTATCTCAAGTTTAATCTTAAATTACAAATGTAAATTGCTCAAAACTTTGCAGGGGCTTATAGGCGGGGAAAAACGGCTTTTGAATTTGCGATTCGATTTATAAAAGTTTGCTTTTCCTTATAAATCTTCATAACAAACATATCATAAACAATGGCAACGTTAACTGACAAACAGGTGGAAACCGCTCTACTTTCTTTGTGGAGATTTCAGAACTGTTGATACTCTTCTAAACCATCGTTGAACAGTGTGAAATAAACTTTTTTCCACCCACACAAAACCATAACTATAATTGTAACTTCATTCACGCTTTGTTTCTTGCTGACGAGTCACTCTAAAATATTCTCATTCTATTCTCATGTGCTCTGTGTAGTTTTTATCACAGAAATAATAATAACGAATATCATCGTCGTCACTTCCTTGTGTGTCAATAAAATCACAATGATAACCAGTAATAAGACACGTCCACAGACCTGGCAAAAGAACTTCAAGTGTACTTTTATATGAACGTGTTAATGGCTGTGTGCCTGGCAGTTCATTTGTATATAAGAACGTGTTGTTTTGAGACAATGTTGGTGTTTATTGTGCATTAGACACATAATTGGCCATAAAAATGTCACATCCATTATGAAAAGTGTATGAGAAGACACAACAGAGAAAATACGTTTTCAGTGAAACTGAGAAGTGAGCTGGCAAAATTAGGGATTTTAAAGGCAGGGAAACGAGTTTAGTGTACGACGTAAGGCAATGCTAATATTATACGAACAGCATTATGCGAAAAATAAACCGATCGGAGATTTGTGAACTAATTCCAGAATAATGAACTACATAATCAATGATTTTCTTATGCAGAAAGTACCATCTTAAAAGGGATATGCAAAATTTATGAACTAACTTACAAGCATTTCGTTTACAAAAGTTATTGTCTAGAGTCCAATTTACAAATTAAATAGTACCAACTTACAGTCTAGCTTAAGATGCATGGAAGTTTGTTGTATAAGGTACTATGTTTCCAATAACTAGAAATTTGATTTGAAAATATTCTTGAAATGTGTGTATACTGTATTGTGAGGTAAGTGAAATCAATGTAGAAAAATTATAACGAAATGGTAGGTCCCAAAATTAGCTGACCTAACAAACAAGACATAAAAAAAATTGGGAACACCTTTTCTTTATTTTTTTAGCTTTTAGCTCGACACAATTTTTCAACAATATTCAACAGCTTCAATACCCTTTTTATAGTAAGAATTGTCAAACTCCTTAAAATAGCCATCAACCGCAGACTCCAGCTGCGGTTGACCTAACAAAACATCAACATTAAAAAAAGGAACTTTGGTACTTTGTTTTCAGGCTGAACAGAATCAGGTGAACACTCACCACAAATTCGTCAGATACCTAGCTTTTGCCGCAATGCTTGTCAAATGCCACTTTCTTTTACGCATAATATATCGAATTATAAAAATCGAATTTTTCTGTTAATATCCAAATATCAACTCATCCCAAAATAAATGGATCAAAGCGTTCTGTTCTCTTATGTAACATGTCAAATTTGCCCATTTTACTACTGAAAATTTGTATATTTTATATTATTATCATATAACCACGTTGGCTTGGTACTCCCTTCAAAAATTTATGAGTTGGAATGGCCCCATCTGGTATCTTTTAGCCACAACCACATACAGTTTGTTTGTTAATGAATAAAAGGTAAAATTGTTTAATAGATAATGGTGGTAATACTCACTATTTTAAGACTAGGTTTAGTTCTTATACGATACAGGTTTCCTCTTGATGGAGCGATTATGTCTATGTATAGTTCAGACTACAGAGGACGTTATGTGAATCATTCGTCAGATAAATGGGCATTTCAGAAGTGGCGTCGTTTCGTACATTGTATACAGACACTGCCTATTTTGAAAATGAATCTATACTTAATATTTTCCAATAACAATCTCATCAATTAAGGTAATTCTTTAAAAACTTGGGGTCGTTCTTTCCAATATTTATAAAATGCCAAACTATATTGCTTTTAAATATAAAATTGTTTATATTGTTAAGAAATATTATATTGTTAAAAGAAATGTGCAAAATTAAATTTTTCCTAGATGTGGGTTCAATCCATGCATAGTAAACTTTTTCGTTACTTGGCCGATTTTGCCCAATTTCAAATTTAACCTAGCCAGTATTTCTCATAAACGTATGAAATGTACTTCATTATATGAAATATAAAAATGTGTGACTATGAGTAATACAAACATAATAAATTTCTATAGAAAATCCAAATTGTAGTACTTGATGGCATTTTAATCCCTTGCAGTATCCAGCAATTTATAAAGTTTAAAAAAATTGCTTTTTTTATGTTGTATCAAAATGTTTATAATATTACTGTCGAAATCAAGAGGCTCGTTTCCCGATTACATCAGTTAAATCCAGATTGATCAATTGCATTTCGATGCAATTTAATTCATTAACAATTACTGAATTTGTTTAGATACGGGAATGGTATAAAAGTGTTTACTTGGAAATAGGCATGCTTATGCTGCCAGTTTGAAAACCATGAAAATGTCATTCCTTTTAAATGGCTTCAATTATTTTGTTAAGGATCTACAGCTATAAAATACTTTAACGCCAAATTTCATTCAGCTAGTTCAGGCAATGAGTCCTTAAACATGATATTCGAACGGCAGATAGACAGGCTAAAATAAATGGTAATTTTTACGACCACGTTTCTGATAAACTTTGCCACATTAAGAAACTTAAATAACTTTTATAAACAATAAGAATTTTTATTTAATTGTTAAAATGAAAAATTGTGCACAATTATTTAATATTTCTAATAGGATCTAAAAAAATAATTAAATTTAAATGACCTACGTTCGGTGGTGTACGTGCGACATCATTGTTCATTGTAATTTTAATTCTATAAACTTTAGAAGCAGTAAGTTGAGTAAAATTTGGGAGCCTACAAAATGTAAAGTTTTATCAATTTTTTTTTGTAAATATTCGCTGCAATTCTGCCATAACAACCATTCTGTTGAAAGTGTGGTCAGCTTTAAGTAAGATCTTGGTAGCAAACATTCTGTCGTCCTGTAAATGAACGGCTGTAAAGATTTTTATTGACGAATAAAAGCAGAACTCATAAAATGGCTTTAATTTTATAAATGTTTTGAATACAAATTTGGTTAAGTATGAGCGTGAAAACTACAATCACATTGACGATATTTGTGTAGCAATAGAACAGAAAGGTAATGATTAATACTCTTATGGCAAATGGCCAAGAACATCCAAAGAGTCAATAACTTAGCTTGTTGCAGAGCGTTATCAATCACTTACTTTATTTGAAAATATTGTCTATTTTGCAATGGTTTCTGCCTTGCATTGCCTTAACCCCCTTCAGTGTCAATAAGGACCCCGTGAAAAGCCTTCAGTGTCAATAAGGACCCCGTGAAAAGCTGATAAATGCTTTAATAGCGTTAGTATTAGTTGTTTGTTCTGTTTTTTTTTTTTTTCAATAGTGACGTTTGTGGAAGAAGTGACGGACTTAGTGATAAATGAGATGTGGTGCGGAGATGGTTAAGTGCTAACAATGATGCTAAATGTATTTGCGGTTGAGGACGAATAAATATGGCAAATCAAGTTAATGGCTTGAAAGAGAAAGGATCTTACAATGAATGAGATGACTGTAACTAATGCGTGGACATAGATAAATGATTAAGAGCAATCAAGTGCAAAACAAGTGGGAAAATTCTCAGGATTCTGCAAGTAGTCAAGGCAGTAAATGAAATCGACTATAGCCCTGATCATTTTAGTGTTTGTAATATGTATAAGGTTTTATTTCAATACGAATTCATCATGGATGATTGTAACATTTAGAATTATCACTTTTCTTTCTCCTCTGCTAATTATATATGCTGTTATGCATTTTAGGAAAAATAGTAATTTCTTATAGGTCGTCTAGCAGACGAATTAGATTCTCTTTGAACTAGAACATGAATACCAAAGGTCTGGCCGAACGGCATCGGTAAGAACATCGGGTGGCCCTAATAAAAATTCTTTCAAAATACGCAGAGCTCCGCATTCTTACAACACTTATTATTCTAAGAAGCAAAATGTGACACTTTTCCCAGGAGGCGCGCCTTTATAATTTCAAAGGCTATTCTGTATAAGGAACCTCAATCGAGTCTTGCAAATTTGTTTTTATAGAAAGAAATATGATTTCATGAAATTGCGATTTGTCCCGATTTCATATTTTTACGCACAAAGTCCATACGGACAAGTGTGTGTTCAGCTTCTAAAGCTGGAATGCAACTCATTTGTTTATTTCCTATAAAATGTAAACTCTGTAATGTTCGCCAAACGGTGGTGCGACTGATATTTTTGCCCACAACAGCTTGCAAGTCGCGTAAACTTTTCTTCCACTGCATCCTACTGCCTTGTAAGCAATGAATATACCTACTTCATGTTCTGTCAAACCTTTTCCTCGCGGCATGTCTTTTATATTACTGAATTTTAGCACTAATAATACAAATTATTAATTATTACAAAAATAATAATAATCTTATCGCTGGAACCTTTAAAAACTCCCTAATTGAACTTGGCAAACAAGCATTTTGATAAAACGTCATAACAACAAAAAATGCGGGTTACGCAAATAAAGCACATTTTATTCATATGGGCTTTCACTATGTCATAAGCAAGGAATATTTATAGATCATTATTTAACAATATTTGTACCTTGTTACAATATTTATTTTTTTGAAGACGTACATATGTATACTCGCATATACTATTTTATTTCTTTTGTTCGATTTATGATTTCTCATTAGCAGGCGGTCTCTGAAATTAAATATGCATACTGAAAACGACATGACAATATGTCGTGTTGTGACAAGTTGCAAGAGTTATATTACTTAATTATCTACCTATACAATGAACGCATAATGAAAAGCATGGCCGACAAAAATATTCCATTACATTTGAACAAATGGCAAAGCTTACTCCTGGAGGCTATGATATTTAGTAACCGTTTTTAATGAATTTCCTGTCCCTCAATGTTGTATACGGTTATTTTTTACTCGAAAAAGTGCTTACTATATAAAACAATTCATTACTAAAATTAAAACAACATTTGCTGAAACGTATAGAGTGTCATTCTTTGTAATTTGACTGAATCATTTTTAAAACCAGAATATAAATATCAGAATATAATATCATTGTGCGTTGGTGCAAAAGTGTGACAGAAGCCAGAATAAAAATCGTGATTCTCAAAATTCTTTAAATAATTCTAAGTTATCAACAAATATAATGAAAAGTTTTAATTCGCTCCATTTTACAAAATGTGTGGAGTTACTGGGGAATAACTAGAATTTGATAAATTTTTACGGGAGGTACGAGGAGGGGTCTGCCGATATGGTCCAACCAGACAGACAGACGGCCGTCTTTCAATTATTTTAAAAAGTCATGCTTGGCACTTTTGATGCTTCCATCCGCATGTTACGTATTTGACCGTATCAAATGTTATATTTCTATTCCTTCGGTTGATGGTTTAACCATTACTTACGTGCGAATTACAGCTTCTGAAAATATCAACGCTATAAAATAAAAATTGTACAAATTTGTCTTAACTCGTACGAGTAAAACCATTGAGATGAATACCTTGAAGCCATTTCCTATGCACTAGCTGTGGTATTCTGAAGCATCGTTGTTGTTAAAAAAATAGTTTGCAAAAGGGAAGATTTGAAAACTGCATATGCAAATTCACTTTAAATTGTGATAACTATTTAATCTACTTTAATAAGGAAGTTCATTCACAGATACTCTTACTGTATAATGTATATTTCCTGTGCTTTTCATTCCGCAATGAAATATAGTTTCAGGTACTTGTAGCAAAATATGATTCTATTAAATGATTTAATAATTTCTATCATATTTTCCTATTTCTTCCGTGTTGTGTTAATTTCACCCCGACCATTTCACTACACTCTTTGCTGCTACTGTTCTTACGTTTTATTTGTATGCGATTACGTACTTCAATCACGCTGGCACAGACAATCATTCTCTCCGTTTCTCTTCTCGACTGCTGCAATCACGTTCATGTTCAAAATTTATCTATTGAGTAAAACCAAAATCGTCTTTTATACTGTGCGGATGCGGTGAATTTGGTTTGGTGCAGACAACTTGCTGCAAATTGTAATTTCCTTGACAAACATTGATGTGGCACAAAGATTAATGGTTACTCTGGAGCATAGACAGACAAAGACACAGTAACACAAAGTAAAAGGGTAGACAACTTTACCATTGCAGTGTTCTTGCTTTTCGACGGGACAAGGATACGTTTTTTCATTCCCAAAAAATAAAATATTTACAACAACAAATAGTACAAATTCAGCTGTTTGTTGATGCTTGAGTATGAAAACTTTTGCACATGATTGAATACCAAGCTACTGTTATCAATAACTTGAAAAAATTGTTGGTTGGCTTTGCTACTTACGAAAGAACTCACATGTACTTTAGACAACATGCAATTTCTAAGATATTTCCAGTACAGTCGTTGTTATTTAGTTGACTTGTAGAAGGAAATCTTGTTGTTTATTGGAGTCACCTACTCAACCCTAAGACACCTGTCTGCTTCACTATTCTTTGTAGTGGTGCTGCAGCAAACCATCTGACATTTCCTGTAGTTTTGGCAGATTTACTGCTTCATATTGAAAATCAGCAGGAAGACTTTTCATCACAACACGTTTCAGTAACAACTTGTTCAATTAGATAAATGAAATATCAACATGATAAATTTGGAATGATTTTTCAATTAAAATTTCTGTGATAGCCCGAATTTTATAGAAGCGGTTAGCCTAAGATACGGTTATATCGATGCTAAGAACTAATGAAAGTAAAATTTTAGAGGATAGTAATACAATTGAAAACTTTACATAAATTTGAAAATAAGTCGGTTGGATACATATTTCATATTACCGTATAATAAAAAGAAAATTCAAATCCCATTTCTCAAAATCGATATATGTAACGAAGACTAATAATTTTGGTAAACAAAACACACTTCCCTGTTCGAAAAGACAGACAAATTTTTTATACTAAAAATTTTTTATACGAAAAATGTGTTAAAAATTTTTTTGTACAAAAAATTTGTCAAAATTTTTTTATACGAAAAATTTATCAAATATTATCCGTATGTAAATTTACTTGAATTTCTAGTATAAAAAAGAAATATCTTGTGTTTACTTCGGTACAAACAAATTGTGATGCCAATTTTTTAGGGAAACATTAACTTAATTTTTTAGGGAAACATTAACTTTTATCTTAGAAGTTTACTTAGTATCTATTTCCTATGTGAAAGTTACCCAAAGGTTAGCGAAATAACAATTTTTTATGCGGAAATGTTACATAAGCCATCTCAATTCAATTTTCAATTCTTCAATTTTTCAATTCAATTCAATTCTTCTTCAGAAATTCATTTCAAAAAACAGCCCTTCCATACAAGTAGTATACTTAAATGCAGTTTTCCTATATGAACAGTTTGTCTATACACTACTCATCTTTACGACATAAGCACAACTTTTCTGTAAGGAGAGGTTAGTTAGCAGACGGATATTTTTATATATGTATGAAAAAGACTGTTTAAAAAGTGACTCTTAAAGGTGACTTTTATATACGAAAAGGCGTTCTAAAGCAACTTTTCCGTACGAAAACTTATCTGCACGAAAATACTACACGCAGACAAATTTTCTATATGAAAATATTACCTAAAGGTAACTTTTTCCTATGAGTAAGTCTGCAAGAGGCAATAACTTTTCTATAGATATATAACCTTACTATACAAAAAATGACGTAATGGCAACTTATTTTAACAAAGACGTAACTAAAGGCAATTTTTCTACACGGAAATGATACATATGTAAGAGCTATATTCTACACAAAAGGTATCTTTTTTCAACATGAAAAGCTTAGCTACGGATAGTTTTTCTGTAGTAAAATGGTATTTAAAGACTAATATTTTATACATGAAAGTTACCCAAAACTTTATGAAAAAATTATAAAACGTAAATTTGTTGTACCAAAATGTTGGCCAAGGATTAATTTTCTGTACGAAAATTTATCAGAAGACACCTTTTTACTGGAAAAAGTCAGTAGAAAACAGCAAACTTAATATAAGAAAAGGCTTTTTCTGAACTTTTGCTTTTTGTTATTTTTTTCATTTAAAAGTTTACGTATATGCTATTTTTCTCTAGAAAAATTTTACCTGTTTTAAATTTTGCAACACTTACCAAGGGCATTCATACATGTAGGACAAAGCTGTTTTTCTATGCTCTTGTATTTCAAAAGTCAAATTTGTGTACGAGAATTGTACTCAAAAGCAGCAGTACGAAAATTTACTTTAGACTTTCAGTATTTGAAAGTTATTGAAAATCACGTAAATTTTCGATGTGAAAGGTTATGAATCAATATTTTACCAAAGATTTTGTTTATTTTGTTTTGTATGGTAGAGAAATTTAAGTAAATCGATTTGTTTTTGCTAAGTTTTTTAGGGTGCACTAAAGCTGACCTGCTGGTACAGAAGCATTATTAGTACAACTTTGACAATCATTGCGAAAATAGTTTTTGCTTTTTATTTTCTCAATTAACGATAAATCTAACAGCACACTCAAATGTGTTAAATAGTATTATATAAAGCATTTTCTTAAGAATTACTTTGTTTTCAATTGTCCTTGCTCTTATACTCGATTGTCGCTTATATTCCGTTCACGAAAGAAAAGCTGAAGTGTTTGAGTTTGTCTATCAGTCCGTCAGTTAATGTATACAAGGATCTAACCAATTACTTGGGTGAATAATTCCAAACCGTTTATAAAAAGGTAAAACTGGTGTTTATCTATGGCAACAAATTCTAAGTAATAGGTCTACTGCACACCTTCCATTTGTTGCTCCCTGCTACGACAGCCTTTCAGAAAAATGGAATTTTGGTTGTGATTCTCCATAATTTCCTTCCACTAATGACAGAGGCAAAATGGATGATTTCGTCCACCAATAAATTATAAACATCAATGTTCACGTAGTCTCCCAAGGGAGTAAACCTTTTGTTGATCAAAACAAATGACTTGAATTTGTCCTCCTTAGCAGCAAATCCCACTTTTTTTTAACGCTTTCTCAATGGTTGCGGAAGTTGCTGTAAAATCGCATAATATTCGAACAATGATGTTAATTAACATCAAAAGGCTTCAGAAATTAGCATTTGGATTTTGATGAAAAAAAATTGCATCCGCCTTCTTCTTCTTTCAATTTTCTCTCATTATCAGTCTAAAACTGCTCCTGCTGCGCCCCTCCATAAAATGAAAATTTAAATCAAGGGTAATTTTTTATAGATTTCTATATGCAAAGTCACTGAAAGTTGGTTGTGCATAATATACGTATTTTGTGGTAATGCCGTTCTTTTCCTGTTTTTCTTTTTTGGTCATAGTTATTACGATAGGATATCCTGCCCCTGACATAACACACATAAGTCAGCAATGTTAACAAACTCTGGGCTGTCAACTGCCAGTACACCTCAAGCGATGTAAAAACTCATTTTAATTTATCAAAATTCAGGGTCGACGGTAACTTACAAGGGGGAAACGAAAAGTGAAAATGTTTGTAACCAAGGCAGGATGTATTAATATATGATAAAATAAGTACGCAATTAGACGGCAACCAAATTAAATGTGTGTAACCAGTAAATTCCTGGTATATGACAGTAGATATATAAACATTGTTTTAGATCAAAGGCAAATTTTACAGCACATAAATAGCTTACGGAATTTTTGGAACAACCGCAACGAAATGTCCTCCACATTTTACTGAAAGTAACCATTTAAAGCTTATCGCTTTCTAAATATACAGAAAATACTAAATATTTACCTTATACATATATGTTTTTTGCAGAGGCTTTGCGTAATGATGATGTATATGTATTTATATTCATTACTTTGCTTCGCTACAGGATTAGACATAAAACAATCAAATGATGACCTTTTTCAACTTATACATCTCAGTTTACCTCGGACAAGGACAGAGTCTACCCTTCACTTTTGAATAATAAATGCCAGGCTAAAGCTATCAGATTTACCCAAATGCAATACATTAAAAGGTAATTCCCTTTATTTACTCCTTTCGCCGTTGTTGGTACTCTTAACATTCTTACTCAGAATGTCTAGAGCACCATCTATATGTCAGAACATGTACAAAGTATGCATAAATAATTTGTTGATATATATGCTTTAAACGGCTTCAAGGATTTTCGAAGCACATCGATTACTCTCAACTTCCTTGGACAGTAATAAACAAAAGATTTTGTCAAATTAATTTTGGGTTGGAAAAGGCTACCCAGTACGATAACAGGATAGTGATAAGGAAGCCTTCAGCAGCAAGAATCGCCTTAAGGTCCCTATAACCCAAATGGCCATAAATATTTGTGTTGACAGGCAAATGGTTTTGTAAATTGTAAGCAAATGAAAAAAAATGCTTACTATGTTGTGTTGTAGGACAAACTTTAGCTCCTTGCATGAGCTATTTAATCAGTAATAATGTAGGTTAACATAGAAAGTAGAAAGAATATGGCAGTAAGAAGCACAGATAGTGGGAATGAATTTTAATTAAGTTACAGAAATTATCACTGTGTTATGAATGGGATTTTCAACCACAAACTCCATGGCAGAGGTAGTTTCAAAAGATGTCTGTTTCATTTTCCTTAAATATCTTTTGGTTTAATCAGCAAAGGTGATAATTTTAAAAAGTGGACCTAAATTCTTGTTAAAGAGTAAGGATTTTAACTTAATGGAATTTAAACCATTAGCTCAACTTTGACAGATATTGTTTTGATTTCTATTTTCCCAATTAATAATATATCTAGCAGGATATTCAAAAGTGTTTAATAGCATTATAAAAAACATTTTTTAATAATTTCTTTGTTATCAATTGTCCTTGGTCTTATACTCGATTTTCACTTATACTCTGTTCACGTAAGTAGGCTGATTGGGCTACCATGTTCATTATTATTAGAAATATAATTTCAAATATTGTATAGAAAGTTGCGAACAAGTGAATGAATGATTCAAAAAATTAATAGTTTATTATTTAAAGTTGTGTTACATTAAATTTTATTTTTTTGCTCTTAGCATCTCTTGCTTGCAATTGAAGTGGTAAAAAAAAGTTTACAGGAATCCTGACTTTATACGAGTACAAAGAATGCTCTTAAGAGATTACACTTCATGCCTACGTTGTTGGGTTGGCGGGCTCATGGAGTTTTAGCCCCTATGAATCACTTTGACGGCAAGCGTCGCGCATTTGGCGTGCGCTCATTTTGCGAAAACTTTCATTCATATATTGCTACTAGGCGACTATATTGAGCTGAGAATTAGTGAAGCTCCGAGTGCTAATTTAATTAAAATATGGGTGAAGCGTTTTGAAGAGACCTGTTCAACATTTAAACCACAAGCAAATGGTCGCCCAAGAACATCTAGGACCGAGGACAATGTTGAGAGAGTTATGGAGTCAGTACGAGGAAATCCACAAATGTCGACTCGCAAGAGATCGTCTGTCTTACAATTATTGCGACGAAGTTTGCAACGAATTTTAACACTGGATCTTAAACTGCAACCATATAAGCTGCAATTAACACAAGAATTGAAAGAGTCTGACTTCATAGCAAAGCTCGCATTTGCTAATGAAATGCTTAATCGATTTTCCAATTTTGACAATATCCTTTTCTCTGACGAGGCTCATTTCCTTATGAATGGGTTCGTAAATCGTCAAAATCAAACACCAGAAACCATTGCATAGTCCTAAAGTGACAGTATGGGCAGCAATTTCTGGCAGAGGAATAATTGGTCCTTTTTTCTTCGAAAATGTGCGGGGCCAAAACGTCACGGCTAATACGGAACGCTATGTTGGGATGTTGGATGGATTTTTGACTCCAGAAATTGAAAGTTCATGAATAAGAATTCCAGAACTTGGTTCCAACAAGATGAATCTACCTGTCACACATCAAATGACTCCATGGCGGTGGTGAAGCAGATGTTCCCTGGCAGACTGATTTCGAAAAGAAGTGATATCCCATGGCCTCACGTAGTCCAGACTTGACGCCTCTTGACTTCTTTTTGTGGGGATACCTCAAACACAAAGTCTACAGTAATAATCCAAGAAACATCGTTCAGCTCAAGGAGAATATCCGTGGTGAAATGGCAGCCATTACACCAGTATTACTGAAGAAAGTTTTCAATAATTTTCGTTTGCGGTTTGCGCCGTCGTAGAGAGGGTCACTATTTAGATGATGTTATTTTTAAAAAATAAACTCCATTTATAACTCTACAATGCCTTAGATTTATTTTAACCATACCTTTTGTATTTATTTTTTAATCTATTTTTTAAATATGCACGTTCTATTGCGCCACCCTGTATTTATTACCAAAAAAATTCAAAAAATATTTCTAATTTTTTGGAAGTCAAATCCTTGTTAAAGTATGTTCTGGAAGTATGTCCTAGGAATATTGATAATATATCTCAATATATATGATATATCTCAATATACATGATATTATATCTCATGTTGTTTTACCATAAAGTCACATATCCACAAGCATTTACTGGCCCAAAATGGTATAATTTAAATTCTACTTTTAGGCCAATCAGAAACTTAAAGAAAATTGGCTATATTTTGGGTCTTATTGTTAAACAAAACCTTTAACAATTGCTTTAACCACAATGTCGAATAAGGCCATTTGACGCTTACATGTCATACCCAAAACAAAACAAAGCCTTTAAACCAAGCTATGGAAATTTATTCAATTTGAGAACAACAAAATAGCAATTCAATAAAATCGCAGCACTTCATCTTTTTTCATTTTATTTTGGGGAAATTCTTTGCTTTATTACAGAGATACTATCTATTTCTCAAACTCATGCGTATATCAGTCCCTTACAACAAGAAATCCTTTAGATTTATGTTATTTCAACAATTTCAATTCAAATAAATGAAAAGATTCCTTTTCGGTCTGTTTCGATTCCTATCGTTATGAATTCTACAACAATTCTTTCACAATGTGTTGAAATTGGGATTTATTTTGGCAGACTTCTTCTGTCGTCTGCCAAACTTTCTGATGTGTGAAAAATTGAATTTTATTGAAAAGTCCTGTTGTCCTGGTGCGTTGTGGTGATAGATATGTAAATATGGTGTGTGATTGTGTTTGAAATGGGCGTGTGAATGTGGCCTTTTTGCCACAGTTTCGGGCAGGAACAGTCCCATTGTGTGGCAAGTTTATAATTTTTTTTCGAAATTTCTTTTGCAATATGTTGCGATTAGTTTTATTGTTCAGTAAACTGAATGGTAGATGAAGGCGTGGAAGTGTTAAAATGGAATGGTGTGTCGACAAACTAATTGAAATTGTTGCAAGTTGTACATAGTCGGTAGTTAGAAATTTAAATTCACCGCATTGTTGTTCGTTAAAAAGACATGTGGAATGTTTGCGGAATATATAAAATCGAATTTATTATATGTATATGGAAAGCGAAATGTAATTCGAGTGTCTTAAGGATACGGAAAATGTGCGAGCTTGATTATAACCAATACAGTAAAGGATTTTTAGGAATACTGCCTCCCAACGTGGTAGGTTTTTATATAATATCAGCCACAAATATGTTACAAAATTTAGAAAATTCTCAGATCATAAACTCCTAAATAACTTAAATTACATATATATCTATCTTTTAAGGACATTCGGAAATCATTTTTGTTCTTCTTTGTTTGAAATAAGCATGAAAGTGTGACTGATCCCAAAGTGTGACTAATCCCAAAAGTATACTGCGGGAATTGACAAAAAGTGAACAAAATAATTGGCATACAATACTGCAACTAAAATGTAATTTTATTTAATAATAAATATATAAAACATAAACATAAACATGTTTGAAAAACGACAGTTTATTGTAAATATCAGCACATTGTTGGTTTACGAAATGATTAATAGAATTATTATTACCATTTATAAGTAAAATGGGACTTTTGTTCTCGGCATTAGTCGTAGGAATAAGGTTAGAATTTATAAACAGCATAAAAACAATTAATTTGAGATCTATACCGGAAACCTAAGAGAATTTAAAATTGAAAGAAAATGAAGAAAAAGTAGAAAAGTTGCAATAAATGAGAATAAAACAAGGCTGAATGAATGGGAGAGTCATTCACGAGTCGTATCAGATATACAGATATTTTAAAAAGACTAATGTGATGACATGATATCAAAGAGAGAATGGGAGAAATACTGAAAACAGAAAGAAGGAAAATAAAGCAGATTTCGTATCAAAAACAAAGGACGAAATTCGAATTACTACAATCTGGCCTTCGAATGAAGGCTTTCGATTCAGGTGTGCAATTTCCAATAAATTTCGTTAATAAATCAAAATCACATTCGATCAAAGGTGTAACGCCAGCACAATCATATCGCACAACATATTTCTTCCTCCAGCTCTATAACATATTTATTTTTTTTTTTTTTAATTTTATCTACAAATACTCCTCTTTCAGCCAACACAAAACCGTATCACCACAATTGTCATACATTTATATTATTTTCGGTAAATATTTATTTAATTTTCGACCCAAACAGTTATTATGTTTAAGTTTTCGCTCAAACATTAAGACAAAATTAGTGAGCAACCCCACACTCTAAAGCCATAACAATTGATCAGAGACAAAGAGATCCATATATTTAGGCTTTGCTAGGACAAATGAAATTTTACAAAGTCATGAAAGGCGATTAAACTTTCAGTTTTCTGGCCCATTAAGGAATTGAAAAGAAAAATTGAAACATATTGGGAATGTTCATAAATAGTAATTTACCTATTTGCAATGTCACCAATTTTAGGATCTTAACCAATGGCACATAAATCAAAGAACACACAAGCAATTATAGGAAAATATTGTAGATTGTATAGCGGAAATGTTGATACTACTATCATTATAATTGAGACAAAGGTAGTTTAAAGTAACCGGAACAACGTGTTGTAACTGAAATAAACGTAATAGTATTATACTACACCAAAATCTAGATAGTGTGGTGTGTCAAGGAGATTCATGTATGTATTGATGCCATGTGATATATATCAGTATATATCAATCCCCAAATGATGTAAAAAATTTTATTTAGCGGTTTAAAAAAGAAATTGCTTATTGAAAACTCTTGCATTAATGTGGTTGTGAAATTTGCGTACATTCACGATTATGCATTAGATATGAACATATTTGTATTTTTAGCGATTTTTTTTCTTTTGGTTTTATTTTCTAAATATTTTTTTACACTATGTTGTGGTACTGCTTTCTTTATACCTTTTAGAATACAATAATTTTTGACATTAAGTTATTTGGTTGCTTCTTGAAACCATGCTTCATTACCGTTTTTATAGTTTAGGAAAAAATTGTTTTGAAATCTATTCAGGACGCTTCACTGGATTCAAATTGAAGTTTACTTCAAAATTTCTCATTTTGCTGACTTTTTCATTTGAGTATTTGAATAATTCTTTTCTCCACTTTACAGGTACTACTTTCGTCAAATCACTAAGGAATGTGGAATTTGATTATCTTGGCATTTGGCTTTCAGAGATATAATCATTTTTGTAATTTAGAGACTTATTATTAAGCGAATATGAATATTGAATATTTTTCGACCACATACCATGAGTACTGCTTTCTTTAAAACCCCCTGCAGTTAGGAAAATCTTGTGCTTTTTGATGTCGTATGTTGGGTACTATTTTTCTATCGAACACTAAATATTATAATATTAATATTGGGAGCTATGAACACATATGAACACATTTATCATTTACCGATTTTTTGACCCAAGGGATTTGAAAAATATTGGGAGAAACGGCATGAAGAATGTTTTCTTTTTATTGGATTGGAGTTTAAATGCTCTGGTCCCGAAGTATAACCACATTTTTGTTTAAACGCAACCTTTTGCAGATTTCCTCACACTACATGGGGTATGCTATCCCCTTTCCCAAACACTTAAAATAGTGAAAAGTTAACTATTTTAAAAATCAAACGCTTTGTTTCCAAATTCGTGTTTGCAATGAAGCGATGGTTTTAGTTATTTGCAAAAAAGTGGTACTATCTTAAAGTACTATTTACCCTCGGTGTCAAAACTCAAGTTGTTTTTGATAGAAATATAGAAACGGTTTTAAGATAGAAACATTTTTACAGTTTAAAAATTTTGTCATTTGTGGTTTTTGAAAATAATATGCTTGAAGCTGTTTCCTTTAAACTCCTTAAAAACATGGACATTTTCTCAATTTCGTAATTGGATGCTCCGTTTTCGATACATAGAAATTTTTAGGATTTAAACAGAAAGTTCATTTGGCAAATTTGATCATTAATCCTTCTCAAAATTTGATCTCCCGTTCTGGAAGTATTGATAATTTGCACTTTAGCGATTTATGAAGATGTGGCACCACATAAAAGTCATTTGCTTAAATCCTATCCTTTTTCGCAAAATTTAAGTTGTTTTTATGATTGTTTTTTCAAACTATTGTCACTTTTCCGTTTTAGCAAATTTTTTCCGTGGTCATTTCTTGAATATTTAATAACACTACGCTTTCTACGATATCTTTACAATTCCATAATTCCATATTTGTATAGGTATTTTATCGATTTGTCACTTTCAAGTTTTTCTTAACATTTCTCTACTACACGCGAATATTTTCTCCTATTTCTTTAGAATAAAAAAAAATTCGCTTTGTTTTTATGATATAGAAAATGAAATATTTTATCAATTATTTCTTTTGTGAACTTTTACACATTTTCGTACTACGGTTTTCATAATCCCAATTATCTGGCAACACTTTATATAGATCCACTGTGGATTGTATATAAGTCTGGTGTAACTTCTGGCCATCTGTCTGTCATTTTTCATGCGAGTTGCCAGAAAGAGCAAACCATGACTCGAGAAAATTTGATCCCTTGTGAATTTCCCTCAGGGATGGTGGGGATTTAATAGAATTATAGTATCCATCGCCAACCAATCACACAGAAAGAATCGCTAATAGTTTTAAGTTACCTCCGATCTTTTACAACTTCTACAATGTAATTCAATTTTTCTCCAATATGTTTCTTATGAATGAAAGTGTAATAAGTTAAAGTGTAGTTTTCAATTTAAGATACTCCGTAATTAAACTAATTCGGATCTGAAGCCCTCAGCTACAAATTTCTGCCGTAATGCGTAATTCAAATGGACATAATTTACTTCTTTATCAAATTCTGAGTTATTTTATTCATTTTTTTTAATTCAGTGCCCACTTATGACTATTTTCCACTGCATACACATTTCAGAAATATAATTCAATACAATTTTTTATACGATTTTTGTCTTTTAATACGATTTCCTTAAATTCGCCTTAACGCTTTATGGCATTCCCTTACACCTCTTATGGCCTGCATCCAAATGGATTGGTATTTTATTTGCCATTAAATATTTTTTTGTTTTTGTTGATTTTCACGTCACACA
This sequence comes from Philornis downsi, assembly GCA_019455685.1. Taxonomy (NCBI): domain Eukaryota; kingdom Metazoa; phylum Arthropoda; class Insecta; order Diptera; family Muscidae; genus Philornis; species Philornis downsi. The sequence goes on from JAHXMU010000006.1 coordinate 5,798,711, forward strand.
CGTTTCATTGTGCTCGTACATATGTAAATTTAATTAAAAATTTCTTTTATTTGTCATTTATATAACCGGTTTTTTCGTCACGGCGAAGCCACCCCAAAAAATGTAAGACAGGAAAAATAACATAACAATTGTTGAAATTCATACCTGAAATCCACTCAGGCGGGACGAAATATGCGAATATAACAATATTTTTATGCGCAACATCTACATGACACATGCATGACTACCACTGGCATGAAAAAGCCCCAAATGCTTTTACGACCGGAGGGAGGGACAAAAATATACACACTGTCACCATATTGTTATCACCATTTCAATGCTCATGGAAGTACATAACAATATCACTGATATATGATAGTGTACGTGTGTGTGGATGTGTGTGTGAGGATGACATAGAGTCAGTAATAGAGCTGTGGGGACACCTCAATTTTGGTAGCTATAGCACACCACTACTATCGCATCACTCATTTGGTAAGTTGACCAAAAAAAAGTGATCAAAAAAGAAATGTATGAGAAGTGGACAACAAGTTTTTCATAGAAATTTGGAGGAAATTTCGATAAAGTGAAATTAAAATACTTTTCATAATAAAAAAAAGAAAACTACGACAATTCGTTCCAAACAGCAAAAAAAAAACTGTCGCCCAAAATTTTGACTAATATTTTACAATGTCGAAAAAATTTACAGACTAAAATCGGCCAATACAATATACATATAATTTACCCGCTTGGTATTGTATTGGTTGATATCTTCACTCCCAGAGAAACTGTAATAGCAGTTTTCGTATTCCCTTTTTGAAAGCATTGTAATTTGCGCTTGCATGATTTTATTTCAATGTTATGCGGTGGTGAACTCAGGTCTTATCCATTGCTAAATACTTTTCCGTTTTGGTTCCACTGTTAACAAACCCGGTATACATGTGGATAACATTGCCTTTATGAAAAAATGTTCATGCAAATTAGTGAAAATACGGCGATTTTATACCTTTATGATGTCAGCTAATTGTTGCAACTTCACTTTTTGAGTATACACGTGAAAAACATTCTCCTTATGACGCAATTTTTATGCAAATTACTAAAAATACGATCTTTATGATGTCAGCTAATTCTGGCAACTTCACTTTTTGGTTACCGAGTATAATTTTTTGAATTTTTTTATACTTTCTGACATAGTCACATGCTTTGAACATCAGCTGTGTTCAGTATCATCGTTGACCGCACGACCTTATTTAAAATCAGAAGAGTCATCATAACATTTTTGAGCTGAAACGAAATGACGTGAAACGTCAAAGGTTCAAAATTTGTAGAAAGAACACCAATTTTTAGAAATGTTATCTGTAATCTCTGTAAGTAAGTGAGTATCAATAAATGTGCTGGTATTTTGTAGCTCAGAAGATAAACAAATAGTGCAGTAAATAACCTGGCTGAACCATTGGAAAAAACAAGACTATTACAAGCCTTCTCAGACACCTGCCAACAAATTTTCTGTAACTTCTCACATAACAACTGGCGGTGCGCCTTATTGTTCCCATCAAAAAAAAAAAAGTCCATATACATTTTATCCCGCAAGAACATAATTCAGAAAGGCATCAAACTGCATCTTTTGGACTAGATAGCTATTTGTAAATGTTTGGACGAGTCAAATATTTATGGCAACTAAAGTCTTACTGATCGCATCGCATTTTTTATAATTTCTGATCTTGAATTTCATATTTTCATATAAGCGTTGAAATCTAAACGCCCCTACAAACAAGAAATGAGATCCAGAAGTTATCCATATTTGGGTCGAAACCAATGAAATTAGCATGGATCTGTCAAGTTTATACTACGCCTAAAAGCATGCTGTATTGTTGGATACAGAATGGACTTCAGAAATGAATTTGTAGATTTGAGAGAGAGAGAGCATTTGAGAGTTGAAATTTCAATTTTATTTCTTTCCACGTAACAGACTTTTCCCCACCAAACTTTATATTTTGAAATATTCATTGCAAGGGAATGGACAAGTTTGAAGATTTGCACCACAAGTCACAAAATCTGTAGTCCGAGGTGCGGCGACTGAAACATCCGGTATATGCAATATTTCACGCCAAACTCCGTTTCTCGAACAAAGTGTTGTAATAAAGAAATCGTATTTCTTAGAAAAAGAACTCCTCCAGCAGCACTGAAACTTCAAAGAATACTGGATGGGAAATTGAATGAAATTTGTTACTATATTTGTTAAATGTTTCATATTATGAACATCATTTCAGCATTATAGAAGTTCTTTAACATAATTTTCATATAACTAAAAATTATTCGCATCAAAGAAAACAATTTAAAACAAAATATATTTGTAAACAGTGAAAAATTGATTCCCTGAGAAGTGAACAGATTTTTTTTTTCAGTATTATAAAAAAACGTTCTTTTTATTAGAATGGAAAACGCCGAAAAAAATCTTATTAGGTCCTATTTAGGTTCGATTTCTTATTTTGGTCCTAATAATATTAGGCTAGATTCTAACGCATATTTTAAATTACAGACCGATGCACAAGAGTTTATATCTATTTTCTAGATGTCATTCAGTGATCCTTAAACATATATGCATATGACAAATCTATGGGAAATGTCACATTTTTCTCAATTTTAATAAAGCTTTTAGAGAAATTTTTACACTGCCTAAATCTATACCCGAAAAGTTAAAATTTTCAGCATATAGTATTGGGAACTCCTGCTCATACTATAGCCTCTAAAATGCTAACACTCGTAATAACTCAAAGTGTAACATATCTTTATATATAAATTTTATAACTTACAACTTCCATGCAGACCGACACAAACATGTTTTCGAACATGTTGCTTTTTCGAACATTTCCTAAAATCCTTCACATTCTGCTGCCACATTCCTTTGCATTTGCCCCCTCTTGACCTAAATTTAAAACGATTACTTGTAAATATTGGTTTTGAGATCTCGTATCATGTAAATACAAATGCAGAAAGGAACTTCAAAGATTCTCTAACTACGACTGCTTTACTTGCCAGCAGTCGAAGCATAAGAATTTTCTTCATTATTTCGATTCATAAGGATAGTAAAGAAAAACAAAAAAATGTAACAAAATAAATACTGTACAAAACTTGTTGGAATTTCAACGCAACACAATGCTACAGCACATTAAGGGATAGTATTATAAATATAGTTGCACTTTGTGCAGCTTTAGGATCCATATAATATGCAACACTTGAATACAATACAAACAAATCTGTGTAGAAAACAAAGTAACTTTCCCTATATGTGTTGAACATATTTTATTTACAGTAAGAAACCAGAAATGAATAATAAATACAAGAAAAGTGTAATATTTCCCTAAATTTCTTTGTATCACTATAGTTAATAATATGCGGCTCACATATTGGAATTATGGACAAATAGGTGATCCATTCCGATTGCAAATATACTTGGCTATATGTTGAGCATAAAGTTTTCATAAATACTAAAATGTCGCTTAAGGATTTAAGAGTATAAGGGAATAGTTTGAGCGTATTAAGATAAAGGGTACCTTTTTGAAGCAAAGCCTGATTTTCAAGGGGAAATATTTAATTAAAAACCAGGAACCGTAACCGAAACGAAATTAAATCCGAAAATAATTTGGATTTGTTTCAGTTTGTGGCATCCGAAACAAAATTATATACAACTAGCCGACCCGCCGAACTTCGTCTCGCCCAGCAGCCATTGTATGTGCAGATTGGTGGTTCCGATCCATCCTGAGCCAGCGGTGCATTCTGGGGAGCACACGTAACAATTCCTGCCACAGCATAGGCTTATCGCGCAAATTGTGATTAAAAAGTAGACATATTAACTTTTGTAACTTTATTTTTTTACGAAAATAGGTAAGGCATGATCCGGTATTGGCCTAATTAACGCCTCTACACATAGATTAAGCACCCAACGCTAGCGGAGCATACGGTTATCGCGCTAATCTCTAGCGGGCAAAACACCAAAAAAAAACTAAATACTGCGCCATCTGTCGGACGAACTTCAAACTACACAGAAACACTCCTCACGGCCCATAGAGCATGCATATAAAATTTCCAAATCGGAGCAGTAGTTTTTGAGATTAGCGATCACAAACGAACATATCAAGTCATTTTTATATATATACAATTATTTCATACATTCAAAACGACATTACAAATAATTTTTATGTTGATTCACAAACCCGAAACGAAATTAGGAATAATTTGAATTCGGATTTAGCTTATGAAACATTTTGTTCTTATTACATTCAAAAATGTTCAGTCAAAAAAGTGGAAAGATTCTTAAACAAGATTATTAATAAACTATTTAAAGCATTTTTGAATTTCTCTATTTGCCTGCTGGCTTTTTTTCTCTGCGAAGAAACGAAACTACATTAGGTTTCAATACTGATTCGAATTAAAAATACATACATAAAATTATCCAAAATCCAATCCAAGTTCGTTTCTAGTTTCGTTCAATGCGTGAACGAATGTGAATCAGAAACAAATTTTTAATGTATTTCCGAATATCTGCACGAAAGCAGCACGCCCAGTTTTTAGAAAGAAACAAAGGACCAGCTACAACTTTTGTTGAGTTTGGTTTATTTGAAAGTCCGATGGAGCCGACCGCTGTTTAGCTTCAAACTCATAGAAGTCCTTCGAAACTTCCCCTGAAAATAATTTTGATTTTTTTAGTTTCTGGTATCCGAAACAAAATTATACACAATTGCATTGAATTCTGATTCTGTTCAATACATTCAAAGCGTTTGCGGTATTTTTTATTCATTCCACACTAGACTTTTTTGACTGATCCTACGGAATATTGTATTTGATATATCAGATAAATCTTGAGCATTATTCATGTAGACTAAAGTGTGTACCGCTGTAAATTATCTGTTTTGGGCCCGCTTACCATTCTACAAATTGCTGGGAATTGCTGGTTGCTTTGCTGCTAACATGCTGGTTATAATTTCTAAGCTTGTACGATTACAATGCGATAGGTGGCACTACAGTCTCTTATACAAAAATTAATGCGTACATGCCCATTTATTCCGTATAGACTAAAATATCGTTAATATTTATAAAAAAACATTAGTTATTATGTTACCTATGGGTCTCTCATAATTACTGCAATAGTTCAACTAATAAGTGATAGGTGGCAACCGAACCTTATACACAAACAAACAATAGTCTCTTACATTCATTTTATTCCATATAGACAAAAATACCGCTAATATTTATGATAGAAACTTATTATTACGTTACGTATATGTCGTATTTAATTTCTACAATAGTTCAAATAATAAACGATAGGTGGCACCCGAGCCTTTTACACAAAGAAGCATAAATAGCTATTAGTGTGTTTGTTTGTACAAATTATCTGAATGTTTTGCAACATTGACAAATTGTTGCTTAAGTTAACAAGTATGAGTAGCTGTTTATTTGTTTCTATGAATGTACTGAAAAATTGACAGGTTTAGAGGTTAATGTTACATTTAACGCACTCCATATACTATAGGTGGCACACAGTCCTATAAATTAACTAAATTCATTGTGCGTTCCGTTCATGCACCCAAATTAAAATTATTGAAACAATTATGATGAAACTTCAGCTGAGTTAATTCACTACCAGAGCCCAGCGTTGCAATTTACTAAAACTAACGCGAGTAGAAATCTATCTGCAGTTTGGTTTTCGGCTACTTTATGCGATACAAGTGAAGTCCTAATAAGGTCTTCCTACGGTATTGACCATGGTTTCTAAAATAGTACCACTTGAGAATGATAGATATCGTCGGAACGACGAAGAGATGGTAGTATTCGGTGTGGGAGCATTCTCTCGAAAGAATATTTCAAAAACGAAAACAAAGTTAGACAAATATTTTTCCGATATTGATTTCCTATAATATTTTATTTTGTAATCATATCCGTGGTCTCTAGATATGTCTTACGTTATATTTTGGGATACTCCTAGATGAGCAATTTCATGTTAGACATGACAAGGCCTGTCAAATTTACTAAGTATTTTCATTTAAATGGGACATAATACTTCTATGTTTTGAGGCTGGTGGTACAATACTTATTATATATTCATTTACGTAATAATAAAATGTAACAGTAGTAATAAGTGATAACAAAATGTTTGATATTCTAAATGAATACTGAATATATGTATGTTCGAATTTGTAGGATGTAAGAGGAATGTATCTGTTCGATATTGTGGGTAGACCACAAATGCCTACCTTTGCGTGGTTTAAAGGCGCGTTTGCTCCTCCGCCTTAAAAAATTTGTCAATCAAGAAATCTATGCATTGATATACAGAACACATTGTGCTCAATATTTCAGCTACGATCTTTGTGCAGCTAGTAGTACTGCAACATGAATATAAGCCTTCTCTTCTGAAGGTGCAATTACACAGTTTGTATATATAGGTACAAATCAAGTATTTAAGCCTTCACTTTAGAAGGTGCGATCACAGTTTGTATATAAAAATCAAGTATTATTAACAATTTCATTTTCACCTAAAACAGCGGATGTACCGTTCAGTTTTGTAGGGTAATGCGTGAAGTAATTTCTTTAAAAGCTTTCATTGCAAGTTTTATGTAAAATTTTTTCTATTTTTTTATTATTATTTTACTTCTATCATACATACAATTAAAAAATGTTTAATAGATTTTAGTAATTACATAGGTTGAAATAAAACTAAAAGTATTGCAGCAAAGGAAGATATTTTGTTTTTCAAATAATAATCTTTGTCTGTGAAAGAGAAAACAATTAAAGGAAAAAAAGGATAAAACCTTTAGGAAGAGATATCACAGTTATTCTTCTAGATTCTTCAACAGTCTATGATGCGATAGCCTGTTTTGATTCTCGAATTTGTCATTTATTTTGCCAATGTAAGTATGTAACATATCCTCCTTAAAACGATCATGTATGCGACGGGTTGAATACCTCATGTTTAAGCCATGTATCTGTTTTAAGTTTTTGTTTTGGATGACTTGGAGTTTCTTCAAATGACTTTTCGCACACCTTTTAGACCAGACCTGACAGCCATACATCATGATTGGACGAATGCAATTTTTTTTATAGCTTTGTCTGCCGCACTTAAAACATGTTCTTTAAAGTTCAAGTGTTTGTCAAGTATTAATCCCAAATATTTCATTAAATTTTGTAAAGGAATATCAGTACCGGCTATATTGAGTTTGAGCAAGGGGTTACGTTTTGGCGATTTATTGAAGGGGACAATTATAGCTTGTGTTTTTCCTCCGTTTATTTTTTTCTTCCATTTCGTGAAATATTTTCCAATATGAGCTATCGATTTCTTCATATTCTTAACAATTGTATTTGAAACTTTTCCACTTGACATTATGGCAGTGTCATCCGCATATAATGCTATAACCTCATTTTTAAGCAATTTAAAATCTGATGTGAATATGGCGTACAAACTCGGAGACAAAACCGAACCTTGCGGTACACCAGCTAGAGTTTTTCGGGGTGCGGACTGCTCTTCGTTGACACTAACAATGCTATTTTGCTATTTTTACTAATGTTTTCTATTGAAATTTAACAAATTCTATTATATATCTAAAAGTTCCTTAGCGTTTTTTGTTTATAGCCTTATGATTTGGATATGGTATGTAAACAGTTTTTTTTTGCAATGAAAAATGTTTTCGGTATGATTACGTTATATTTACTCACTTGTGCAGCAGCCAGCATATGTTTTACCAACATTTTATTATAACATTTTTAATATTTGTTTTGAAACTTGCTGATGGATTACGTGACTTAAGGCAGACAAACAAAGTATAATTTTAGGGGTACAAAACAACGTTGCATAATTTTGTACATCATGTACAGCATATTAAAAGGTAGATTAAGCAGAAGGCAAGATGTTAAAAAGTTTCCGGGTTTGTGTAAATAATCAATAAAAGAACATTGATAGTTTCGGTATATTCTTTCCCACCAAGCAGTAGTGTAATGAATTATATTAAATAGAAAATTACTCATAAAATTAGCAAAGAGATTTCGAGTAAGAATTTATATCCTGGATAATTTGTTTTGGATGTTCCAGCTAATTTGGCGTTTACGATTGTAAAATAAAATGGTTTATGAACTAAATAACTCTGTAAATTATTATATGCTGTCATCAGTTTGCACGTAAAACTGTACTTCTAAGTTGAAGTATTATGAATTAAAATCATATCCTTGAAATCTTAACTTGTCGTGAAGTGGAAAGAAATTCCTTCTTCCATTAAGAGAAAACAAACTCGAAATTCTGATGAATATTTCGAGTTGTCTAACAGTCAATAAATCTAGTAAAAGCTTTCAAATTTGACTTTCCAAATCGGGTAAGCCCGCTCATATCCCTATCATGGGATGCCAAATTCTTCTGTTATATACGTAAAGTAACGATGTACCAGTAGCATTGACTTATGCACAAAGGGATCCGACACGTATTTCGAAACGCCTTATCTTTGCAAATGATTATTAAATTAACTATTATCCTAACAAAAACTTAAAATATTTTCTATTTGAAAATGTTTTCAATTTGGTGTATACACTTGTACACATAATCATTAATAATGATTAACTGCATTTTATGGGAAAATACTGCATAACTTCGACGATCATGTATAAGCTGTTTAAACGTGGTAATGAGTCGCGTTCAAGTTTATTTAAATATTAGTAAAATTTGCTTTGTAATAGACAGTATTTTGTACTGCATTTTTTAACACGACCATTAAGCGGAGACTGCAATCTAACTTAATCGTCAATAAAATTTCTCAAAAAATTGTTTTTTTTTTTAATTTTTCAAGGTTCAACTTTTTTAAATATCAGTGAAATCGTATTAGCCATTGATGTTAGCTGTTATACAAACAACATTCGTGCGATAATTTGTTTTCAGTTGTTTGAGTTGATATCATTTTTACCATATTATTCCTCCAGTGCGCTAAAATTGAAAAAAATCTCCATTTGTACATTTTCATTAAGTATAAACGAGGTACAAATCATTTCATTCGTAATATGCCTAAGGGTATGCTGTAGTTTTGTGCTTATCATAAGCTTGTAAAAGTCCACATTAATGTATGAATTGTACTATACAAGGTGGCAACATAATTGTAAATTTTGGATATGAATCATCAAATGTAATTGCAGTATTCATAAATATGTAAATTTGGTCAGTTATAAATCATACGTGTTACATTTGTAATTCACCGTAGCCAACATAATATTTCCTTAGATTTTACAAACTTTTCAACAAGATTACAAAACTCAATTAATGAAATTTATGATATCTGACACCACAACAAAATCATCTGAAGACTTTTGGGGGCAAAATTGAAGCAGCTACAATTGTAGGTCATTTGAAAGGAGAAGTCAAAATAAGACGGAAAAATAGTATGTAAAACATGTGTAAACCCATTTAATATCGTATTACTTTCAATGATACTGCCGTTTATTTGCTAATTAAAAACAATTTATGTTTATAATAATTACATACAGGAAACATAACTTTTTCTATTAGAATAACTGTTTCAGAAACAACCATGCTTTTAGGAAAATGCAAAAAATATTACCATTCTGATTTAAATAAATCCTCAAACGAAAAAATTGATGAAATATTTATGTCCATATCTCAGAAATGGGGTGTTTAATCGCGAAAACAACGACATTTCGGCCATAAAGGAATACATTGCTTTCAATATGGTACCAAAATCCGAAAACACTGTTCGAAAACGGAGCATGAAATTTCAAAAATTACCTCTATTTGAAATTCTAAAAAATATTGCCAAAATACAAAAATTTCAATATCTTTAAAACCAGAGCATCCAATTGTGAGAATATTCAGAATGCAAGGAGGTTTGAGTTAAACCACATCCATGATTTGGTTAAGAAAATCTACAAATATATTTTCATATCTTAGCAATTCTTCAAATTTCCGAGATTTTTTCGATGTAATTTCCGATGTTATTTCAAATTTCCAAGGAACTTGGGAAAAATGGTAGAAAAATGGCTAAAAAAAGACGTCAAGTGAAAAAAGTTTCTAAAATGTATATACGAGTATGTCCATAACTCGCTGCTGCCAAAAAATCTATTAAACACCAATGGTTTCACAGAATTGAAGAAGGTTAATCATACAATGAAAAACAAATATTCGCAAGGTCACTGGCTAAAAATATCTCTAAAATAAATATATCTATATTCAACTGTAAACTGTACATTTCATTGTCACTACACGAACAACCCTCTAAAATTCGTAAACTTTTACAATATCGAGATATGAAAATATTCCCAAAAAGAAATATGTCTATCAATTGGAAACAGATAAATTATCTTAACTTTGCTTTCAATGAATTACCTTAAACTAATTGACCCCAACCAAAAATTGCTAAAATAGAAAAAAAATTTATGTCTTAAATTGAGAAATCTCTGTGTCAAATTGAGAAAATGGTCGTATTTTCGGTATTCTAAAGCGTTTGGATAAAACAGTACTTATCATGTCATAGTGTAAGCGAATATTCAAAAAATCAGTAAATGGAAAAATTGTACAAAATTGCCTATAACGCAAAAATAAATACATTTTGGCTCAAAAAGTACCCTTTTATAAGTTTTCTCCAATATAGTACACATTTTTCATTATAATACCTGAATTTTTGAGATTTCATATTTTTATGCTAACAAAATGTTTTTTTAAATACCACCAAATTTTGAATTTATACCACTTAGAACATCTGCCCATTGATTCACAATCACTTCTTTTCCAATTATCGACGATTTAAAGGCGGCGCGGAATTTCACGGACAAAACTTTCTAAAAACGGACTATCAGTGCTTTCTTTAAGGTAATCCCAATACAGATGGAATACCCAAAGCCACATCTTTCAAGGTAGTTTTTAAAAAGCTCCTTTTTACCGGCGCACGTTTTAAAATAACTTATCTCCGCAAATGAGACAATTTTAATGTGATAAAATCGCACAAGCTGCATTATCTATAAATGGTTCCACTGCTACCTGACGGATCCAATGGTCAATCTTAGCCGATCTTAAGTTTTGTGGTCTTGGTTAATTTTGAGGGCTAAATATAGATTTGGTCGTCCTCCCTGAGTGAGCTGTAATATTGCGTAACAGATATTTTATTTATAGCAGGAATGAAAATCAAGGCATGCAGAATATTTGTTATAACAAATAAAAAAGTAGAAGCAACATCAATACGTTTACGTTTGTCTATTTTTTTAATGCATTTAAAAGTTCTTATTCACATATCCAGTTGATGGCAACTCTAGCAGGAGAAAACAATCAACGCAAAAGAGATTACAGTAGAGAGTGGAGAGATAAAAGAGATTATTATTTAGATAGAGTGAGAGAGAGAGAGTCCAAACCTATACACAGGGTTGCCCTGTGCTATCTGCAAATGTTTGTACGAAGATAATGCAAAGGGGGTTTAAGAATAAGTGGCGTAATAATTAATATCTTCAGTTGTTTGTCTGAAACGTAAACTATTTTTTGTTGTAGAAACAATTTTAAATCTGTATATTCAAGAGCACAGTACATGCTGCTAAGTGGGGTAAAACGTCTTCTTAATTCCTTTAAATTATTTCGCTCGGTAATACTTTTTCTCCTCATTCGATTATTTGTTGAATGAAATCACAATTTTTTCACTTGTTTACTTATCATATTTGTCTTTTTCAAATAAAGAAAAATAATAATCTGTTTTATAATTATTTTTTAAGAAAAAAAAAAACAAAAAGAAACAAATAAAGAAAAATGAAAAAAATTAAATTTAAATTGAAAAAAGAACGGAAACTTTCTAAAAATAATTCAAAAAAATGGAAATTTAAAAAAAGAATTTAATTAAAAAAAATAATCTTTTTGAAAATTGAATTTCAGGAAATGGAAAAATGTGAATGGGAAAATAGATATTTTCAGACAAATTGTTTCCTCTTTTTGTTTTAATACCATAATTAAGAAAAGTTACATTTTTCAAAACAATATTTTTGAAAGAGCAAGAAGACTGGGGTTTATATGTAGCATGACTGAAAGTCTTATATTATTATGTCATTGAGAATGACAACTGTATTACATCGCCCGCTTACCGTCGGCGCATGTTAACTCTCACTTCGCCTGAATTCTCTATCGTCTGTTCTTTGGTGACTGTTACACCGTTTTACGTGAACGCAGGGGAAGGTTGGGGATGGCAAGTTGGGATGGTATTCTCGCTTACACCTCTTACGATGTGCGTATTGGCATAGTAAGCTGCAAATGATCTTACTCAATTTCTCATGTTTGAGTGCAATAAGCATTGTTTTGTCGTTTTCGATTGAGTACATAATCCATCGTAGCGCTTGATCGTCAACAACTTCAGTGAAGCCCAAAACTATAATTGCATTCTTTTGGACTCATATATATAATTGTAATTTGAAAGACCTCGTGTCATTTAAAAAAGTTAACCTTTATAAAGCAGTTGTAACATAAAGAAAGGTATCGAAAGTTGAAGTTTTTCTACATGTGTTTGATATATTACTGTCGCCTTAGATACGGTGATATAATAATTGTGGCGCAAGGTATCAATCACCTTACATCAATATCAGCCAGGTGCAAAAAAAAAAAAAAGGTGGGACTACCTTCTGTCCCGAGAAGCGGTTCTCGAAAAAGTTCCCATAACTCCATCCAGCTGCCACCCTCGTGGCCCTAGTATTTGGTGGTCGTAAACAATTGATGCCGGAACGGAAATATACTGTTTAGAACTATTATTAAATCTAAGGAGAACGATATATATGTGATACCATTAAAGTGTCCGGCGCCACTTATAACTTATAACAAAAATTGTACGGAAGGAAAGAAGTAGAAACAGGCCAAGTATTGTTTAATTTCATCTATTATACAACCAGCTATTTATAATTCTTTGGAATTGAAGGTAAAATACATCTAACCTGCCCGATAATCTAAAATCTCATAGAATTTCATCATCCGGAGGACTGGCCAGCTGAAGGAGGAAATCTGAGTGAGTATTAAATTGGTGTTCGTAATGTGTTTAAGATTTATTTTGCGCTCATAATTCCAAAGTTAAGTTAGTTAATTAACCATATTTGACGGAAGTTTCGGCCCTAAATACTACCCTTTCTCTGCTTCTTTTTTTTTCTTACCAATGAATTGCCCCTAGTTCAAAACCTAGTTAATTAATTAAAATTGTATAAAATTAATTAAAATATGTATAAAAATTTGATACCTTCCGCAACGCACCGTAAATGTTTGTAATTATAATGTCGCTTTAAATAGTTATCGTTCTAATTTTTGTTGTGAATATTTTGATGCTTTTTAAGAAAGCCTGACCTTTGAATATTCCTAATAAATATATAGTTTTGTCATTGAAATGTGTGACTAAGCGTTTTCAACTTTCGACCTAACCGTCGACCATTTGTTTTGATGGGAGGTTCACAGAAAGATACTTGTAGGAACTGAGCCTCGTTGGTAGGGCGGGCAATATGACAGGGTATATAACACCTTTCCCTGGTCCATAGATTCATTTACTTTCGATATTGGTTTAGATTCAGTTTAGAGGGGTATCTTAGTAGTTCCAATAGTTTTGAATTTGATATGTTTTTGTTGAGTTCACAATTTTTTTTTGGCACGTAGTTTTTTTTGTTGACGGCTGTGAAATGGAGGTAGCAAAGACCCACCCCGATTGCCGGCGAGCTAAGCCCTATCCAGTACGTGCCGATTGCCATCCTCAATTTCGCGAAGCAGGAAGTCCGTTACATATAATAACATTATTCTTAAGAAAATAATGATTGTGAAGGAAAAAAAATTTGGCAGATATTTTTAACAAAATAAATTTTTTCAAAATAGCAATTTTTTCTTGGGAAACTGCGTTGTGAAGAGAACAGTGTGGCAGTTCTAATTTTCTTCACGAAACTTTTATTTCATGATCGCGTAAAAATTTGTACCAACTTTTTTTAAACATTGTTATAATTACGTAGTTGTCTGAGGAATTTTATCACGCTGTATACTTACCAGTATTTGTTTTATTATTACAACGCTTAGTTACAAATTACTTAACGGTTACATTCATGGAATTCCATAATTTCAATTTGAATATCAACACATGTCTGGTTTTAAGTATTCAATTTTCCGACCTGGGAACTGCAAACAAAAAAAATAACGTAGGGGTAAGCATGACCCGTTTCTTGGCCCTAACTTTGACATTGTTTCTAAATGTTTCTAGAATCAAGAGAGGAGAATGTAGTTTCCGTTCTTTTTAATTCAGAACTCCACTCCTGTTGTTGCTTTTAGTTTGTTAGGCACACGCTGCGCTGTTTAGTTGGTTATTCTTACAAAATTGTAATAATTGTAACCTTCTGAATGAAACACTTGTTGTTTAATTTTTTTAAACGAAAATTGATATTTTATTTAAGCTTCTTCACATCCACTCAAGCTCCGGTTCCACTACCATCGAAGAATCGTTTCCACTTAAAGGATCATCGTCTACCAACGGCTCATTACGCACTTCAGGTTCTCCCTTTAGGTCTACCTTGAATTTGCCATAAATTTCTAATAATGCCTTAAACTCTTTCGACTGTTTCTCTTTTGTAGTGGGCGTCGTTTCCAGTCTACTGCTAAGCTCAGGACCCAAAATTTGTTTAAATTCTGACAAATTTAATGTGATGCTCGAGTTAAAATTCTGCACCTCATCGCATACGGACACCGTATTTACATACTCGATTTCACCGAAGGCTTGTGAATCAGTTTCGATGATATCGCTGTCAATGGAGTTGATTTGAAGTCTTAACTTTAGATCGGGATCAATTCTGTTGCAGTCCAAGGGGTATATGCCGGAATCAAGAAAACATGCCGACATTCTGGACTTTGTCAATTTGTGCAGTAAGACCGTTTTCGCCAGCTCCATGTATGTATTCAGGAATTTGTCCTCCATCATTTTTATTCTGGTCCATATATCGTTTTGGAGATATTGGCCTATTTTAAAGGCTGCGGGAAAGGCATTAACTGGAAATATTCTTAGATTTCGACATAACTCGTAGGTGCATAATTTTGGAGTTGCGTTTTGGTATCTTTGAAACAATAAAATGGGTTTGTCGATGCGCCTCTGTGTGAGAAATGATTTAAGAACAAATTCGAGGTAGTAGTGGTAGATATTGTCCTGGTCCTGATGATAGGCCTTTTCAATGCAATTGTATTTAACCCAACCCCTTGGCAATTGTAGTTCGTCAAAATGTTGCACTATCTTTTTTGAATCCTTTAGATTGGCATTGATTATCAAAGGCGGAGTTGCCAAGCCATCAGCTGAGAAAGACACCATCATTTTCAGGTTATCTGTTATATGGAGCTTACAATAAAAGAACAGCTGTTGTGGATTATCCAATGCCTCTCGTATATTGAGCTCTTTGCAGTAGCTTTCGAGAGAGTGAAACCATATTTCCAAAGCCTGCCTATCAAAATATTGCCTATTTTTATACAAATCCAAAGAGTTTTTGACTTTCGCATGACGTTTTGTGAAATATTTACACCATTCTTTGTTGAACTTAAGACCAGCGCCCTGGGATAAGGAAAGTCTTTCCGCTTCTTCACTGAGACGAGTATGATTGACCTGAAAATAACCCAAGTGATGGCAGTACACCAGCCAATCGACCAAGCGCTGCTCGTCGGCATCGCACAATTTACCGCTCTTCTCCAACTTCACCTCGTTTACCTTTCCACGATTGAGGCGAGAGTGCAGTGTCGATTTAGGTACATTGAATTTTGTAGATGCTTGACGTATGCTCATGCCCTCACTGACAGCTTTTAGAGCTAATTTCATATTTTCCTTAGAGGTTAGTGACATTTTGAGGAAATTAAATTTGAGATTTTTATATGGTTTAACAACAATTCACTTTGCTTTTGCGAGGCCACCTCGAGAAATAACAGTAAGAAATCAATACGCTCTACACAACACCACTTTTGCTCTGTGGTGGTTGTTTGTCGGCAGCTGTTTTGTTACTGAGCGACAACGCATGATGTGAGTAAAGAGAAGATATATGCACAAAAACAGAGTTGCCAAATGGAGGGAAAGTATTAACTAAAGTTAATATTACCCAAAAAAAAAAACTCACACTCGAAGATTTCTTTTGTTTTTGTATTCTCTGCAGCATTCTCTCGCACAGTAGTACGAATTCTGCTCAAAATAACAAATCTAGTAGAAAAATACAAGTTTTTACATCATAACTTCGTGGTAAAAACCCGCTAGATTTAATTCTTCTACTACATTTCTACACATTTTTCTTTAAATGTTTAACGTCTATCCTGAAAGAGAATTTGTGTATTAAAATACAAAAATATACCTTTTTGAAAGTTGTATTTTTTTATTGTACTAACGGCAATCCTGATAAGAACATATACTGAAGTTATGTTTATCGATTTCAAGAGTAAAAAAATGTGGTTTCTCTGAGTCGCCGGTCTCTTATAAACAAAAATAATTAATCAGAGAACAGATTAGGGTGGCTATAAAACACAAGAAAGATTTTACGGCGGTGTATTTATGGCGAAAATATTTCGTAGTTCCACACTTAAAAAATTCCGTCGTTGATTTGAAATATATGAAATTAATTATTCGTTAACAGTATTTAGATTTGCCACAATTGAAAACAAATTTCAAAATATGAAATAAAAATAAGTGATAAATATTTTGTATTTCAATGACAGCATATGTTTCACTTTATTAGCGATGTTGTGAAATATATTTAATAAACGAAGTAAGACTTCTCTTTCAGTCATGAATGGCTTAAAATGCTCACTCCGATATAACTTTCAATAAGGAAAGTGGCTTTTAAGACAATAATGAAAAGGAAACTTCCTGTAAAGAAAGTGTACGCCACGATACTTTTTACATGGAAAGTGTCCTAACATGCAAAAGTTGAAGAGACTTTTGCACTTCTTACACGCAAAATGATTTCCAAAACACTTTTCTATATATAAACCGTATCGAAGGGAGTTGTACACCCGCAAAGTCCTTTCTACTCATTTTTCTATATGCAAAATTTGTTTCAAGACATTTTCTGTATGCAAAGTTTCTGCCAAAACCATTTTCCATTTGAAAGGGATTTGTCAAGACATTTTTTTATATGAAAAATGTTGTTATATAAACTATTCTACACAGAAAGTGTCTCCCAGTCCAATTTTTTCTAGGAAAAGTATTTTCCTACCTACCGTTTTACATGAAAAGCGTCTTCTAAAATACATTTCCATGCGAAACATGTCTCCAGAGACACTTTCCTTTATGGAAGGCACTTTCCTTGTTTGAAGGTATTTTTTATGTGAACGATATGTTTTAAGATATTTTTTTATATAAAAACTGTCTCAATGTATTTTTCCATTTGGAAAATGTTTGCCAATATAGCTTTCTATAAGAAAAGTGCCTTCTACAACGCGCTTCTAAAACATATTTCTAGCTGAAAAACTTTTGTTAAAAAAGTTTTTATATCAGAAATTCCTACCAAAATATTTTTTTCATGTAAAAAGCTTTTCCCCAGAGACTTTCCTATATGAAAGATATCACGTAAGAAACTTTTATTTATACCAAGTGTCTTCTAAATCACAGCCTTATGTACAGAATTTATTCCAAGAAGATTTTCCACCTAAAATACGCTATATAAAAAGTGTCTTTCCTTTTTTATATAGAAAGTATTTCCAGTATATTTTTCAATGTGAACGCGTTCCAGCAAATTCTCTACAGGGTAAATACCTATATGGTAAGTATATTCAAATACTTTCCGTGTCCTCTAAATACTTTCCGTGTCTTTTTATGCATAAAGTGTCTTCTAGTACATGTTTCTATGTAGAAGTTATGTTGCAGGAACATTTTCTGCATGAAAAATGTATTCTAAGATATCTTTTTGCATGGAAAGTATCTCTTATAACACTTTTCTTCTAGGAATAATGACTTTGAAAGTGATTTTCAAAGAGGAAAGCGTCTGCTCACAGACGTTTCTATACAGAAAGTGCCTTAAAAGATACTCTTTTTATATGAAAATTGTATTTTAAAACACATTTTTATGTGAAATGTGTTCTCAAATAAATTTTTCTACATGTGTCAATATATTTTTCTGTACAAATTTTTCCTAAGATACCTTTTTGGTTTTAAAATATCTCTCAAAGACTCTATTCGTACGAAGACTAGCTTCGAATATATTTTTATGTATGAGAACTTCTCTTCTGTTATGTAGAATTTATATTCTAAATTGTTTCTTTTAAATGAAAAATCTTTCCTACTACACTTTTCTAAACGAATTACAACTTCCAATAAACTTCCTGCTGCAAAAACGTATTCCTAGGCATTTTTTATGAACACTGTCCTCCAAGATATTTTTACATACAAAAAAAATGTTTTATTTTTCCTATCTGGAAAATGTTTCCCAAATTTTTTTTTCTGTAAAATTGTCTTCAAATACGCTTTCC
Organism: Philornis downsi; assembly: GCA_019455685.1. Classification (NCBI taxonomy): domain Eukaryota; kingdom Metazoa; phylum Arthropoda; class Insecta; order Diptera; family Muscidae; genus Philornis; species Philornis downsi. Next base: position 5,817,141 of record JAHXMU010000006.1, read on the forward strand.
TATGCGTAAAATGCCTTCTATGTGACTTTTCTAAATGGAAAGCATCTTCCGACATTCTTTTATATATGAGAAATATATTTCGATATATTTTTCCATATGGAAAGAGTAATGAATGAACCTTTCCGTACTAAAAACGCCTCTTAAATTACTGTATCGAAAATATCGTCTCAAATACATTTCAATATGAAATGTGTCTTCCAAATGCTTTTCATGGACAATTTCACCAGGATAGAGTTTGATTTACTGTAAATTGTGTTGAAATCGGCCTAGGAATTTCAGATTACAGTTAAGAAAAAAAAAAAATAAATTTCAATGAAAAACAGTTTTGGAAGGGGTAATTTATGCAGAATTGTATTTTGGAAGGCAGGTTTTGCATAGAAAAACTATTTACGGGCATACTATTGTAAAAGTAAATGTTCTTTTATTATTGGAAAACAGTTTTGGTTTTTAAATAAATAAATAAATGTAATAAATACGAATGAAGCAAGTTTATGGGTGGCATTATAAATATGAAACACACCTTATGCATTAAAATATATCTAACCAGTGTTAATAGTTCGATCAATAAATTGAACGAACATTTGTATATTTTTAAATTTTACGGGTTAATCGCCTTTAAAATTCTGGCAACCTTAAAGAAAAAACTCACTCTAACCCAGACGTTTAAACAGAAGTGTTGGCATTTATTTTATTTTTTTTAGTTTTCTATATTTTAATGCATATTTTCTTTAATGACATTGATAAAGAGAAAACAAAGTTATTTACGCTCTTAAAAAGACGTGATTAACGTTTGTGCACATTTTCTGTTGGAATTTAAATTAAAGAGAGTGCTTTGCCTACCTGCACTCTATGCATAAAGAGCGTGCATATGTCTGGCTATGGTACAGCATAGCCATCTGAAAGCAAAACATAGGGAGCTTTAACAAAACAACAAACATAATGTCGGATAATCTCAGCAGTGAAAATTTGTGAGAATTATATGAGTAAAGCAGTGTTGCCAAAACCCTCTCAAATCTGGTCACAGAGATGCTAAAATTGTATAAAAGAAAAGTTTTTAAAAAAGTACAATTTCAAGATGGAATTAATAACACGTGAATGTCGGACGCGAAAAAAATTTATGTATAAATGGTTGTCGGAATGGTTCCAAGGGATTTATTATCGATTACACTAATATCGATAAATTTATCGGAAAGGGTTTGTATTTTTTTTTTTTCAAATATATAATACGTAGCTTTCAATGCATTTGGTTGCAATTTTGCAATCTTGTGAAAAATCCAAAGGTTCCGTAAGAAATCTTAGTTAAGAAGATTTGCTATGTGATTCTACCAAGATCAAATAATAGAAATACTTATTTAGAACTCCGCTGCAAAACTATGAACAAAATTTCTCATATGAACCTTTTTTTACAGGTCTAATGTCGTTACGAAAAAAACTATAATTTGAGTACTTACACCTAGATATTTATATGGTTCCAAAACCCTTATAGACGGGAGCTGAAATTTTAGTTAAATTAATTGACTTACATAAAAATACCCTCCCCCTATCACCCTTTGCTGATGTTAAATAGATTTGTTTTGAAGTGTAAGAGAGGCTTATATAATGTAATGACTTCAATAGTTCTCCACAAAATGTAATCAAAAATTGCTAAACTAGACAAATTGCTAAACAACACAAAAAAAAAAAAAAAAACAAAAAAAAAAAAAAAAAAAAAAAAAAAGAAGATAAACGTAAGTAAAACCAAATATTAGCACTTTTTTATAACTTGACATTACAATTCTCAGATTTAGTTAAAATTTTGGTGTTTTTTTTAAGGAAATTTTTGATACCACATTGACGTTAATCGAATGTCAAACATTTCATTTTGGCGATTGAGTGATCCAATTGTGACTGATACTCACACATTGGTTTTGCAGTGATTTATTTGTTCTCTTGAAGTTCCTAGAACAATTTTTAGTACCATTTGAAAGACGTGTAAAGTCATTCAATATTGCTTTTAAATACTTGTTCCACTAGCCAGAATAATACAATTTTGTACTGTAGGTGGAGTCTCATACAATGAGGTGATTTTAAAAGTTCAATCAAAAAAATTGGAAGAAAAGAATTACTAAAATAAAATATGACTAGAAAACCCGAAACTTTCAGATTGTTCAACAGTATGCTGTGCAGAAGTTCTCTATGATAAACATTATTAGAATGTCGAATCATTCATTGTAAACCACATAAGCCTAATGGGAACCACATTTTGACAAAAGGCTCGGAGGTGGGTATTCCTTACAAATGTGCTGGAAACTGCTAACCACAAAATATATTCAAAACATTTGGAACATTTTCACAACTTGATGCTTTATTTTTCACACTTAATTGTAGTTTGAGTTTAACGCTTTTCAATGGTAGCGATTTCACTTGGTATGGACGTTCATTTTTGGGTTAAAAATTATGTTTCTTTGGCTCCTTTTTTTAGTTATACTAGTATTTTAGTTTTAGCAATTTTTTTATATTAACGATTTTGAAATTATTTTGGTACCATGTAAAGTATCCGTTTTTATTTACATTTAGTTATTAGATTTCTTATCTTAATAGTATGTATTTAAGGAAGTATGAATAGTAATGCCATGCACGATTCTAATATAATCTCCTTCCCTACGAACAATCGAATAAATATTCATATCTTTCAACTAGTCACCATCCCTTCATCAATTTCTTAGAGAATAGTCGATAATGTTTGGTGCTTAGGATTATAGTCTGCTAATCTGCTAATTGCGGTGCAATTCTCTCTGAATGATAGATTTTATAGGAATATTTTTCCAATAAAATCATACCCAAGTTCAATGCGTAATGTGGATCACTTTTATTCGAAATCTTAAAAATAGTAAAATGTTCGATTTTCGGACAAATGTTTTGGCAGGGCCAAAGCTTTTACAATTCCTGCCATGGAGAACATGAACGATGTACAAGTTCGCTGCATAATAAGTGAGTGGTACTTTCACTCTATTAAGTTATCGTTAAATTCAAAATTTCGCAATTTCTTTCTATTGACTATATAGTTACCCTTCCCATATTTTTATGTATTTTATAAACAATTTAATGACTTTTCCCAAATTGGGATTTCTTCGGCAAATGCTTTAACTAATTATCCTCAAGTTAGGAAATCTCAAACGTGAGTTCAAATACTGGAACGAATTGCTGCTGCCATAAGAATTCAACGAATCATTTACTCCTGCAGACGCCCATAACGATAACGATGTCATTTCATCTGCAGCATTCTGAGAAACGCTTCATTCAATACTCAATTTAATCGCCTTAACTGTGCAAAATTCTACAGAAGCGTTGAATGAAAAGAGCACGAATTGTTTTCTCTGTACATCAACAATCGTTATATTCCACTTTTTATCTTTTTTCATAGGCAGCAGCTTATAGTATACATGTATGCTGCTGTTATTTGTCGGAGCAAAAGGATAATATTCTGTGGGAAAATTCGAAAGCCTTAAGGAATTTCAGGCGAGTGAATAATATGGCATGGAATTATAGCATTTTCAATTAACTTCTTTTATGGCAGACGCGGTCAATCTATACGTGCGTATAATGACTTCGCTATTATTCTCTTGCTACTTTCTTTAACCTATATAAGTAGCTAATAAATCAATCAATTTTAAGTTATAGCGGCAAGAGAACGTTGTGAGACAGAAAAATACTTAAGGGATCAGCTGTAATTTTAAAAAATCGTTCGTTATTATTGTTGCCTTAAAGGTTGTATAACTGAATGGAAAAATTAGCTTCGATTTTAGTGATCTTCATTAGAGAAATTTAAAATTTTAGCAACTATACGGAAGGGAGATATAATGTGACCAACTTAAAACTTAGTGTATCTAAATAAATGTAGACTTAAATTAAACTTTGCTATAATGTTCTTCATAGACTCTTGAATCACTCTACGGATTTTGCTAACAATGTATGTATTACTAGGATTCGGTTTGGTTGTCAGCATAGAATAAGATGATTAATTGTACTTATTGAAAACTGCTTTGAACGCTATGACTGAGAGGACAACCTTCCAGCTGAAAAGCTGCATTACGTAGTTTGTTCATACCGTTACCGTTGGCTATGGCGGTTCATTTCCTCAGTAGAATATAATAACGTGGAATTTAGGCAAACTATAATTTTCATCTCAGAAGTAAGTTGTCAAGATTTTTAAATAAAATCGAGAAATATGTCCTGCCAAAAATTTGCCAGAAATTGTTTAATGAAACATAAAATATTTATTAGCTATTCAAATCTGCCACAATGCCTTCAAAGTACGCCGCTACCGAAATAATATACTTATGGCATCGAATAATGCAATTATCAAAAATGTTTTTCAAACACGTTTTCTGGAGAAGAGTACAATTTTCATTGCGAATTCTCTGTTATGTGTCGTATCGTCTGAAAATGGGTGCTACGAAGTTAAAACTTGGGTTTAGAAATGAAACCATATCAGGTGAATATGACGGTCAAAAGTTCATTCAGAATGAGAGCTTTGTGGGGTGGTGAGTTATTGTGTTACAAAATCCATGTGATTTTCTTTTCCAACAGGACTTTTTGGACGAATTTGCTCTTTCTGTCGCCGTATAAAGCTTAGAGCATATTCTTGATTTACTGCCTGAAATACTGGTTGAAATTCCAGGTGCCCAACACAGCGATGTAAAAAGAAAACGGTCAACGCTACTTTGAATTTTGATCGATTTTGAGTGCCTCGTTTCGGTTTAGTCTTAGTTGGAAGACACTATTCCGAAACTTGTTGAATAATTTCCATGTCAAATTCTTAAGTCCATGCAACACCATCAATTATAATGTAGTATATGAATGTGGGGCTGGAAAAAAATTGTTCTAACATATCTTCAGCAACTTTTACGCTATTGATTTTTTGATCAGGTATTTCAGAACTTGTCCAAAGGAGAACGTTTCATGTCAAACAATCATGTAAAACTGTGCGAATTGATTTGTGAGGCACAGCAAGTCCTGCGGCTATCTTTCTTAAATTTATATGATGGTTCTTAGTCTCCGTTTGTTTTCCCTTATCGATCTACAGTTGAAGACCTTAACCGAGCAAATCTTCCACCACATTTCGTGCACTTTTGGTTGTACTCCTTCGAAACTGGTGTGCTTTTGATGTACTGCTGTGTGACATTAAAGACTGCATAAGGCTAGTTCATACTGCTAATTCTTTGTCTCTTCTCTGCCCAAATTTCATTAACTTTTTAGAATAAAAAAATATCCAAAAATTTTCGTTGCCAGGCCAGAAAACGAAATTGTCTCCGTGCGTGCCAATTGATTGTTTCTTTTTTTCTTCCCATTGTTGAATGTAGAAAAAACTGTACAGATTAGTGTCGCTTATTGTAGCAAACACTCAAATGTAACATTACCGAAAAGATTGCACTCGAATTCTTAAAAAAGAAAATTTCGTTAAAACAAAATGGGAGCACCAAATGGATAAACTACGTAAATCCCCACATACCAGAGACGGAGCGTCCAATTGCGACCGTTTTTAGAGGTATCTATGTTAGGTAACATGATGTCCTTAAAAGGCGGCGCAAATTATTGAAAAAATCACCAACTTAATGCTATTTGTCAAAGTTAAAAAAAAAATTTAAAAAAACCACAGTGAACTAAAAATACGTTAAAATAAAAACTTAAAAAAAGTGACTTAGCGAATTTGTGATTTCTTTGTGACGATATTCACGTCGTCTGATCTTCACCTTCCCAGGAGGTGAAAATTATACCATTTTTGCTTTTGGCTACTGCGCGATTTTGATTTTGGCAATTTTAGAACAATTTTTGACTCCCCATGGAAGTACAACTTTGTCTCGTTCCATTATAAAAGTTCAAAAATTAAGTCATTTCTTATCTGAATACTTTTTTATATCTATAGATTTTCAACGAAAAAATTTGATGAAACGTTAACATTTTTTAAGTCTTCTTACTTTAGAAACTTTCTTAGGAGAACTCTAGATATTTGAATGTTACTTTTAGTGACGAATTGTACATTTATTTTCATGTATGCCAAAAAAGAAATAAAATACATCATATGAAACATCTAATTTTTATTCTCTAGAAAACTAGTGTGAGCGACCTGAAATTGAGCAAGAAAAATTGCAATAGTCATAGGCAGAATGTATTCGTAATTGGGTAAAATTGGTCAGGCCGTCTTTGAAAAAATAACTCGTCTGAGGACGGATCAGTACGTTGTCCATGACATTTTGAACGACAAGAGCCACAAGTCGCAAAATTGATCCAGGATGAAAGAACAAAAAAAGAAGACCATTTGAATATATTCGCAAACTGTATTTGTCAGTGGGAAACAATGATTGGTGAATATCGAGAATTGGTCAACGAAACCAAGATATGTATTATTCAGTCAAGTATATCATCAAAATTATACACTTACGACAATAAACAATCCAATTTCATTTTCCAAACGTATTTTTCGGAAAAGGCGCCTGGAAGTTGTAATTTGAATTTTGATAAGAGGAACGAGTAATTCGAAGCCATATCAGGGGAATATGGTGGTTGTTTGATAATATTTGTTGAGTTTCGGGCCAGAAATTTGTTAACAATGATAGCCTAATAAGATGGAGCATTGCGGCTGGTTGATGGATTTACTCTTAAATGCCACACACTTTGGCACTACTCGACATGCATTAATGTACGTTTCTTCAATAACAATAGAATTTGCAATCAAGATGGTAATAATTAAAGGATTAGTTACTTTAATAACAAAATCCCTTTGTAATAATTTTGTTTATTATAATATTATGGTCTTTTCAGTTAAGGCTATTTATTTCTCCCTTCAAATTTGTAGTGAAAAAGACAAATAAACAACCACAAAATCATGGATAATTAAGTAACGTTTATGCCCTGTTGTCAATATTTTGTTGTATTAATAAATAATAAGTCCAATTCTGTTTAATTATCACATAATCCAATTTGCTGAATTGGTTTCAGTTCAGTATCAATTAACTAATTTGTTTTCTTTCATAATTCGTGTTATGTTTCTTCCAAATTTGTTCGTCTTTTCATCAGGAATTTGTTGCTGCAGAGATATTTGTTGCTGCAGAGATAGTAGACTAAGAATGTTTTGTTATCCGGCGTACTAGAGGATATGTCATACTTCTGGCATGTGCCCTTAGTGATTCCAGTAATTAATCTATACGTGTAATTTGGTGCATTTATTTAAATGTATAAGGACATGATGGTGTCGTACTTAATGGCTTATATTCTAATATTACTATAGCAACAAATGGCACCTGTTTATGGTATGAATCATATCAATGTATTGATTATTTTAATTAATGAGTTTGCGGAATTTGGAATATATATATATATATATATATATATATATATATGTATATGTATATATATATATATATATATATATATATTGTAATTGTACGTAACTTTTTATGCCTAGCAGTGCTATCTAAACTAGAAATTGTCTCTGGTGCAGATTATTTTGATTGTATGAAGGCGGTCCCAAAACTATCCGACGTAACAAAGATGACACAAAAAATTTGAGAAAAATTTTCTCTATTTTCAAATATAATTACCTTTTAGCTCGATACACTTTTTCTAGTTATAGTCAATAGCTTCTATACCCTGTTTATAGTAAGAACTATCATACTGGATAAAATAGCCATCAACCGCAGACTTCATCTCTTCATTGTAAGCAAATCTTTTACCACCCAGCCATTTTTTTTCAAGTCTGGAAATAAAAAATAGCTAAATCCGACAAATAAAGTGCGTGATGAATCACTTAAAAGTTGTATTCTCTAATATTGGCTATCATAACAGTTGATGTGTGAACTGCAGCATTGTATTGATGAAGCAACACGTTCCGTTTCGAAAAATGTGGCCGTTTTCCCATAATTTCGTAGCCAGAACACTGCAATGAATTGGCATAATAATCGCCGTTAATGGTTTTTCTTTTCTGAAGCTAATCAATGAAAATAATATCATGCGTATCCCAAAAAACAGACGCCATTGTCTGTAGATAGAACTACGATCGCCTTGTTTGGACACGACTTTCCCATTGCAGTCCACTGCTTTGGCTGATCCTTTATCTCGGGAGTGAACCATTGTCTCATCCATGGTTATAAATCAATGGAAAAATTTGGCTTTATTGCGGTGGAATATCGCCAAACACTCCACTGAAACATTTTCACGATTCTGTTTTGCTCTATTGAAAGAAAGTGCGGCGCCCATCTTGCGCACAGCTTTCTCATCTTCAAATCTTCGGCCAATATATGATGTACGACACTTTTTGAAATGCCTATCATTTCCGCTCCAATACCATTTTGTGGATTTCCTAAACCATCCCTGGCGTGCACAGCTCAATTGGTCGGTCACTACTGTGTTCATCTTGGCAGCTCGTACGGCCTCGTTTAAATTCTGCTATCGAATATTTTATAAGCGGAAACGAAGAAGCAAACTCCCTCTTGGTATAGTCTAGCTCGGCTTTAATATTGATTGCACTTAGACCTTTCAAGTGGAAATATTGAATAACATAACGGTGACCATTTTTTTGAAATAACAAAATTCACTGAGATGATTTACTTGAAAAAAAAAAATAATAAACAGCGTGGTATCTTAAAATTTAAAACATATGTTTTATAAGGTTGCCACTTTTTACCAAAGCATTTTTCTTTTTCAAACTACTGGCACCATCTATATGTCAAGTCGGTTAGTTTTGGAACCGCACTCGTATGAATTTCATACAAAATTACTTAAATGTTGCGGACTAACGCAGCGCAGTTTAAAATCAATCTCTATTAAATTTCGTTGAGGATGTGTAAGTAAAAGAAACAACTCATTTCAGTATTTTCAATAGAATTCCAAATTCTTTTTCGAATAACATCAAGCAGTATCATCAAAACTATGCTGTTTAGCTACACAGCTATAAAACTCTTTCTGCTTTCCACAGAATTTCCATATGGAAGAATTCGACATACTTTATTTCGAGTTCCTGTTCAAGTATGAATACTTTTAGGTATTATCTAAGATCACATTGATTTGCTACAGTCAAGCAGTCTGCTAGTGCACACATGACTACAATCTCCGTTCGTGCCGCAATTTTCACAGACGCATATAAAATGTTCCTAATGTATATGTACCTATACATTACATTACATTGCAATACATCAAATGGAATTTTGACTAATGAATACAATATCGAACGAGAATAATTAAATTCTATGCTGAAAGCTGGAGAGGTGATTCATTTTCAAATTTTGTGCATACTTGAACTCGCAAATGGAATGTGTGCAATGTTTAATGGATATGTGCACATTTGCATGATGACTGAAATTAAAAGGCGAATCTGTAAGATGCAGGAATGTGAACTTCTAAACCTGACTGTGAATGTCTTACTTAATGATGCAACAACAAAGCAGAGGATGTTAAAACTATAGCAACAATTTCACAGGTGTCTTTGTGAGCTTTCCACAAATTTTTGAGAGAGATATATTTGAAATAGTGTAGATTATAGTGGATGTTCTAAAAGAGGGTTTACTCTGAATACGATACGATAATAAGATTGTTGATACATACTATAGGAAATAAATGTAGAATGTATTTATTATGGTAATGATGAAGAAAAACACAGCATAGAATGCGAATTTCTTAATTTTTTTTAATTTTTTTTTTGGGAAACTGGTAAAATATTCAAATATTCTACAACGTTTCTATTTTGGATAACTAATTTTGGCGAAATCTTTATGAATGCAGTCAAACTGAAAGATGCATAAGATTTTAAAATACAAAGCCACCCATATGGTTACGAGCATCAGAGCAACATAAAAAAACTTAAACTAGCGTCTAAATAACTGGTGGCCATAAAACATTTTAGTTTGCCACAATAGTAGTTCATTGATATACATTTTGTTGTATGTTGATTGGTAATTACACTGATGTTCCATCTTGCGAACATGGGAGAATTTCAGGCAATACTTAGACGGAAAGTAGTCTTACTGTATCCATTCATAGACATCTTGCTTGAGGGAAATCGAATTGGTAGCTCGACAGCAACTGGTACACTTCCTGGCATTTTTTTCTGTAGACACCTTAGTATTTAGTACGTTTGCTATCCGGCTATTAAAATCGGGGATACCTAAGAGGATTCTAACCAAAAAATAGTTCTACTTAACTAATTCACAGATTAGGGCTCACTATCTGGCAGAAAACGAACTGTAGTTAATACTACTGTACTCACTCAGGTGGAAACCAAATCGGTAATTCGTGTGGAATAGTGGAATCCAGTCCTGCGGCTATCATGCTATTTAGTCCAGTAGTTATCATGTAGGCAGGGGGCAACCCGCCTGTTACCTTAAGGAATATGAACAGGTGACTTAATAACAATTTATTTATTTTTTATTTATTTATTTCTGGCTTGTAATTTAAAGCCTTCCGGCCAATTATAAGTAAATTACAATATGCAACAATTCATCATAATAAAAATTAAATATAAAATTTATAAAAATATAATATGACATATAATAATATAATATAACATTATGATCGTTGAAGACAAAAAAAAAAAAGTATGGAAAAAAAGACTAATTCAAAAGTTAGAAGTTAATCGGAATATAATCTTGAAATATAAGATAATCGGTATGTAATAAAGGCTGCCCACAGTTTAATTGAAAACAAAATTTTACAGTAAAGTCTGAAAGTGTTGCAGAATGTGCCTTTTGTAAGAATCAGGAAATAATTTAAAACTTTTTAAATGGCTTGGTAGTAAATTGTAAATTCGAGCTACTCTTACTGCAAAAGCACGACCCATGAGTGTGGTTATTTTAGGAATAAGAAGCTGCTTATTACGAGTGGAATGTGAAAAATTAAATGAATTAAAAAGAAATTGAGGACCACACAATCGAACAACTTTATAAAATAACAGCAAAGACCTAAAATCTACATAATTTTTAAAACTACAACCCAATTAATACAATACAATACAATTAAGTATCCCATTGCATTTATTCTGATATTTAATGCTGCAGATATCCTGTTGTAATTGACTATCCGTATTCTGCCTGGCGGAACCCAAATTGGTAGCTCAACAGTAAACTTTCCTTTTAGAAATCTTAGTATTTCTGCTATAGTTTCTCTGATGTACTAGATTGCGCTTATTCTGTTTTGTTAGCACTGGATGGAAGCACTTTGCCTGTCTGAACACGAGTGAGTGTTTAGACACTAGCTGGACCTGCTGTGCTCATTTTGTAGAATCCAAATGGTAACTTGGAAGTAACTGACAAACAGTTAGCCATATACATTCTACATAAAAGAATCTGAGCTGGTATTGACTAGCAAAGTCGAAGCCATTATTATCACTAGAGACTTCATCACAGGGAATCCGCACAGACAATCAATCGCCGATGTAGTAGTCTTTTAAGCTCGTTTCAATTATGCTTTGCTTGAGAGAAGCTCTACAAACTTTTCATCTTAATTACATCGTAATTAATTGTGTGTCCCCTGTCTGAGGAAACCCGGTGCGATAACCACTAATGTATTACAATAATCAAAGTTGTTTGTGATTGATTCAGAATCGTAAATAATAATCACTTGACAAGTCAGAGTCACCGTTGTCAATAACAAGTCATTTTTATCACTGAATTTTGCGTTTCTTTCTGAGATGGCTGATTTCAGATCACAATGCATCACATAAGTCACATCAAAGTCGTCGTGCTATCTGTCCAGGAATGCTTTTTCAGAGAGATGACCATGCAACAACATTGATTTCATAGCTGCCACAAAGTTTTAAGCAATTCACCGATTCGACAGTAATACCATGTCAAGAAGTTTCCAGATATTTTCCAACAAGATATGTTAATTGTGTTAACAGGTCTGATGTTGTTTACACTTTCTATTGAACACCTGATCCTCCTTCTCTGTCTCTACATCTTTTACCCGGTATATGATGGACTCCTGAAATTACTTTGCTTGAAGCAGGAAAAAGTTTGAATGTATATATTTAAATTTAGATATGAAAACAAAATAACTTCCACGATGGTCTAGAGAAAAGTAAAGAAAAGAAAAGCTCAATATGTCTTCCCAGCATATTAAAAAATCAAATACGTTTTAGAACTAACGAATCGGGTATTGAACAACTTTTTATTTACGCCATTGCAGGTGTCAAGGTTTAAAGCAAACTTTTTTTAAACTTTCAAATAATTGCAGCGGGAAAAGTTTAGCCCAAGGAATGAGAATAAACATCACTAAATGTATGTTTTACATCTGATGAATAGATTATAATGCGGGGGCTCGAAATTACTATAGTACTAACGATTGCTTTCTATACTGACTATAGTAGGCAGTATTACTGCGCGGAAACTATATTAAACAAATTGAACATTCTGTAAATATTAGCGTAAGATTAGCTGCCTTCTTTTAAATTTTCTTAAGTATCCTGTATAGCTGACACAACTCATGCGGCGTTATTAGCACTAGCGTCATATGAACGCAAGTTATTTGGTCGAATATATGATATACTAAAACTAATAAAATTTTACGTATACGCAATATTCAATTGTTGTATTAACAATATATGTTTTATAATACTTAAACGCCCCCAATTTCTGGGCATTTATATTACTCATGCAACCCTGTCATTGAAGTGAAGTGAAGATTTTTGCTTTTTTTTTTTGAAGAAATTATAATAAAACGTATGATATATGAAAGTATTAAAGAATTTGTCGAACACCGAAGTACATACACATAAAATGTTTCCATTGAAAGTTTGCTATAACGGCTTTTTAAAATAAATGGTATAAAAGTTAGCAGTATTTGGTCATTGGAATGCCAAATCGACATAAATCGACACAATAGATTCCATAACTTTAAAATTTTCAGCATTTGAAATTTTCAGTCCTTCCTTACCTCTTTTACAGAAATTTGTTAGTTTTATCTTTTGTTACATAGAAAAATCTAGGCCACGTAAGTAATTTCTCTATACTTCCCAAACATAATTCTATTATAAGTAGCATTCTTTTAAATTATTTTCCCTCCCTATTTCTTTGTTGAATTGCCGACATTTCCTTCTTGGACAGACTTCTCCCATAAAAGAATATATATTAGAAAAACTTATGGTGGCTGCACAAAACTTTGATCATTTATAAAATTATTGAAACAATTTTGCTGAGATTTATGTTTGTAGTTTCTGTAAAGTTTTGTGGTGCATTTTTATTATACAATATTCGCGAAACAATAGTCTACATACATATATGCATACATACAGAGCCGCCAACGCTTTGCACACGTTACACTTATGAGGTAAGTTGTTTGTTTTTCTGGAGAAGATGTACTAAGAACACTCAAAGAGATATGTGAGTGTATGTACTTGGAAGTTTCTTTTGTATCTGTGTATTGGACATATTTTTTGGAATTGGTCGTCCCTGCAGCGTCCCTCCATTCTCTTTGGAAGCATATTATATGACGTTTACCTAAATATTTATAACTCATACTCTTATTTGCTGAACTGCTCTGTTTTTTCTCGAGTATATACCTTTACGAGGGAGTTCGCTTTATGACAGCCGTTAAAAATCCTATACAATAGTTTTGCTTTATCGTTTGCAACATTTCTGCCAAACGATTTCGTAAATCCTGCTTTTTTCTTTCTTAAGATTAATGTTTCCATTTCATCCACATGTAGCCACAATATGTATCTAAACATACATATGTATGACCTTTGGTGGGATCAAAAGGTATTTTCTAGATGTTAACTGTATATGATAAATGTCCAAGTAAGTAAAATTAGAATGTTGCCGGATGGCGAAAACGTGATTTATTATATCAGGATATTACGTCATTTGATGTATACAATATTTAGTGTTCCCAGTTAGACAATGGACATAAACTTGCGTCTTATTTTGACCATAATGTACTAAGTTTTTCGCCAGGCAAGTGGAGTGGATGATTATTATTTCACATACATTTTATATAGGGTGGCGCATAAGTAACGCTAAGATTTGATCAGTGAATACATTTTTTGTTTAAGTCTTTTTTCGTCTCTTTACAGAATTAACTAAATAATACTTGGAAAATTTATGATGGAAAGGCTCAGCACAGAACAAAGAACCAAAGTTGCTCAATTTTACTTCGAAAGTCAGCATTCGATTATTCAGACTACATCAAAATTTTTGTCATGTTTGAAATGCTCCAACAAATTACCGATTGGTTCAGCGTTTTGGGCAACAAAGGGCTGTCCGTGATCTTCCACGTACTGGAAGACCTGGCGCAATTCGTAATGAAGTGATCATTGCCGCAACTTAAGTTAGGCGACGTTTTTAGAGATGTCTAGGCGGTCTTTGCAAAGAATTTTACATATGTTACACCTTTTCCCATATAAGACGCAATTGGTTCACGAGTTAAAACCAAATAATGCACAAGAACGCATTCAGTATAGTCGCCGTTAACGTTGCTTATGCGCCACCCTTTATAATAGCGCGTATACGACTTAGCAGTTACTCGTTAAACATTGTGTGATCGAATTTCTGTAGATAAGGGATTGCCGTACAAATTGTATTTACAACGGTTTCCACAGTCAAAAAGTCTACAACTTTGATAGCTCTCGCAGAACTGTTTATTAATTTTACATAAATGCCGTCTTAATTATCCGTACATTTTATGATGATTAGCATTAATCGACTAATTAGTTTTGGATAGTATTTGTATAAAGTATATTTTAGTGTATTATAAGTGCAGGAGTTCACACTAAAAATATCCATGTCTTTGCCATTAAATTTACCAAATAATTAAACTTTGTTAGGGAGTGTTACGCTGTAAAGGAACTGCCACCAATCTTGGATTTTACTATGAATATACCTATATATTACATATATATTCATTATATTCTTCTACTTTCGCATTTTAATGCTAGAGTACATCCAATAAATCTTATGGGGTACTAGAATTTCCAAAGCGACCGCAATAGGATGCTATGAGGATTGCGACTATACAAGACATTTTTCCACCTTAGACGAAGAATGGAGATTATTGCCGGCAGACAGCGAATTCAATATGACATATAATGGAGCTATAGTATATATTCAATTTTTTCATAATGGTAATTATTCGTTTGGAAATAATTAGAATTCTTTGTAAATTTTCCCAAGTAGCTCACGACTTCCGCCCCTGCCATCGATTTGATTACCAGAGAATAAGGGATACATTCCGGGGTAACCAAAATAGGCGCTACATTCCCTGGTAATCAAATCGAATATCTGTCGAGTGATATCCAAATTGAGAAGACGTCTATTTGAGCAATTTATATGCGACTATGCCTCCATTGCGTATTAGGTAAGTAGGTAATAATGCATGCCGGAATTCAGTATTTTAATGCCTATATTTGCTAATTGATTGGCTTAAAAACTACCCTTCAAATAAAGTTTAAATGAAAGAAAGATTTAAAGCAAAACTCCCCAAATATTAACGAGTCTGGCAAATGTTATAAAGGCTGCGAAGAAATAACAAGTACCGGAGATATCTGAAAATTTTGCGGAAAAAATGCATCACCATTGGACAGACAGATGCTTTCGAAATATGTAACGGTGATGTCAGGCTGACAATTAGAAGCGGCATAGAAAAAATTGTGACATCTGCCATCTGCTGCCATGCAAAAGGGCATAAGCTTGGGTTTGATTTGTAGTTGGCAGGAGAAGTAGACACGATTTAGATTTGCAGGCGACCGAAAAGCCAACATCTAAGATGGATGGCAAAATGTATTGACATTACTGAGCGAAAATATAGGCGGAAAGATCAATTATATGTGCTGGTATGGCGACGATATTAAAATTATTCAAGGAAATTTAAATGCCAAAATAGTACAGTAGGTTAGAGAATGGACTGAATATGGAAAATTTCGCAATGACGGGCAACTACTACCGTATGAAATATGATTCCAACATATAAGTCAACGTGTCTATCCTCTAATTAAAATGTGAGAAAATGGATTCGTAATGAATATTTAGACTAGTCCCGGTACAATGAAGAACGTGGTATAAGACGGAAGACTGCGAATATGTTAAGGCAAATAGTTAAGCCCAGAACAATAAATTTCGTAATAAGCGGATCTATATGAAAATCTGCTTCTGAAATCTGTTAAAGTTTGCTAGTATCGGGATGCTGCACACATCATAGTTGACGATGGAATAGGTAGTCCACCACCGATTTAAAACGATACCACAATATCAATGTCACAGTTCAAGAAAAACAAAGCTGCGGGTACGAAGGACTGCTAAAAGAGATATTTAGGCCGATCGCTATTAGCTGATAATAAAAGTCGGCTCTTAAACACAATTTCACTAAACGAAAGCATGTGCCACGGTTAGAGTCAAAGTAAGTATATGCATTGTAAAAAAAGCGTGATCTAAGTTTGAGCATCAAATTCTAAAAGATCAACCTTATCATCGTCCATAAATTTCTGGCGACTGTTACCTATTCTCTTCGATCTGATTGAGCCTCGTCAGTATGTCTTTATGACTGGCAAAGTTGAAACTGAAAAGATATTCGAGCAATTCGTAAACAAAATCCAAGAAAAACTGCATCAGTCATTCAATAAATCATTTCATTGTTTAAAGCAATTAATGAATGATTGTATTACAATTATTTGAAACCAATTAATGGTAATGGTTTTAGACCAATTACAATTACTAATTTCAACGAAATTCAATCAGTTGTTCAATTAAAAATGACCATCCATGTCGTTTAGGACGCAATTTGTTGTGAGTTGAAGACTTCATTTTATACGAACTCATTACTTCGACATTAAAACTGACATTTTTCGTTCCATATAGAAAGCCATTTTGATTTTATATGTTCCAAGAAAGGTATTTGGTGTAAGAAAATAATTTTTTTTGACGAATTGTAACTAGCATTTAAAACAATTGGGTTGATTTTATTACAGTTGGGTCAAACAATAAAAGTTCACAATTATTTGATATTGAATGTCGCCGAATTTTCTTCCATTTTTATTACTAGAAACAATGTTAGCGAAATTTCAATGATTATTTTTCCCCCATGCATGACAGAAACATACGTGAGCCACTCTTAAACACGTTGTGCTATATTTGTGGAAGTTATAAGTTCATTCCCATGACCAACTATGACGCGATGTTTAGTACATGCAACCATCGTACGCACTATCGAGGTTTCATCCTCCGATAAAGCTACCTATCATTTTCAATGCGTCTGATAGATAATTCCAGTAGTTAAGTAAACGACAAGCCTTGTAATGCTTCTCAACATGTAACGTTCGGTTTGAAATTGTGAGGTTCCGTTGAGTGATTTTAAAACTGGAATATGTGTAAGCTCACTGGATATGAGCAGTTCTCCAATGGTGCCAATGCTTTTTTATATTTTCATTCGTACTTTTGATTCCTAACTTTGTTAGGACAGTTTTGCAAACGTTTATTTTTTAGTCTCCTGTTTATAAAATTAAAACTTGAAGCTAATTTTTATGCAATCGGAATAAATCAAATTTGTTTTTCTCTACGTTAAATTTGCATTATTTTTTCCAAAGAAAATTGTCTTAAGCAGAAAGTCTGCTATTTACGTCCATGATATTTTGACATTTTTTAAATAACTTGATTGTCAGTAGATAATGGATCAGAGATTTCAAAATATAACATATCGTTTATAGTCATAATAAAAAAGTAAGCTGTTGCTTGTATATTACGTTATTCACTTAGCCCTCAGGATTTTAGATGGCACAGAATTTCAATTTCCTTAAACTAACTTAGGCACTTTGGTGAGCCAGTCATGTTCACCGCCTGAAAGCATTCAAATATTGGCACTATGAGAACAGAAATTTATATGAGATTATAAATATGAAATTAAATTGTGAATTTTATTGTTTAAATGAATATTTTTCTTTTTTGGTTTATTTAAAATGTGATACGATATGACAAATAACAACTTATTCAAGTTTAAAGCACATTTGCCTGTAGGTATGCAATAAAATTCAATAAACTTGTAATTTCTAGTTCTATGCAATAATTTTGTGTGTAGAACTATAAAGTTTAGAAAATTTTCTAAAATTAAATTAACCTTATCATATTCGCCAATAGAAAATTGATGTTCGTTTGATATGACATGGCAATAATATTTTCGACTAAAACTACATTGAATTTATATGTTCAATTTTATACACATGTGGATGCCAATTTATTCCACCAAATACTCCGACTCTTCTTCCCAATACTTTACTTTATTTCGATTGTAAAAACCAATATTTACAATCAAATCTGAGAGCATTAATTTTCCTATATTACCAAACTACTGCAATGCCCAGAAGTATGCAATTACTTATCACTTTGTATTGTCGGTGTATTGACCTGACAATACACATGCTGTTGTGCGGTAACATGTTTATAGTTCATTCCAATTTGTATTATTTCGTAATTTGTATAATGGCAATTATCTGGGGAATGTGATTTTCATTCGTTTGATCTCAAAATCAATTGCATTTTCACAAATTGGCAGCTTTATTTCATGCACTTGTATAGTAAGTGGGAAATTATCTGTTCATGCTAATGAATTTGCCTTAACTGAAGTATTAATCCTTCACATTTTTACTCTGTAACTGAGCCACGTTCAATGCAATCATTTGGTATTATATGAAGTGGAAATATACAAATATGTATTGATATCGGATTTATTTGGAAGAAACTGGACTATTGAAGAAACTTGTTTGCATAAAATGTTTATGGTATAAAACGACGGTCAGGCTTTAGCCTGACTATTGGCTATTACGCTATTACGGTATCAGAATCATAAATACCATTTACAGTTTCAGTCATCTGGCTTTCGTTTCTAAATTTATCCGATTGCACATATACAACGAGATATACAGACTACAAAACCCATCTGTTTTTGGACTTGTTCAAAAAAATTTTTAATTTCGCTACAATTTTCAATTGATTGCGGTTTCTATCCTTCAGAAATTATTTAAATAATGATTTGTATAAGTGATATTTTAAAAAGTTTGTCACGTATTATAGACAAATAATTTAAATCGTTTAGAAATTTGAGGGCTGAGCAAAAAAAAAAAAAAAAAGAAAAATACATACAACATTTTAATTTTTATTTTCCAAGAGATAAGCGACTGCTCCCTCATGAATTTGTTGTTGTCAAATTTTTTCTGCTCTTTAAAAATAATAAATTTTTCATTCAAATTCATTACATAAAATTTATATATATTTTGCTATATTTCACCATAAATATGATTTTGTATAACCACATTTTAATCTCATAATGCTGCTCTTATGCTCATTTATTTAATTGTCGTAATTCATGTCATCATATTGCATTAAACTGAAAGGGGATTATGTGAACCTTCGTATGGTACATGACATTTATACAAATAATCATATATATATGTAGTTCTATAAAAACCATGTAGCAATCATATAATTCAGAGATTGTGGATGCCTAAGTAGCATTTGAAAGATACAGTGGTGGCAGGATATTTGGTTGTTTTCAGTATAACCATATATTATGAAAAAAGTTCCGACAACAAAAGAAAAAACAAATAGAGTTTAGAATGTAACTATTAGTCGGGAATTCCAGTCCATATCTTTAAAATGGTTATTATAATATTTCGATAATTTTTTAAGAAAAACGAATTGATTTTGTCAGATAATCGAAGTTAACGTACAAAAGAACATCCTTAACATAACTTAAATCCTTTACCGCTTACCGGCTGTGACTTCTAAATGCTGCCTGCCTGAAATAGCCGACTCTAAGATTCACATGTGGATAATATTGAGCCCCAATTTACAATTGAAATTAGCTTTTCAACGATTAGTTCTTGTGATAAGGTCACGATTTCACGATTAACTTTTCTTCGATTAGTTATAGCGGTAAGGCCACGATTTCAGAGCAGTGCCTATTTGTTTGAATCGCTTCACACTTGCATAATGTGTATACTCGTATATAAGTATATAAGTGGGTACGTGTACAGTTGACGATGTATGAATAGCACTGACGATGTGCCACAAAAGAAAATGAAGATTTACATGTCACGGGATTCTAAATGCGTCATCCACCCATAAGGCTACTGAATTGACTGTTACTAATTTAATAATTCGATGAAAACACTTTTCACTCCACCGCAAAAAACAACTCAATTTTCCAACGATATCGTGATCCTTCATCAATGTATCCGATAGTAACAATGATCAAGTTTTAAAGTTTCTATGGGGTTTGAAGAAAAATACTCTTTGTAAGGAGTCAAACAATCTTTAGCAAATATAAAATCGAAAAATTAAAAAAATTTTTAAGTTACAAAAATGACTGCAAAGGGTTTGTTTTTTTTTTCTAAAGGATTTATTTACAGGAATTTTTTATAAATCACTAAAATAACAAATTTTTGAAATAACATTTAAATCGCTTAATTATGAATGTGTTTATATCTCCGGAAATGGCATAATTCTCAGAAAATTTCCAAACATAATAATTGGTAGAATATGCAAACTTCATTGGAGGGCGGCACCATGGAATAGTTGCTAGAATGGTATAATTATTTAGTGAGGCGTGAGGGACAGGTCCTATCAACAAATTGAATTTAACTTCGTAAACTAAAATTGTCGCGTATAAAATCTGCTGTAAAATCCATATATTGGTACGAAATTCTTAAAATATCATAGACTTATAATGAGGTGTCAATCTGGCCTTAATTTTAATAAATTTTCTTTAACATGTGTCATTCTAACTTTGATTTATAGAGATATCCTAAATAAATCGGATTTTCTGTTGGTCGAATAATTGATTACCAGATTTATTAAGAAAGAAATTTTTCAAAAATTTTTTTGAGCAGTCAAATAACCCAAATAAATCGTATTTTCTGTTGGTCGAATAATTTATCATCAGATTTGTAAGGAAAGTAATTTTCCAAAAATTTCTTTGAGCAGAGGTCATCTCTATATGCTGTTGAGCACTTCGAGTAGCCGAGTAATCAGCTATTGACATTTGAAGTCATCGGTAAGCTGTACACCCCATCCATTGAATCTAAAACAGAACGTGTCAGCTCATTTGATGTTTAAAGCTCTCCTATATATCCCAATCATGGGATGCAAAGGAATTTGTTTTATTTGTTTGTTTTATAAAAGAATTCAGCGTTTGCACAATTTGAGCATTACAATTGACTCGAGAAACGATGCGAAAGAAAAATTGTTACATCTATTAGTTTCAAATAACAGCAATAAAATCGTCAATTAACTGGCTCAGCAAAGACTATGGATAAATAATTTTTTGTGACTTGCAAATATAAAGAATCCGATAAAAAGTGTATTGATTTAACCAACCAAAATTGCCATTTTTGCAATAAAGAAAAACTTAAAAAGAAAAAATAAATGAAAAACAAATTGAAATGAGGAGGGATGTAAAGAAAAACCAAAAATGAATCGGCAGCAAATTAGCGTAAACAGCGCATCGGCGAATATCAGTACACAAATTATTGTTAACACAGTTGTCAATAGTAGGGCAAAAGCCATCGACATTGGATGCTCGGAACAAAGTACATTTCAGTGGGTTTACGAACTTCATTACCAGCCATTGGTGTTTTTATAAGTGTGCGGTTAATTAACAATTTGTATATACTCGTATGTGTTCCTTTTAAGTTGTGTTGCTCTTCTGTGTGTACGTTAAATAGTTTCTGACTATATAAATTGTGTTTTTTACATTGATTGTACAAAAAAAGTTAATAAAAAAACATCTCTCAATTCCCGCACTTGTGACTTATGCAAGTGTTGCAACAACTATGGCTGATTGGTTGTACGCTGCAAAGTAAAACAAATTACAAATGAATAACATTTCACAACACCAGCACTTTTGACTTATGCAAGTGCATTGATAACTACCCCTGAATGATGGGATGAAATTTCACGTCAAAGTGGGTTAATTTATGGAATTGCAAATAAACTCTAGAATGAAATGGAAACCATATATCACACAACTTATTGTGAATGATAATTAAGACTTATTGAACCCTAGTTAATTGTATGATCTTAATTGTAGTAAGGTTTAACTATGACATAAAATCCCTATGTTTGGGATGAATGAAATTTAGCAATTTCATATGGAATAACTTTATGCATCAATTTAATGAGAGATGAGAGTTACTCTTAATTAACGTATGTCCTTCCAGAATTGCAATATTATGGATATGAGTACAAATGGAAGGCAGTAGTATATTTCAAATTTATTGCATCAAAAGTAGGACCCTTTCGAAATAATGCACCTATGCTTCTTGTGCCGCGAGTTTATTTTTACGTCTTCTATGAACTGAAAATGGGTGCCTCAAAGTGGTAATATTAAGAGAATACAGCGGTTGTTTTTTTGATGATGTTTGATGCTTTTGATAACATCGATTCACCGCAAAGCTTCTATGGTATTTTCAACGATTTGGCGCACGAAATTCCATTTGTAATACAAAACTTGAGACAAATTCCTTGTTTAACATTTTTATTCATTGTAAAATTTTCGAAACACACTTGAGATAAACCGACAAAATCGAGCAAAATGACTGATCACTGCTTAAACTCGGCGTACAAATGAAAGATCTGCCACCTTAGCGACTGAAATAATTTTGATAACCCCTTTACTCGAGCTTTATAAATAATTAACTAATTGAGACAAATTCTTCGGTTAACATTTTTATTCATTGTAAAATTTCCAAAACACACTCGAGATTAACTGACAAAATCGAGCAAAATGACAGATCGCTTCTTAAACTCGGCGTCAGTATAGATGAAAGTTGTGTCACCTTAGCGACAAAATAAATTTTGACAATTCCTTTACTAGAACTTTATACATAATTAATTACCGTTATTTTTATTTTTTGCAGAATGAAGGAGGTGGTGAGTAAGTTTTATGTACTGCTTTCATTACTGTTTCCCAAACGTTTCCTCTGAACCGCAGTTAATTCATTGTCATTATCCTACAGACCTACTATTGAATCATTTTAATGACATTGTTCCATAGCGGAAATTACTTTTACACTCTAAAAATGTAATTTAATTTGGAGAGAGAAAAAACTGAATACGTTTCTCTAACACACGATTTTTCATTTTCACATTCATGCAACGACCACAACGTTCGCGTCAACATTAACCAAACGTAGCAGCAACACAACCTACTAGTGGCAGTGTCTCTATAGCTCTCTGGGAGTGAAAAGCAAAACATTTTAAATTAAAACATGGAATTAAAGACAAGCCGACAGGCCATTCGTATGGAAAGGTGCGAGCACAATTTATTGCTTTTAAGTGTGCATTTTCGTTGCTACCGGTGCATTTATAGGCCACATTATCTCTTTCAATGTATTCCACGTGAGGCACAACTGGCTTACTCTATACTCACTTGACGCACTAAGTATGAAACACCATTAAAGCTGGTGGTTTCAGCACATTCGCTTGCATTTATCCCACCGCATGGCATTTACTGACAGTTCAGTATAAAGAGAGAGGCAACAGGAGTACATTTTCCGGACTTTGTTAAAGGGTGGTACTGTGAAAAATGTACTTTTGATTTAAAAGTGTTAAAATGTTTCTGCTAAAATGTATAGTTAGTAAAATTAATGCAAAATTAATGGAAAACACTGGTGATTTGGTTTGCTAGCCGCCGTCATTTTTATTTTATAATGATGGAAAACAATGGAAAAAAAGTAATCTATGTCGGACGCCTCAAAACGTTTAAGAAATTTCATCATTTTTCGACTTTTTGATTATCTTATTACTTCTCTTAGAATCCTGAAAATTTGATTTTTCTGAATTGGACAACTCGTTCTTGAGGATAGGACAAACTTTTTAAATGACCATTTAAATGACCGCCTCTGTATTGGTTACATCAATAAATCTTTTTGAGATAGTTTTGGAAAAAATGCGGCCCTATGACAACTACAAACCATAATTCGCCCCCAACAATCACATTTTCCAAATGCAATGGCTTTTTCACAATTACTTCTCGGTTCTCCGAGCCCCCTATGCAACCATGTTGCTTGTTGACGCAACCAACGAGTGAGAAATGAGCTTCATCACTGAAGAAAATTTTGTTCGATTGAAAGCTCACGTTTGAATTACTACTCTTTTAGTAAGTTTTGGCCATTTTTACGCGCTCTACGGTTGATAAGAAATCTATATTTGTAAATGGCAAACCTTTCACAAAATAAATAACACTTCAGATGACAGGTATTTAACAGCTGACAGTCTTGCCAGACCGGCGGTCTTGAAATCAATAAATGGTTTTGAAACCCTACATATGCAAGGTAATGTTTTAACAAACAATAATTAAATAATAATTACAGGAATATAGGCAAACATTCATCATAGATTTATATGAAGATGGAAAAATGAGACTTTGTGTCACTCTACTTCCATCAATTTCACCATATTTGAGATTCACAAAAGGTGTAATAAATTTTTATTTTAATCGATAAATCAATTTTTGCTATTTACCTTTTAATTTTCTTCATGCTCATTTTGACTATGACTACGTTAGAAGTATTCTAAATCGTTTTCCAGGCATAGCGGGTGGTACTTCGTTAAATGTGACAATTGTTAGCGCATGAATTTAATTACAAATCGTCGCTGAATATAATTTTTTGTCAGATTGAAAAGAAATACATTTTAGTTAAGTTTTCTCAGCCCGGTAGCTTGGCTTCAGATCTTGAAAATTTATTTGCAATAAAATTCAATATTTTGTAATCGAATGTATAGGTAAATCTTTCCACACAGAAATGTAACTGAGTATGTTTGATATTAATGCATCACGTGAATCACAGCGAAATTGTCACAAATTCAATACTGCAAACCCACCCTTGGGTTTTGTAAATATTTACCTGTCCCTTCTCCGTGTAGTCTTTATTGCGACAGTGCGGAACGGCAATTTTAATAAAACTTTTGCCACTTAACGAAAACTCAGGCGTATGCAAAATAATTTGGAACAAAAACGTTAAACAATTAAATATGTGATTTTTATTTCATAAATGTAACAAAATGTGCTCTGAAGTACGCTAAAGTGGCATAACCTAAGTATGAAACGTTGCAAATGTGGTAACATAATTGCTGGAAATTCGTGATGCAATTTCTAGTAAGCACAAGTTGAGTGAGTAAGCATTTGTAAGGGAATATGAAGAAAGCTTATTAAGTTTATACAAAATTTAATTATTTCGGCAATGTTAAAGGGACAATTTATGGGGCAATAAGTAGCGGTGAAGGTTGTAAAGTACTATTTGAGTTTCAACTGTAATTTCGTAATTTTGTAAATGCAATGAGGAATGTAAAATTGTGTTATATGTGTTACCACTACTGAACAATGTATATCGCAATGTAACTCATTTACTTGTAGTAATGAAGTTTTGGTTAAAGTGCTTTGCTGTTCCGCTTAGCTCGAATTGCTAGGAGTTTATTTATTGTTTCAGTTAAGGGCTTTAATTTCTCACGTTGTGAGTTTGATTCTGAAATTAAACCACGTATGTGAAAAAGATGTGAAAGGGGATCCATAGAAAAAGTCTGTAAAATTTGTTGCAAAAATTACCAAGTTTTGACACCAAATAGCGTGTAGATATCACGGAACTGATGCTCTCAATCGGATAGTTTACAGAATTTTCAGAAAGAGTCATTAAAATTCAAACATCAAAAATATCTAATTTTTGCTGCAAAGGTTTAATTTTACCAATCGTTTCCAACAGAGTACGAATTTTTCTGAAATCGCTAAAATTTTAAAATAAAAATATAAATATAAAATATAAATAAAAAAATATAACTGTTTGAAAAGTGATTAATATAAAAAATTATTGAATAATCAACTTTTCCCAAGAAAGGTGCCATCCATCATGTAGTAAAAAAATATATTAAAAATTTCACCAATTGAAAAAACAATGAAATATAATGTCAACAACTCTAGAATTAAGCTTTTAATTACGACAACTTATTTAAGATTCTGTGCGGTTGGGACAGGCTGATATTCGTCACTTGGTTTCAATAAATATTCAAATGTTTGCCAAAAGAAAAAATCGATATAAACAAGTAAGTCTATGACTCGAAAATGCAACGATTTTGACTCCTTAGGGGTATCTTCTATCAATACTCTACAAATTAGTACTTTTTGTTTTAAAATGCCAAAATCAAAAAATTATGAAGGACTACCAGTACCAGGCATGTTGAAAATTGAGTTAGAAATGGAAGAAATAAACAATTTTTCCAATTTTCAATCTTTTTTTGAAGGAAGTAGTATCGTTATGTGTTGCTAAAAATATTTAAAAAACTTACTTAAACAAATTCCTGAAATAGAAAATATTTAGATTTTGAAAACCAATCGCCTGATCCTAAAAATTATTAAATTGTTACCATACTAAGAGTAAAAACTTAATCTCCTCATAATGTAATGGAGTATAAGAAAACAAGAAAAAAATGTCCAGATCTCAAAAACAGACTGCTACATCACTAAAACTGGCAATATTTCGGGGATTGTGAAGGACTGGTGATGACGACAAATGTTCAATGAATGAAAATAAAGCTCTCTTCAACACAAATTGCTTACACCGATTACATTAAATAAAATCTAATATAGTTTATACTGGCAAATGACTATAGAAGTCAGCTGGTATATATGGGGAGTACATATCTGTGGTCACAACCCGTAACAGCCTAACTCGAGTTAGGACACAATTGAGTTATTAGCGCCATCGTATTCAGCGTATATAAATTTATTTGCTCTAAATTTTTCATGTTTATATCTCTTCTAGGAATGCAATTAATCCTAAAAAACCTAATAGCTTAAGTTATTTTTCTAAATGACTGTTTTGGCATAACTGCCTAAGTCAATTTAGGATTACAACAAATATAAACATTATTTTTTCATCATTGCCTAAATCAATTTAAGTTTAAACTTTATGAATTCTTATATAGGAATAACAACCTGATTCAACATAAGAGATCGAATCTGAAATATTTTGACATGGAATAATAATTTATGTCAATTTAGGCGCACTTAAAGTTTTTTATTTAATCTGGAATAATAGCCTAACTCAACTTGAACTTTTTGACTTTCTTTCGTTTAACAATTCATAACAGCCTAAGTGCCTTTTTCGATAATATCTTTTGATTGCGAGAATAAACATCTATTTTTTGTTAACAACTAAGTAAAGAAATTCGTTTCCTTGGAATCTGTAGCAAAGTTTTCCAAAAAACACCTTATCCTGATTTTCAGTGAAGATTCAAAAATTTAAACTCCTGTACTGAAAATATTGAAAAACAGACTTATGCTGTTATGGGTTGTGACCACAGATATTACTTAATCATATTGCATTATGTTATTTGTCACTATAGATAGTTTGCGAGAAACATTTTAAATCTAGTGCAAATTAACAAGAGGGTGGCATAAACATTTTTAGATAATAATAAAATGATTTTCATGCCGTAGAACAAAAAAGAAAATGTATTGTTTTAACCGCATGTCTTCTTGAAAGACTCCATTTTTTTATTTTATTACATTAAACGTATTTAATAAATCGTTTCTTTAACAATTTATTAATTCACTGTATGTAGTGCGAAATATTTGTGTAGGCATTTGGTGCATTAACCTCGCCGCACAAGTTAATACCAAAACTGACCAAGCCGAATTGTATAAAACGTGGGCGGCCATTGTAACTATCTTTATAGCCTAAAGAACCACTGGAATCACCATCGCAGCTGTCTATTAAATTTCTATTACCTGCAGAAACCAATGGTTTTGTCAATGGAAGACGATAGTTATGCTATAACGGAATCGTCTGATATTAAGGACATAAGGATATCTGTGTTGTTTTCTTAAAATATTATGAAAAAGTTAAGATTTTATAAGATTAAGAATCCAGATGTCGGAGGCTTTGTATGAAGATATGATTAGTGACCTTTATAACTTTCCGCTTACAATATTCCGTTCAACCCCAATCAGATATATTATATTCTCTATATACCTTCCCTGGTAAATTGTTATATATTGGCAGACAAATGGGTTTGATGTGTTCTGAAAAAATTTGTAATGTAATATTTGTAATAATGGGTTTAACTAAATTCCTTACTTAAAAATATAAAAATGAATAACTGATCTGTTACCAACTTTCATATTAACTATTCTCAGCTGAACGAATGTATTGTAAATCTTTCAAACTCTCCTATAGAAATAATTTGAGCTAGCATATAATTTTTTTTTTTTTTTTTTTTTTTTT
>JAHXMU010000006.1:5845468-5907148 GCA_019455685.1 Philornis downsi
TTTATTGGATCTTTCTTACGAAATTTACAATATGTATTCAAATCTTAATCCTATCTTAAACTAAAGTATCCTGCCATTGCCGGATCTTGTTTTTGGCGAACAGATCTGTTTATCACCGGACCAAGTCTAGCGTGTCCTTTCTTTTTAGCCGTATATGGCCGGGAAAATGCTGAAGGTTTTGAGCGAGTGGGTTTGAGTGGGAGGACAACTTCGATATATATGACCTGCTTAATTTTTTCATTTCCTCGGAAATATAAGGAATGTTTAAATCTTTGTGTATGTTATCATTCCTAACATACCATGGGGCACCACAAATTTGACGCAGTATTCTTGACTGTCTTCTCTGCAGCTTATTTATGTTAGAAGCCGATGCCGTTCCCCACAACTGGATGCCGTATGTCCATATTGGCTTCAATATGGTTTTGTAGATGGTGATTTTATTCTCCAAACTGAGAGTAGACTGGGAGCCAATAAGCCAGTGGAGTTGAGCCATTTTTAATTTCAATTGTATGATTTTTGAGTCAATGTGATTTTTCCAGGTGAGACGTCGGTCAAGGTGAATACCCAAATATTTGACATGGTTATGAACGGGTATGGTACTACCGTGAATAGTGAGGGCTGGGCAATTGTTCTGTCTAAGAGAGAATGTAACCTGTACACTCTTAGTGGCATTTACTTTTATCTTCCACTTTTCGAGCCAAGATTCTAATGTGTGTATATGAGACTGCAGTTGTCTAGAAGCCATTAATGGGCAAGTGCTAGTGCTCATGAATGCAGTGTCATCAGCGAAAGTTGAGGTTTGAATTAGGGATTGCACAGGCATGTCAGAGGTGTAGATGGTATATAGTATAGGGCCTAGTATACTGCCCTGAGGAACTCCTGCTGAAACTTTTCTTTGAGTTGAAACAGAGTCTTTCGATTTTACTACAAAAGATCGATCCTTCAGATAGCTCTCCAGGAGCTTATGGGTATTTGCCGGCAGAAAAGAGACTATTTTGTGAATAAGGCCTTCATGCCACACTTTATCAAAGGCTTGGGAGATGTCTATAAAGAGAGCTGAGCAATATTTCCGATCTTCGAAAGTTTTTCTGATCTGGGTTACTATACGGTGTACTTGTTCTGTCGTTCCATGACCCTTGCGAAACCCAAACTGGTGCGTGGGTATTACCTGGTTTGCTTCAATATAGGGGTACAATATTTGGAGAAAGATCTTTTCAAACAGTTTAGATAAAATAGAGAGTAAACTTATGGGTCGATAGGATGTAATTTGTGACAGCTCCTTTCCAGGTTTTGGGATCATTATTATTTCAGACAGCTTCCATGATTGAGGAAAGTAACCAATTCGAAGTATAGCATTAAATATAAATAAAACTAATTTGAGGATATTGTGGGGGAGTTCTGAAATCATTTTCGCTGTTATTTTATCGTGTCCAGGAGATTTATTCATTTTCAACGAGAGAACATTTTTCTTTAAGAGAGATAGACTTATTTTCATTGGATTTGTGACCATTGGGCTAATGATCGTCGGATTCACACGAGAGATTGTATCGTTAGGAGTAAATACTTCTTCTAGATGATCAGCAAATTCTTTTACTTTTTCATCACTACTCCTTGCCCAACCTCCATCTTTCATCCGTATTGGAGACTCCTGTGTTATAGGACGCTGTAGTTGTCTTATGGCCTTGTACAGGCTATAGTTAGTGTTTTGTGTGGCTCCTAGACGAGATAAATAGCGGGCTTCGGAGATTTCTTTTTTTTCATCCAGAGTTGACCTCAGTTTTGACTTGCACTGGTCGAGACGAGCTTTGAGGTAGGGAGATCTGTGCTTTTGCCATCGTCTTCTCGCTTTCCTTTTCTCTTTGATTAGAGATTCAATATGACATGAGGAGTCATTTTTTGTTTTAGCATGGACCTTGTGCGGAGTTGCCAAGTTTGCGGCAGTTGTCATTGTGGTAGTGAGGACGTTGATGGCAGACTGAATTTCATCTGGTGTTTTGAGAGAAAAGTTTTGCCACAGATGAGAGCTTATGTACATCTTGTATCTCAACCAATTTGTATGCCTGTTTGGAAAATGGTAAGAGATTTCCGGGTTCAAGGGAATGTTAAATACTGTGAGAATTGTGGGGGAGTGGTCTGATGAGAGGTCAAGGGAAGGAGTAACAATGATGTGTTCTCTTGTTATGCCCTTCATAACTGCAAAATCTATGAGATCGGGTGTTTTATTGAGATCCGTGGGCCAGTATGTTGGTTCACCTCCAGACAAAACTTTTAGGCCTGAACTCGATATAGCATTCAGCAATTGCCTGCCCCTGGGGCTGACGAGTCTAGACCCCCAGAAGGTATGTTTAGCATTGTAGTCTCCGGCTGCTATAAACTTGTCGCCAAGAGTAGAGAAAAAGTGTGAAAACTGGAAAACTTCGCTTATAACATATTTGGGAGGGCAGTATATGGAAGAAACTATTATGTTTAATCCAGTTAGTGCAACTGAAGTGGCTTGTATGTGATCAGTTTTATATTCGCGTAGAGGGAAGTGCTTTACCTGATCATTAATTATTGCAGCTGTTCCTCCACAAGCTCTGCCACTGGGATGTTTTGTATCGTAGGTTGAGTATCCATTTATTCGGAAGCAATTTTTTAACGAGAAATGAGTTTCAGAGACTAAGAGAATGTCGATATCTCGGGATTTCAGAAAATACTCTACTTCGTTCTTATGTTGGGTGAGTCCGTTGGCATTCCAGTAACAAATTCTTATAGAGTTCATTTTCTGGTTAATAAAACTTGAATGAGCATATTCTGGTTTCGTAACATTTCTTGCATAATCCCCTGCATATTTGTCATGAAATTATTCATAGTTTTTATGAGGGATTCGATTGAGGTTTCAATATTGTTTTTCTGGGGAGGAGCTTGAGGAATCTGATTTTTGAGAGTTTGTGCATATGTCATTTGAGTTGTCGTTGCTGAATTGACATTTGAGACTGATGGATCTGGATTTGGGATACACCCAAATTCTGGCATTTGAAACTGAGGAGTTTCCTGCCTTCTATGAGAGAGCTTCCTCCTTAGTTCTATGTACACGGGGCAACCTCTATAATTAGCTGTGTGGTTTCCTCCACAGTTTCCACATTTCTTCAGACTGGGATCTGTTTTTGGTAACTTGCATTCTGAAGTTTTATGAATACTTCCGCATATCACACATATTGATGGTAATTTGCAGTAAGCTTTAGTATGCCCAAACTCCTGACAGTTTAAGCATTGAGGAGGGTCTTTGCGCGCTAGCGGTTCCTCAACTGATACTCTGCGATGAAGCAGATATCTGAGATTGTAAATTGGGTGGGGTTCATTTTTTCCTTTCATGTGGGCATAGTCAAACACTATTTCCACCTTAAACATGGGCTGAGGAGCCTTGAACTTATTGAGTATATTGTGAATGGATTTCACTTCGTAACCCTCATTTTCAACGGCCTCCTTTATTTCCTGTATGGGAACGTTGCTTTCAATGCCCTTGATTACAACTGTTAGTCCCTTAGAGCTTTTGAGTTGGTAAGTGTAGTAATTCTTACGTTCCTGGTCAAAAAATTTGGAAACTTCACGATATTTTTCTTCCGTATATGTTTGAACTTTTGTCTCCAGCACCTTCCCCTTGCGCAGGGACACTACATGGAAACCGTCTTTACCAACTAAATGAGATAATCTGTTTACCAGATTGTTAGAGATAGCTTCCCTTAGGAATATTGGGGGAGGTTTTTGTGCTTTCTTAGGTTGTGATTGCAAATTTTCTTCTTCTGTGGTCAAAATTGCGTAGTAATTTTGACCTCTAGGGTCAACCTGTGAGGGAGGGATGTTTCCGGAATACTTCGAGTTTGGAAGTTTTTGGCTAGACTTTGGGCTCAATTTTCTTTTCAGAATGGGAAAGTAAACGTCTATCCCAGTTTGAACCGTTTCATTTTGAGGTTTTTGTTTCGGTATAGCGCCCTTCGAGATCGATGTTGCCGGTTGAGTAGCACTCGCGAGAGTTGCCAGTATATCACCGTTTGCACAAATGTTAGGTGAAATATCGGGTATTCTTTTAGGCGAAATCTTAACTTGGGGCGAATTGATTGTTTGTGGAGCATGGGAATGGGAAGTACTTACGGGCATACTTTTAGGCGGCAACATATTTTGTCCACTTGCCAAACTGTCATCATTGTTTGGAGAGATGTGAGCTGAGGGGGAATTCATATTGACACTAGTTTTCGCGGTTAGGAAGGCACTGTCATCTTTTTTGTTTTGGGATGCACTTTTCTGACACTCGTTTGCATTTATTGAGAGATACGCATTTCTGCCGTTAAGACTCAGACGTCTCTCTGAGTGTAAGACACTCATATAGGCACTTTTCGCCTTAAGATATGCGAAATGTAAACTATATTTTTTTGCAGATTTGTTGTGATTGTAATATTATAAATTGTATATTATTATCACTGCACTGGGGAATTTTGATTTAGCGTCTTCTGACTGAATATTTTTTGGGCTAAGAGTATATTTAACCTTTTTTATAATTATTTTTCTAAAGCCGATGCACAAACACGTCGTTCTGCACAGAGAGAAAAATTACAATCCATATATTTAATGAATATAAAATATTTTTTTTTTATGTCTGAGTGTGGCATTTAAATTACTCTGCAAATGTTACCACAAAATTTAATACAAAATCTTCACTTCGTTTAGAAATTAAATACAAACAAGAAAAAAAGTACATGCCATAGTTTTTGTGGCATTCAAAACAAACAGGGAACAGGGACACACAACCAAAAATTTTGAAACCTCAAACACAAAAAATAAGAAAACGAAAAAACTAGACAAATATTTACATCTTAATGTCACAACAATTTGTTAAGCAAATGTCTTGTGTGGCTTTTGTATAAAATGTAAATATTTTCAGTTTTTAGACATCTCACAAAGTGATTGATGAATGCTTTGGTGTCAGCACAAATGATGTAAGGATGGACCAAAGCCCTGTAAGGCCATAGTTGCGAGGGCATGTTTTCTGGTATGTGTGGAACTGCACAGTTCTATGTGACACATGTGTTTATTTTTAAATATTCTATTTGCGCTTCTCTTGATGTTGTGGTATATTTTACTAATATAAGAAAAACCTAACGTGAATCCCTAAATTGAATAGTGGTCATCAGAATCTGATCCATTACATTAGCAATTAGATGAAAAATGTCAATTGTGTATGTGACTCGCAAAGAAATTATTTTGAAATTCACACGTTTGGAGCTTCAGTGGTTTTAAATGTCTCCAGCACTTTACTAGTTTCTGCACTTTTAGCACGCAATGATAATAATTCTTAATTATGTTGATGGGCAGCTAAGTTCTCGCAGCTTTTTTTTATAAAAATGAAACTTTATTATAAAAACATGTTTACAAATGATTCATTGAAAATAAAGCCCACCGCTAGCTACTAATTTTTTCCATTTTTCTGGCGAAGCTCGAATTCTGTCACGGTAAAACTGTTCATCTTTTAAGGTTATCCACGAATCTAGCTATCCCTTGATATCGTTATATGAGTGTAACTGCTGTTCAGCCAGACCGCGAAAGAAAAAGTGATAATCGGACGGCACAATATTGGCAGATGGGGTAAGACTTTCCATTTCAGCGTTTCCTGTTGGGTTTTAACAAGATTGACTACATGAGGTCGAGCGTTGTCAAGCTGAAGAATCATTTTTTCGTGTCTCTCCGTGTTTCTTGCGCAGAGCTCGGCTCAATTGTATTGATTGTAGTCAGTACTGATCCCCAGTAATGATTTTGCTTGGTTTCAATAGCTCGTAATAAATAATACCTATCTAGTCATATCAAATACAGAGCATATCCTTTGCAGCGTGAATATTCGGCAGAGGCGACGACGTAGTAACATGACGGGGCAGCCCCATGACTTTCTTTTCTTCTGATTGCTGTAATTAATCCATTTTCCATTACCGGTACAATATGATGAAGAAAATCCTTACTTCTTTGTCGGTGAAACAGTTGTTTACGGACGAAAAAACGATGCACGACATCCCTTGACTCCAACTCATAACGAACCCAAGTTCCTTGCTTTTAAATCATTCCCAACGCATGCAATCGTTTGGAAATGGCTTTGTGGATAACTTATAATACTAAATCAAGCTCTACTAGCGTTTGACGTGGATGTCCATCAAGCAATGCCGTCAATTCAGTGTCTTCGAAGGTTTTTCGCCTTCCTTCACGCGAACTGTCATCGACATCAAAATTACCGTCTTAAAAGCGACGGAACCAATCTTGACACGTTGTTTCACTTAAAGCAGCATCTCCGTAAACGTCTTGCAGCTATCGATGAGCTTCAGCCTCCGCATATGGCGATTATTTGGCTCAAAATCATACAAATTCGCATTACTAAAAGAATATGACGTCAAAACAAAATCAGTATAGTGTCGAGGAGGTATATTTATCGTATACCAAAGCTTGACTCATTACTTTTAGGCTATAGCGGAATCGAGTAGGACTTACAACTGGCGCCATCTGTTGGCAACAGCGGGAACTTTGTTACATACCTAATATTTATCATAATTCCTTATAATTTCTTGGAGTTTTAGAATACTTACGATTGTATTTAAATGTCTACTAATTGCAGAATATCATATGTTTTTTAACATGAACGTATACAAAAATTCCGAAAAGCCTTATTATACTTCGCCTAACCGATAATGTATTATTTAATGTTTTTTTTTTAAATTGGTTGTTCCTTCCGCTCGTTTTTATCCATAATAAAATCTAATTTTTTTCATAACTAAATTTCAATTTCACTTTCAATTTCAATTCTAGTTCTTATACAGACGGAACTCTTGTCGGAAGGACAAGAGTCACACAAACACACCAAACAACAAAGAGGTTGATTCAAACTCCTTACAACAGAGACAGCAGTTGGTAGACGACCGTTCAGAAGTAAAGGCGTATACGGAAGACGAGTTTCGACGAAGAATATTCTCTAATCAATTCTTCTATTTTCATGAAATTATATTATTTTACCTAAATAAACTCAACTTTATAAAAAACCACATTTTCGTGCGCAGTAGGGAAAAAATCCCACAAATATTATAATCAGAAGTGTGTTTATTACGAAAGCAACTACCTCAAAAAATATATGTAAGGGTGTCCTGAAAATAGTACAATTTAATGAGATAAAATAATTTCTAAGGGCGCGAATGTAGACACACAAAAAATCGACCCCTTGAAGCAATTTTATATAAATTAAGTTCTAGTATGTGCATTTCAGTGTACCTACGTTGTATTTTAAAGAAAATTGTAATTTCTTTAGAATTTACTTTTATAGCAATGCGTGTAGTGAGGAATCACTATAAGGAGAGATACACCAACATCAAAGCGGAAGCCTGTTATTCATTGTTGTGTTGAGCACGACATCTAAAAGAATACAGTCTGCTTTATCTGACCTGATTAAACCTTGTCATTGTGGTTTTCTACTTGTGTAAATACTGTATGATGGCACGACCGTCTTTGCACAGTGCCACTGATTGCTACCAAATTTTCAACGAAGATAGGTTAACATGTTAATAAGTCATTTTGCACCAACTGGGAATTTCGATAGAGCGATTGTCTACCATGCAAGCTCTTTAGCGTACTGTTTGAAATGATTTCAAGGCTAGCTGTAGTTAATACAGCAGGCAATATCGTTAAAATAGTTATAGTTGCATATGCTGACGATTTAGCAGCAAATTGTGAAATGTTACTGCAGTCCTCCCAAGTATTTAGGAAATGTCAGGAAAAATATGTCTGGTGATAAAATAGTTACTTGAGTATAGAATCCATTTGTCTAAGAAGTTGTTTGAAAGTTGATAACAGTAATTTTGAAGTTGCGGACGGGCTCGTCTACAAAACTCATGATTCCAGCCTGAACATTAGCGACGGAAATATTTGTCAATGAACTCGGTAGGTGCTGCAGAAGAGGGCTGACAAATCTCGTTGGTGCTACGAATTGGACAAAAACCTCTTTCTACTAAGAATATCGATTTTTATTATGGGCATTATATGTGTGTTATTCGCGAAACTTATTGACTGGTGCGTTAAATAGGAAGGGAAGCTACCCTTCTCCCGTTGATTGTTGTCATTTTGTCGGTGCATCACCCAAGTTATTGAGCAATGCAAAATTTGGCACAGGAACCAGATTTGTCCGGCCTAAAAAAATTTTCAGAATCTTGCTTGACAAAACTGTTCATACACTTTTGGAAAGTCCATCTTAACTGTAAAAGAAAAACTCTGCAATATATGAAATTTATAGCTTTCAGCAATCCCTCAGTTAGATTTTTCAAGAGCTACTGTATTATTAAAATGGAATACTTTATATGTAATCCTGTAATTGTGTATATTACAGTAAGAAAATAAATAATATTCCGGGCAGTCATTGCGTACAATAACAGCCTCAATTGAAACATTCCTTGGGACAATATCTGAAAGAAAGGACTTTGCTTTTATTATTAAACATATCAACTCGTATTTTGTTATTCATTGATTCAGTTCCATTTTCGCAAATGTCCAAACAAGTACGGAGTAATAAATCTTTTGTGATAAGCACCATGTGGAAATGCCCAGATATACCAGGCCGTATGATTACATTAGCCATTGGCATAAAAATAATGTATAATAAATTACTTTTAAGGTTATCACTTCCTTAACAGTGACAGCCGACAACATTCCATACCCAAGATTGGATAAAGCTCGAATGTATGTTAGGAATGTGGGCGTAAATGAATTACAAAGAAAAGAAATAATTATTAAAATAAAGTTTTAATAATTGTGATAATAATTCGCAATTTATTAGGTGACAAATACTGAAAAAAAAAATTGAAAGCGAATATCTGAAAAATAAGTAATGGAGAAATAACTGAAAATTAATGATTAAAAGAGCAAGCAACTACAATTGGAAGATTGTTTATCTAGTATCTGCTGTATTATTTATATCAAAAAGTTTGTTATTCTACTATCTATATGCATAGAACACTTTTTTTTTTGTTCCAAATGTCCTTTTGTTCTAAATGCTTCGTAACCCTTATTATTTCTATTTACAGCCGTTAGTTAAATAGGAAGCATTACAGATCTAAAAGAATGTAATACTTGTGATCCATGTTAATCATACTTTGACTATTTCGTATGCGTGATTACTTTTCTTATGTTGATATTAATCATACAACATTAGAGAATTGAAAAATGTTGAACTTGTAATCTACAATTGTGGTTTTCTAAGTTGATAATGCGCAACGGTTTGTAATTTCATATTTCCGATACAAGATCTTTTTGTTTTTTTTGTTTTTTAGAAATTACACAATAACAACATTCTCAAGAAGTTTGCATAGAAGTTTTACCATAATTTACTTTAAAATATAGAATGAATGGTTGCATATTGTAGAGAGTATCCGAAATACCTATTCTGTTTTTTATAAAGAAATTTGATCTCTGTAAGAGATCAAACGAATTGATCTGCTGGATCAATTCGTGATAACATTTGTGACAACAGCTGGCTCTCGGCCAATCATGTGTGTTGGCACATTCGATATATCAGTTTTAACCATTCTTGGCTGAAACTGAGAATCATTCAGCTTTGAGTTCCAGTTGTCTGGCTTCAAATATTTCTGATTTGTTACAATGGGATATAATCTCACAATGGATTCCGAGATTGGCTTTCAAAGTTTATGGCAATGTTATAATACTTACTAACAGCAATACATCTGTAAGAGCATATTAAACAAAAATATTTATATTTGGACTTAAAATGTTAATATTTTATTCGATTTCGGATGATTTGTCCCTGACTCATTCTGCTACTGTTCCTTATTAACTATTTAAAGTCTAGCAAAATTTATTTCTTAACAGAATCCAAAGATGCCATTACCATGAACAGAAACGTCAAATATTCCACTACTCCTCGCTCTTTGATTTCAGAAGCCAACTTACACATATTATTAAGCATCACAAAATTTTATGCACGACGTTAAATCGTGATTTATACTTCTATGCCACTGGACAAAACTTTTGTTTATTAAACAAAAGATATCACATGTTCTTAGAGTAAAAGTCAACTTGTTGAAATGTTAAAGTAGCGGAAATCCAATTGTAATCAAGTAACTTTCAAATTAAATTAAAGTATTTTTCGAATTCCTTTTGTAGACAATTTTCCGCTGGAAACATCACAAAAAAATTAATAAAGGAATAAAGCAAAATAATTTAATTATTAAACAGCTCTTTTGAAATTAAACATCTTGAAGCTTGTTAATATTGAACACCAGTTACTGATGTTTCTTTCAGATTCCTTCACTCTGTGGCGAAAAGATAAGTTTCAGGATAAATATTATTTATTACATTATCTGGCATGAAATTAACGCTGTATTCAAATTTCATAAATTTTTTTGAGAATCATTTTCATTTCCGTAACATTGCATTAACAGCATTGCTCATTATTCTAATGGTTAGTTAAACTGTTGGCAATTTGAATACCTATGATTACGACAATGATTATAATGACGATGATGTCGCTGCCTTAACTGAGCTTCGTAATACCATTGATGGTGAAAGTCTTGATGTTCAAGGATTGTTTCAATGATGTTGAATGTTGTCCAGCTACTTGTAAGTTCTCACGATGGCAAGTTTGCTCTGCAGTATAACTCAAAACAGTAGCAAATAATTGAAATTATTTACATAGCAATTGGTGACAATAAAGAGCGAATGGAACTCTACGTTTCACTAATAGAAAATTAAACCGATGATTTATGACTGCAATAGCTGACTGTTGTGGTAGATGAAATTTGTATCACAAATGGAGAAAATTTCTTGATTGTATGAAATTATTAATGAACAGTCTCGGGATGAGTTATTCCGATAACTGCGAAGAATTTTTTGCAAGTGCTTTGTGTATTAGGCGATAGTACTTAGAAAGTTTTAATGTTTAAATTCTGAATATCTATAAAAATTTAAGAGACAAAAATAATGTACACGAAAAATTATTCAAAATATATAACATGAAAAAAAAAATACAAACTTTAACGACAAAAGAAGCAATTCATTTAAAAAATTGGAGCAAAAATTGCAAAAAGTATAACTTACTTACGAAGCCGTGCACCTTAAGTGAAACTGCATAGGTTTGGATTAAAAAAAAGGTGAACTGGATTTTTTGCAGGATATATTAAGGACGAAATAAATCGGTACATCTACCTTCTCTGCGATGGATGGTGTGCAAAATCGTATAGGACTGAACAAATACATGTTTGCTATGTAAGCCCTAACATATTTTTCGTCTAAAATTTTGATTACAAGCAAATGTGTTCTTATAGGTTCGATATCGTTTTGTGTTGAAAGGTAAAGGTGGTAACAAGTGGCGTTGGGGGAAAATTCACATCTTTTGCCTCATTTTCCTCGAGCTATCTAAAGAGACTTTTGTCCTTCACTAAGTTTCACTACACAATGCTTTAAGTTTATAACAGTTTATAATCGAGATGATTACGAGTACAATACGTTGCTAGCAGTAATCTAAGGGCAACAATACAAGACGGCGCATGAATCGTGCTAAAAACACACAACGTAATAACTTTTTTCTGTGTGAGTAATCGGCTTATTTTATTTATTTG
Organism: Philornis downsi; assembly: GCA_019455685.1. Classification (NCBI taxonomy): domain Eukaryota; kingdom Metazoa; phylum Arthropoda; class Insecta; order Diptera; family Muscidae; genus Philornis; species Philornis downsi. The sequence continues at coordinate 5,857,099 of JAHXMU010000006.1, forward strand.
GCAGGTTACTATCTAGATTTATTAAAATGAATGCTTGGGATACTGAAAACATTACAGCTGCACTCTCTAAAGCAGATGTACCATTATGAGGTGGGTAAACATGTTTGCCGAATTCGGAAGCATGCCATGAAGACCGTACCATCGATATCTTTATGCTCGGGTTCATGACACAATCGCGACTGTAGCATCGTCAATTCAGGCAAATCCAAGAGTTTCGATTCGAAACTTATCGGCAAATTGGAGGTAGCAGGCGGTCATTACCACGAATAATTTATGATGACTTAAATTGTTTCCGTCCAAAGCCCAAATTACAAGCAAGTTAAACCCTCTGGATTTACCTATCCATCTCGAATTTTGCCAAAAATTATGTCCAATGAATCCCATTTTGATTTAAGCGGCAATGTAAACGAGCAAAATTGCCGTGTATGAAGTGAATCTAATCTAGAAATACTCCATGAGACGTAATTGCAAGCACTACGAGTAACTGTGGTACACATTTTCATCAAGATGCTATGTGGGGTCATCCTTTTTTGAAAAAGACGCTGTAGCAGTGATTGTCAATGGAAAGACCTATATAAAGATATTAATGGAGTTTTTTACCCAGAACTTAGCAGTTTCAACTGTATGTAGTTTCAGCAAAATGGAGCAACTGCACACATAGCCAGACCGGTTATGGCGGAGCTCCAATGAAAATTCCCAAACAGAAACTCCACTTTCTGATAACCCACAACATTGCCTAACCTAACTGCACAAGATTCTTTTTATATCAGGAAGAAGTGTACAAAACGAAACCAAGGAATTTGACTGAATTGAAGCAGTGGAGGACATTTACAGTCTATCATCTTCAAAACTAATTAGTTATATTAAATAAAATTAAATTTTCTATAAAAAAAAATAAAATAAAAATAAATTAAATATGTTGATCCAAAAAAAGTAATATGAATATCGTATTGTATTAAAATTGGTGCGCTACCCTGTATATGGCTGGAAGCTGCCAATTTGCAAGCCTAGTTCACTAATTACGAGATGGTCTTACATTCACTGGCCCAAAAGTAACAAATATAAATGTCGCAACATCGTAGTGTTCAAGTGAAAAAATTCGCAAATTTTGGAGACTTTCTAGGAAATTGCGTTAGGTTTTGATATTCACAAAGTCAACAAATGAAAAATTTCTAAAATACAAATATAACTATATATCGGAAACAGAGCTTTCACTCTCGATAATTGCAAAACCTTCGGTATTTCACGAGATTTGGGGGAATTGGTACCCATTACATCGTGTAAAGAAAATATTAATATTGTGTATAAGTAATATTATTTATTTTCCGTGCCAGAGGCGTATAAGCTATGTGTTTCTTCGGACTAGAAAACACATTTTTCTGCAGAAGTCGGATATGATTGTTACCTCAGGAGGACAAACGTTTGCTAAGACATTAATATGGGCAAAACCCATTAAGGGCACTTTTCTTTAACTGATACTATTGCCTCAAATTGCCGCCCCTATTTTAAATATAATCTTTGATATGAAATCGCTTTCTTGTATTAAACAAATTAGAATTTTAACCTTTAACATTTTGAAATCTAAATTAGTGCAATTAATATTAACTCTTTGGCATTAAATTAAATGTTTAACTTTTTTTCTTCTGCCCTTAACTTGGAACATAACTATTAAATTCAACTCAAATGTTACTTTAATTTTAAACGGGTGTCCAACCGCTCTTCTTCAATTTTTAAGAGTTTTTAAAACAAAACTAGCAAAACTAGCTAACTTCCCTGACCGATTTTCGCACAAACACACACATACACAACATACAAGTTTCTTCTCCACAAATAGTGGGAGGATTGAGAACAAAACTTTGCTTGCTAAAGTGTTAGTAATTTGATATTGTTGCTTGCAACTTGCGACTTGTTGCCATTGTTGCTGTTGCTGAATGTCTGAAAAGTAAAACAACTACGGAAAAGGAATAATTTTGATTAACATCGAGTTGCTGGTTGAAAGCGGTTGTCAGCCACAAAATGTAAAAACTGTGAATTAAATGAAGCTCAGATGCTCATTGTAATATATACAGATATGTTGATTGGGCTACTTTAAAGTAATGGATTCGAATTTTTCAACTTCACAAAAATGTTACCAAGTCTATGTTACTTGGTAAGGTTTTACTCTGCGAGCGAAAGCAGGGCATAGAGAGATATTTCTGCTCTCAGTAACATGATGTGAGGAACGCCATTAATTTTAATCCAAACTTGGGTAGCTGTTGTTGCTGTTGTAAAATATTTTTTCATTTCTTCTTTATTCAGCATGCCACCATACATTTGACAAATTTGTATATAAATTTCTATTTACTAATATATTAATCTTATCAATTTAATTTTAGTAAATCAAGATTAAATTAAATTAAATTTTTTATAAAATTTCAGAAATAGAGAAAACCTATTACACGATATCAAATTAAGGTGATTTCCTGCAATTTGTTCACTATTTCCAAAAGTACTTCTTCTTTCATTGTTACCTCAGATGGCTATTTGTGTATAAATTATTATCTATAGGTATTATCTATCACCAAGTGCGTTGGTCTTTTCTAATTCATCAAACTAAATTTTGTTAACATTTCAGAAATCTAGTTCCCCTAGTTTCAGTTAATTTGCGAAGAATGTTCATGTCTGGTCCATCCGCATAACATGACTTATCTAACATAGTTGCCACATATTGAGGCCTTTGACTATTTCACGAGCGCACGAATACTTCCTGTGAACGATGATAAGTCTACATATTTTATGAAGTACGTTCCGCTGTAAAATTTGCAGATGAAGGAAAGAATCACAGAAGATCCAAGATCTCGTACGGTTGGATTTTCGTCTATTGCAATAGCTGCTGATTGGAAGCAAATCGTTACTAGTTTTTACCGCCCATGTAGCGTCCCATATGATTAATTCTCGGGTTGTCAGAAAAATAGCATAGTTCTGTTCTCGTCCACAATCAGATACACTTGTGCTGAATGCAGAGAAGGTTGCAGTACCATCTCGCATATTTTGACTTAAAAAATATTTGCATATTCCTCATACGTATAATATAGTTTTCCAACTAGCTTCAGTCTCCTTCGAGTCTGCTTATAATAATCACTTAAAGTACGTTGAAATATCAAAAGCCTTGTTTAAGTTAAGATTCAGTAAGATTTGTTTCTACATTCAACGAATAGTCGACAAAAAGTTGATATGTTTCGATCTGTTATTCTTGTATCCATCTTGCGATTTGCCATAGAGTGAATATTTGGTCTGTTGTACATTTACATTTAGTTTTTCAGTTTTCACAGTCGGCAGATGCCCCCAAGCGAAGCGTGAAAGACTACTGGCGTAATTTTTGACAAATAAATTTTTTAAATCAGGCAAATCTGTACAATTTGTTATTATTCCAGCATCAACAGCGTATAAAGATTGAAGGTTTTCTTATTATCATTTTCATAAGTATATGAAAGAACTCTGTCGGCAGGATATCGTAAAACCTTACCTTAGTTTAAAGCCCTAAGTTTTGGCCTATCTTAATTCCAGATTTTGTGTCGGCCATTGCCGTTCCACAAAGGCGTATACGCACTCAGACAACATAGTTTTCTAAAGCCACGTTGAAAAAATTCAGCCAAGTTGTGTATATATGCCGACGTACATTGGCATTTGCACGTTTGTTATTTCTAAGCCGTAGCATGACTATTTTGAATTTATTTTGGGACAATAATGGTCAATCTGTAGTAACGCCTAGTTATTGATATGAATGTGTCTGTTATAGCATTATGGAGCTAGCAAGTTGTAAAAGTATTCTGTGAATGTTTTCAACGTACTCTGCATGCTAATGACTAGATTTTGATAGAATTTCTTAGATTTATCTCTATATTTATATTTATCTCTATGTTTATTTATTTAGAATGATTTTTGATCTCTTTTTTCTCCCCAAATGAAATTCACTCAAATCACACGTTACGGTCACGAATATGTCGTATATTCTTCAGCTGTTACGCTACATTCTCTATTGTACCACGATTTGCTTAACGCTGTTTTTCTCACCAAAAAACTTTTTCGCAGCAGTTGCTTTTTGGTTCGCAATTTGTTGCCAATGTGTACCAGCAACAAGAGGTCTAAAATGTTGTGTAGAAGAAATTGGCAAAATATTTTGAAACAGGGTTTATACATCTCGAGGGAATATAACTTGGTATAGTGCAACGACTTTTTGTTAGCATCAGAAAGGCATGACTTGTTTTCTTGGTATCATGTGATGAGCCTTATTTCTCCTATTTTGTTTGATGGATAGCCAATTTGTTTTATGGATATATCTGTTGAAATATGTTCTATTTAATATCATGTATATCATCGCAATGCAGCTACCAGTCGGAATATGTTGTCGGATATATTTTGATTTTCCAAACCAAATTTTTCCAAATGTTGGACTGACTCTATTCTCCGTTACTATTTGGCCCAAAATTGTTTAGAGCCATTACAACGCGTAGACTCATAAATTGTGCCTTTAGTTTCAACGTTTTTGTCTTCTTTAGGCATATCAGTCTTATGAATAAGCATTTCGACTTCATAAGGATTGTGGCTATTCGGGTGTAAACAAGGCCGAAACATAAAAAATCAACCTACAGGTAAAAATTCTTATTCGTGCATTTCTGAATGGCAACGGATGTTGAAGTCACAGTTTTTGCTCCCTTTTCTTCCCAGTCTAAATATTTTTTGGATGGCGATGATGTCGAAGCTTTGAAGTGGATAGTCTCAAAGTATAGTTCTTGTGACGCTTGTAGGCGTCGTTAAGGTTTTGTTTTATTATAGCCTTCTCTTTTCATTATGTAAGACTACGATAACAACCCTAAGGTTTGGTGCTCTCTAGCACTTGTTAAATTATGGACATATATATACTCGTACATATGTAGTAAAATCATTGTAATTAACTGAAATGTACCCCTTGTTTTAAACTTTAATGTTTCGCCAATAATATACTTGTATATGTATTTTCCTTGCACTGTCAGTTTTCAAACATCGCTGCATAATCACCTGTGTACAGCAAGCTTCACTATAAGCCTCCTGAGACAACCAACAGGCAGTGAATGGTTACAGAATGTCTTTTACGCCCAACATCTACACTTCGCAACGTTTGATGCGAACATTCTCTTTGACGCCGCCTAGGCGATAATACTCATGACAAAAAAGAAATGTTTACATTCAAGATGCAAATCAACCGTAGTTTCATAGAAAAGTAAGCAACTTTTTTCCAAAAGGGAAATGAATGTCGTGAAAAGATTACGCCTGCAACGGTTTATGTGAGCCATCTGACTAGAAACGTTATGGTAGAAATCTACTACGATATGGTTTCGTTGGAAGAAATGCAGAGAAAGCAGATTCGGCGAGAACTTTTTCTCTGGTCCTAAGCTGTTACCAAATTGCAGAGACTTTTTTAACCGTTCAAGCGGCATGACAATGAAACACTTGTTGAATTTGAGCAGGCAGACTGTGAAAGGTTTCGTTTTCATCGAAGAGCATAGGCAAAGGAATATATTTGTCTAGGAAAACAGAAACAAAATGTAGATTAGTATGAATCAGTTACTGTTAGGTAAACCTGCTCTAAAAAATGTGACATTTCAGTATATGACAGTTGACTAAACATTAATTTTCTTAGGAGGTAAGAAAAAATACCAATGCCACAGTTTCTAAGGCACAAAATTGATGCAACAATGTTCCCTAATGACATTTTAGTGAAAAGCTTCTAACCAACTAAATAAATAGTAGCCGAGACCTTCAGCTATCAATAAACTTATCGACACAATACAATATTAATCGACATTATTTCCAAGAAACGAAATTTTTATTTAAAATATTTACTACGCTTAAACATGTAATTAATATAGCTCATACTTATTTTTGTCTTGCATACGTATGACAAATATTAATAAGAGTTTACAATACGTATACATTACAGGATTCATGTTGTGACATATTAGTATATTACGACTTTCCATACTGATGGTTATTTTAGGTAGTTCTATTAGAATAGAAATTCCATACGTATTTGTCTGTTACAAAATATGATACATCTTTGTTGATACCAAGTTTTACTAAGTATTTTGCACTTAGCTTTGACCTAAACATGCTTTTGCTGTATATCTTACAGCTTGTGTTAAGTATAAAATTGCAACAATATTATCCTCACATAACCGAAAGTTGAACCTCCGAAATTCTTAGCTCGTATTAGGTAACTTAACATTAGTTTGCCTGGTTGTAAGTATCGCCAGGGGTAGTAACTGCCATGGTTACTACATTGCACTCATATTAGGCTTTCCTCCCCTTATTTAGCGCCACTTAAGTATATTTGGTAGTCATGCGTATGCATCAAAAATTCCAAATATTAATGAAGCCTTGTACTTTGACAACATCGGAGAAAGGATTTGATGAAAGAGTAGTAGTGTAGTTAATTACTAGAGGCATAAAGTGCAATGTATTGTAGATGGCGTTGTGATGAGCGTGTGGTAATTTATGGCATTGTAGATGCTTAGACCAGGACCTAGTATTTTAACGTTATCACATTGGTGTTAATATTACAGTATGCGTAAATTAGATAAATCGTTTTAAAGCAACCAGATGCAATTACTTGTAGTTAATATCGATATATACTATAGAATAATTGTGTGCCAATATAGGGATGACAACGATATCTTACGACATGATATTTTGAGTGAAATTCATCACGATGTGTTGAGGAATACTTCGAATGGTCTATTAATCTACAGGCCCAGTAAAACCTTCTCAAATTTTTATTTAGAATAGTCATGAAAGTGTAGGTCGGTTTAAACGGGTCTAAAAAATAAAATGCTCGTGAACTTACCAACAGTGAGAAACTTTTCTATATCTCGTTGGTGGAATGCAAAGCAATTTTTATATTTTACCTTTACATGTAAACCAATACATAAAAATGGTTTATTGAACATTGTTGAAAATAGTTATATTTCTGCATCTTTTAATTTAACTCTCAATTAAATCCATTGACATAAAACGTAAAATTTTCATTATGACTACATGCTTCTTCCATAAGTGACACTAGTGATGATGAAAATTCAATTAAATTATTTTTACACCAGAACTGTTAAATCCAAAATTGAGCATTATCATCAAACTCCTAAAATGAAATCTTCTACAAGAATAACGTTGCTGCAAAATCATTGAAATGATAATTTCTGCTTATCGGCATGTTATGAGCCGCAATATTACTAGAGATAAGACCTGAATATCCAGTTCTTGAATCATCTTGAATCATTATCCGGAACAACCGATCAATTAAACAAAAATAATGCCTGAAGTGGCTCAAATCCAAAAATATCCCCCAAAAATCGTTCTAGGAGTTTTCTTCGATTATCGTGATTTGGTTCATTATCGGTTTCTTCTGCCGAGTCAAACAACAATATCAAACAATAAGAATAATTATACAGAGGAGAAAGAAATACTACAAAGGCAATGAAATAGATTTTGGCGAAACGAAAAGAGATTTTTGAAAAAAATGGATCGTACTTTTTCTATGTAATGGCGTATGTTGAACCTGGTTTGTTGATCATATTCGCAGCATTTTTTCTGAGCAACACATTTCAGTCATCCTGTCAAATATGGCCATTGATATCGATGTTTTTACAGAGAATATTATTTTCAATTCAATATATTATTGGGGACACATGAGATTACCATTTGGAAATAAATTAGACAAAAACACATCAATGAATACTTCATAAAATAATTTCGTATTGTTCACTCTACTTCCGATAAAAATTAATATCATAAGAGAGCACCAAGGAGAACGGAGAAAGGAAGTGCTCAATCAGCGTCACATAAATAAATGTAATAAAAATTACTGGCGTCATATTGCGGATGATATCACCACATCACCACATATTTTGAATATAAACCTTGATATCAGCAATAAAACAAGAGCGGTGGCAAGAGAATTATCGAATTCATTCGAATTGTATTAAAAAAGGCAAACCAAAATAACTCCATCACCCTTATGGCATAAAAGTGGCTTAAATTTCAACCCAAAGGTACTACGTCTGACCCATGACTGAAAGACTGGCAAAATTGACATTAGCTGATAACAAGAATATTGAGCACGAAGTTGATTGCTAGTGAATAACCAAGAAAATAAAAATAGATGATCTGATTCCAGATGGCGTAAGGAAATGGATATCAATATAATATAAACCAGAAAGGATAAACAAACTTGTATCGCTAATTGTAAGGTGTCACTATTCAACAATTTTGTGGGTCAATGAAAGCTTTAAGAGATTATAATAAGACTTTTAAGCATAAAGCTCTAATAGTTTTCCTTGGTCTTAATAACTGTTTTCAGTGCGTTCGATTTAGATTTGTTCACGGAGTTACGCGAAAAATCTTTAAATCGGCTACGGTATATTTATTTCCATCTCAAATACAACTCATATATATCATTATTTTGTTTTTGAATTCGAAGGGAGCAACATTAATTTGTCGTGAACGATTTTCTTATAGGTTATTGACCTTTTTCTCATGCCATAATATTTTATGTATTCATAAAATATGCAAAACTTACACAATTTTCATCAAATATTCCGCTGAGATAACTTAAGATGTGGAAGTTCGCTCAAGTATATGAGGTTAATACAGCTTTTTGAACATTACACATTAATGTAATTTTTGCTAATCATAAGACTAGCACATATTCTTTTATATCACATATTTCTCATGATTTGGTTGTTAATAATCCAAATACAAATGTAAATGATATGTAGATTTCAAAAAACCTTTTGTTAATTCATGAATTTTGTAACTATATCATGTATATATCATAATCCCAACGGTGTTCGTAATTTTGTAAATCAAGACAGTTACATTGATATTGATGAATTTTGAACATCAAATCTCTGTTGAGGAAGAGGACCATATTTAAAGATAAAAGATTAAAGAGATACTTGATTGAAAATGTCGTGATAATATTTTAAGACGATCTTCCATTGTATTTTATGCTTATATTGGTGAAAGATTTCAATATATATAATATAATCATCACTCACTGAGAATAGCTAGTCCATTCATCGACCTTTGCTCTGCCTTCAATAAAATCAATTATTTATGCCTGGGAATACGAAACCAGAAGCTTTTACGGCTTTGGAGGCAAATTAATGGGAAGGTGCGCCTTCTACGACCATAATTCTAACTATATCGGAGACTGGTCCTACTTTACTGTAAAGCGAAAGATTGTGGGCTATTAATTAAGCCTACGATAGTTTTGAGAAAAGAGTTATCTAGAAAACATATGGACTCCTAATTGTCAATGAGCAGTATTATTGTAGTATGACTCATAAACTCTGTAAACTGCATAGCGATGTCAAGGTGATAGATTCACTTGATAAAACAGCGTACAGCGCAGAACTTGTAGTGCGAGTTGTCCACGATATTTCAGCATAAATAGTGTTTGATAATGAAATCGCTTGGCATTGCAGTAAAAGGTGACCAAATATCGTTTGAAAAGGCTAGGTTTCTGAGACTTTGTCATATCTAGATGTTACGAGTTGGAAAGTAGTTGTAGAAGACAGAAGAGCTTGAAAATCTTTCCCAAAAGTTTCGTATGTTATGTACAAATTTCTATTTTAGTTTATGCTAATAAATGAATTGGAAATGATTCGCAAAAAATTATTCCAGGAGTTTCGCAAAGAACTCCATATGAATTCGGAAATAACTGGAGAGGAAACATTGTTCTAGTTTCCACTTTAAATTTGTAAATGCTCAAAAGTACCTTTGCTAAATAAAATGTTCATCCCTCTGGTCTGATGTTCCTAAAGAAGAATGTTTTTAACATCCCCATAATCAGCTGTAGAAGAATGGAATTTTGCATTATCAACTCTATCTAAAGCTTCTAGCTAAAGCTTACAATTCCCATAACAACGATGCTTTTGACAACGGTTTTTTTTCTCATTATCATAACCAAAAAATATCGCGAATATTTTTACAGTCATCTGCCCATACAGAGTTTCAAGTAGCATTACACAAATCACTGCGCGTGAAGATGAAGAATTTCTTGTGTGTTAGAGTTTACACGTTTTCAATTAAGAGTTCTTGTTTTACCACATGTCAATAGAGGATATTAAAATGTTCCACCCGTCTCATACAAGTGTTCACCAGAAGTGATGTTCATCGTGGATGAAGGTTGTTTATGCCAAAGACAATGTTTCATATGAACAGCATCGTTATCTCTTCAGCTTGTGACGCATATTAGTTTTACCCTCATGCCAAGTGCTTACATTATAGATGATTTGTTAGTATAGCGAATGAATAATCAAATTTCTTGTGAAACAGTTGCTGGATAAAAACCAATAATTAAGAGTAAAGCAAACTGTTCTTATACGAAAATGTAGACTTTTCCAAAAAAAAAAAAAAAAAAAAAAAAGAAATGAATATACCATGATTAAAGATTATGTTCTTACTTTTTACCATAAAAGGTTAATAGAAAAAAATTAACCAAAAATAACCATGTGTTGTATATGACATTTCTAATGACACTTTAGGGTGATATTAAAACTGTAAGTATGGTATACCAAATGTTAAACCGTGAATTCTATTTATGTTATAAAAATGCTTTTAACTGTCAAAGCTAATAATTAATATTTATAAATCAGAATTATATTCGTACATAACGTAAACGCCCACGTTCGTGTACTTATAGAGTTCAGAAAAGAAATTAATTTAAGAAATTGAATTTGAATTTTGACATCAGTCGTATTCGTATTAAGAAAAAAAAAAAATATAAACTCGTGCATATGTGTTTGCTTTGAAAATAGATCTTTTAATTGTGATAATGAACTACTCTTTGTGTTGTGAAAAATCATGCAGAGATCTGACTCAACCACATGATATAAAGAATTATACCAAAAGTTTCGTAACTATAAAATCGATTAAACACGTGTCCTCTTGTCTTTCTGCAACCGAAAGTTTATTCATGAAAATGCCCAAATGTTGGCCGCAAAAAAGCAGTCCTCATAAAATGTTGTCAACACAACAAATTGAAAAATCTGTAAAATACAAACGATCTTCTACATCTAGAAAACGGAGCGTTCAATATTCCAAACTACGGCAAATGATAAAAATTGATAATATAGAAATGAGCCAATATCTTATAAAGCAGAGAATCTAATATCGTATATAACCAAATTTCGGCTGCAAGAAATTGACTTTTATCAATTATTTTCAATGTTGTAAAAAAAAAACAAAGTTTATATGTTTTGAAATAATCCAACAAATTGCTAAGAGTGAAAAATGTCTCTAAATAACAAATTTCTAAAATACAAAAAAAGTATATGAAAACGTGTTATTTTTCAATAAGTGTTTGAATAAAGGAATGGCCGTCACATAACGACGGGGGAAAAAACGGAGTTTTTCAAACGTGTTTTTTGCATAAGTGTTCGAAGAAAGCAATGGATATTTGAAAAGTCGCCCAATGAAAATATCTCCAAACTCAAATATTTGGGTTTCGAAAAGGTTTGGAAAAAGTTTCATAAAATATTCAAAAAGTTGTCAAATGGAAAATAGCTAGAATTCAAATAAAGTTTTCACTGCATTGCCTGTTATGCACCAGCTATCTTCAATAGAGTACCAGTTGTTTTAACTTTAAAATAATAGAAAATAATAATATAGTATGCTGTTATTCTTTTATAATAAGCACTTTCGTAAAAAACGGTAGTTTGCTTACTTTCTTAATATATTTTTATTTTAACATGATTTTTTTTATTTTTTTTTTATAATATATAGTTTTTCCACCCATTGATGACAAATTTGGTATTTTGAGGATATTCTGTGAAACTTTAGTTACCAAATATGAAACAGGAAAGCCCAAATTATTCTAAACCGGTTGGACTAAATTTTTGGACTAAATTTTTGCATAATAATTTAATTTTGTTCTGAAGGCCAGTTTTTGCTCGTTGAATAATCAAAAAGTGAATTTTGCATAGAAATGATATCTGTGGATAATTCGAAAATCGGCTTACTGAAAATTTCTATTATTTGTATTTTATAGAAATGGCTATATTCTATTTAGTTTTTATATCGGTTGGTAGCAAAGCAGTATCGGCATCAGACGTGTTCAATTGTTGATATTTGGTAAACAGACGCTACGTATGAACTGGAACAATGGATGTTATGGCTTCCAAATTTAAATATACTGTCAGCGTATTTCGCAAATTTGATTAAACTCTAGAAAGATGGAAATGAATATAATGAATGAGCTCATATTATAAACTTCAGAAACAAAGAATACAAAGAATACGTAGCGGAAAATAGTAAAATGTACAATTACTTGTTTCCAAGAAATTTTTTGTGGAAAATGACATAAACAAGCGTTAATTTATGAGCAGGAAATTAAATATATTGCAGGTTCTTATCCCGGGAAAGGAGTATAATTAATAGTTTCAATCGTTTAAGTCTGAGATATATATTTCACTTATTTAAATTTAAATTGTTTTCTCACATCCTATTTTATTTATGGAAATTTAAATTAACTTATGTTGTCAATTTCATGAGGAAGTTATTTCTCTTTAAATATTTTTTGTCCGTAGGCATTACAAAATTTTTTTATTAGCAGCTAATTTAATGGTGAGTGTTATTGTGCTATCAATTGTTGACATATCGGCAAAAAGTTCCCTACATTAGTCCACAAATAAATAAAATATTGTAAATCTAGTAAAATAATACTAAACTGTGTTTTTTTTTGATAGTCGAACGCAATTATTATACAACAATTCATTATATATAGAATTTTTTTATTAATTAGTTTTTCCACAAATACAAATGAGAGCGGCTAATTAAGTTCTTAAATTAGATTTCACTTGTTTTATAAAACGTTAATATGACATTGAAATTGCATTTCATTTATGTGTTGTTTGATACAAGCTGATTAATTACTATTTTCTATTTTGTATGGAAATACAATTCGGCTTCAGTTTCCGGTACGATTGTTCACTAATATTAACACTAATTAATTTGGCTGGTAGACTTTTCTTTCATTATTCAATAAATTAACAAAAAATTTAGTTTCCTGTAAAATTTATTTGTTAAATATTTCGTACTAATTGGGCAATTTTTATGTTTCATGTTGTGTTATTTGAGGCTGGTAAACAATTATATTTGACTACTATGTCAATTATTAAATGTGACAAAAAATTGGGTTTTTATGCCAAATAATTATGAAGTTATAAATTTAATTGAATACAACATAGATTTTTTCTGAATTGCAAAGCAATAAAAATATAATTTAATTGCTTCGCAATACGCGAAATACAATTTTTTGTTTTGGGAAGTTGCTAAATTCTATTTTTTCCAGGACAATGCTCAAATGTAACTTCTATTCATCCGTGTGGTCTAAAATGTTTAAGATTAATTAGAATTCACTTAGGTAACAGAGATAATGATGTGTTGGACCATGGCTCAATTATTACTCAAGTTGAAACATCCTCTAATGCCGTCTAATATACTCCGGGTTCAAGTGAAACAAAAAGAATTAGAAAACCAAAATAATGTCGTCGAAAATAATGGAAATCATATCAAAGTGTCTTAAATATCTCAGAAAAGTTATGAATTTTAATTGTATCAACATAAAAAAATGGTTTAAAAATGACTGCGAGTATAAATTATGAAGTCGTTGCAGAGAGAATGATCAATTAACTTGATGGCCTCTGTAGGTATATGTGGGGAGTAATTCTCTCGAATTAATTAAAGAATGAGGGAAAAAAACGAATAGAATTAGTAGGGGCTATTGCTTGTGCTGAAATATACGGGATATTTACCTGTTTTTCTGATGGAACAAAAAACTTTGGGGATTTCCGTATTTTTCTTAAGGTGCTCTTCGGGAATGACGGACACGACTTTATTTCACTGATGTTAGATGAGAAGTGAGTTAAGACTAAAATGTAATAGGCATTGTAAGCCAAAGGCATGGAAAAATTCTAGAATAGAAAGCTTTTGGTAAGAGATATTACAAGACACTGACAGGAGATATTTCATATAGAAGAGTGTCAAGAGATATTACAAGTCGAGGGGAAAAGATAAAGACAAAGATTCCGATTAAAACTCTGAAGTAAACAGTCTACATTATTCCTAAGAAATATGAGTAGTTTGTGTAGCATTTTGTATATTTGTTTTTTGTAAAATAAATGCTATAATCGGATTTCAAAAAGCATCCCAATGTACAAAAAGCAAAAGTTAATGCAGGGTGAAGCACGGATTGTTCTATGGTGTTACAGTAACTGTCAATAGAAACCGTTGTAAAAAGATGTTGAAAGAGTTATTTTTACCCAGAACTGTGGCGAGGACGTATCCGTTTCAACAGCATTTAGTTCGGTTATGGCGAAATCTCCCAAATAAATTAATATCCAGAAAATCTACCTTCCGCTGGCTCCAAAGGTCACCTGAACTGATTGCACTAAACTTTTTTTTATTAATGTCAAGCAAGAGGTGTACAAAACGAAACCGAGGAATTTGACTGAAATAAAGCAATCCGTTAAAGTAATGGTTGAGGCGATCCCGAATGAATAATTTTCTGATCAGGCTTCGCATATGTGTAAATGAGCATGGGGGTCATAGAAGATTCATCATCTTCCAAAAAAATTAGTTATGTAAAATAAAGTTGAATTTTCTACACAATAAGAAAAAAATAAATAAATAAATAATATATAAAAAAATATATTGATTAAAAATAAGTTATTTAAATTTCTTATTGTAATGCAATTGCAATTGTGCCATCCTGTAATTCTTAAATTTTTGGAACGCATATGCTTGAATAATAATCCTCAATATCTTTGAAGAAATTGTGAACATTTGGTGGTTTCGTAACTTTATTTTCAGCTGTGTTTTCATAAAAACGAGAGTTTTTTTGTGCCCCCACATTCGATCCTAATTTTGGCGCTGATAATAATTGCTAGATTGCATAAAATGATATTTTAAACAATATAAAATGTCTGCAAACATACGGGGCATTGGTCGTACTATCACATTCAGGTTACCCAACTAGATGCCTATTTAATTAAGCTTCCACCAGACTGCAGTCCGATGGTATTACTAAGGAATGTTTGTTTAAGTAGGATTGTGTGAACTGCTTGGAATATTTTGAAAATATCTCTATTTCTTGCCAAGTGAATAATAGGCACAAACATTAGCATTTCTTACGGGACCTCTTAAAATGATTCCATCTTCACTGTGTTTTTCTTTTAGAAAAATATCAAAAAATACTTTGTGTTATGGTTACTCTAATTATGGTCAGTAACAGGCCAGGCATACTTCGGGTCATGTTACTTAAACCTCTTGCCAACTGCGAAATCGCTGCAAAATCTACGATTTTTTGCATGACGGATTTGTTGCATATTCCAATTTGGAAAGCAAGTGCCAGGTCCAGTATTCAAGATTGTCGTCACTATCATTACGACTGTTTCCTTTAAGAAATTTGTATGATGGAATGAACTGCAAACAACATTTTGCATTTCAAAAAGACCACCCTTCTCTTGAGCAGACCACTTTCGGGTACGGTGCATTGCGTGCGTGTCCAAAGACACTGCAATAATTCAGGTCATAAATGTGAGGTTATTGTGACATCTGGGTGTACTATTTGGAGATATTTCACACATTTAGATGCTAACATAATATCCAATGTAGAGATGTGGTGCTGGAAAAAGGTGTCTATATCTATAAAGTTATACGCATTCACCAGTGACGAGTTCTTAATAATCAAAACATTTACTTTTTATAGCGAACTTTCGTGTTTGCGTCTTCAAATCGTACACCACAGCTATAATATGAATGCAACATGTAGTTTTTAGGGTTCACACGTGTCTACACGTGCAATGGTATAACGTGGCAAATCAGACAATGTAACACCGTCAGTCACAGCAATGAGTTTCGACAAAACTATCCAAAATGGTATGAAGCAAATCAGTAATTTGCGAAAAATCCATAAGCACGCACAAAATGTTGAGCTGCTATCATTTTTATTTCAGCTATTCAATTTTTTATTTCAGCTATTCATATTGTTAAGGTTTTTGACGAAAAATTTAAGCATTTTTGGTGGAAATTCATTAGAATCTTGTATTTGTAATTTGCGAGGATGTAAGACACAAATTATTTTTCTGTACAAAAAATCATGATTGCTAACTTTAACATTTGATATTTTATAACTCAAAATGTACAATTCTCAAACAAATTGTCTTGAAAGTGCCGCAACATACGCACCATATTAAATTACAACTTCTTATCATGCATTTAATCATTAATTATTCTACTCAAAGTACTTTGTAAGTAAATAGAAAAAGTCGCGTGAAAGTATGTTTCATTTTTTTGTAGACTTAGTAACTTCAATGTGAAATGTGTGAATTTGAGTACTTCGTTGCTTCTTTTAAATTTTATTTGCGAGTTAACCTATTCACATCGCAATTGCCTGTATTTGTATTGTGTAAATTTCCTTAACCAACAGAGGAGAAAGAAAAACACAGCTCATCTGGAAGGATGTTCGTTGTAAATCTCTTTTTGAAAACAGTTATTAACTTTGTCTCCCTGCTGCCACGTTAGGGCAAGTAACAAGTTTCACTTAACAAAACATGCATTTGGTTTTTGTCGTGGATGCTAACGGGTAAAAGTTTTTGTCTCGGCCTAAATAGGCACGACGGTGAGATGCCAAGTAATGGACGTTCACAAGTCCTTAACTGCTATGACAACCGCTAACACGGCTTTGATGTGGTTGTGTTATTCGAAAATTCTTGTTTTTTCAACAAGCAAAAACGAAAATGTGGGATTTGTTGGAGGGTGATAGAAGAAGTCATTAAAATTTAAAAGTATATTACTATGTTATATTATTACAAAAGAATATATCAAAACGAATATAAAAAAAAGTTTGTATATTAACGGATGTCACAAGTAAAGCAAATAGTTTCAGTAGGAGAAACTTTGATCACACGAGAAGTAATTTCACTTTTTGAAAAATGCGCTTCTTTCACAACCTTCCTAATGTTTTTACCATTTATTCGTTAGTTAAGACCAATTTACAGTGGTGGATGGCAAAACCCGCCGTAATTGGATTGCGATTATTGAAAAAATTCAATTCTCCCTTTCGATAAGTCGCTATATTATATATGATCCCAGAGATATGAGAAAACTTGCTCACAGTAAGTTCACAGTAAAGCCAACTGTGGAAAAATGTGATGTTTTTGAAATTTTCCTAAATTTTATTCATTACTTGAAGCAATAAATGAGTGAAATTAATGAACGTGTGAAGAAACGATCCTAGTTAATATACCTTTAGAGTCACCTTTATAATTATGAGTTACAAGAAAATATTTCCATCGAAATTCACAGGATACCTGCCTCTATTTATTGTGTAAATTAAGATGGTGTTATCGCTAAATCCAGGAATCAGTACATCGTTTATTATTTTGTGATTTGTAATGCGTGCTGATGAAGATGATAGATAGGCCTGCCTGAACTTTTTGCCCCCTCTTTTAACAGTATTTGCTTCAGTCATTTTTAGAAGATTTTCGAAAAATGAATTGACTATTGAGCGATGTGTTTTCTTTGAAGCCTTCCAATTTGAATTGTATCAATATGACTGCATAGGCGAATATAACCAATAGCATCTGCAAATATCAATATCAATAATAATATCTTTTTATAAAAGATGAATACAAAACCTTTCCAAAGCTTCTGAAATCAATGACCATGTAGCCGTTGCAGGTAAAGACAAATTTCTGATGTCTTATTTGTAAAGAATATTCTCTTACACGCATTCGCAGCGCCCTTTCTCCGTTAGTGGGATTGATGCTATGGATAAGTTTGGTTATTGTTTGGTACTATGAAAATAAAAAAACAGATAAAATTGTTTGAAAAATAATTTAAAAAATTGAAATAATCCGTAATCGTGATTATACCTTCCGAGTACATTTTTCAGCTTGGCCACAAAGTTTGAAAAGATTTGCCAGTAATGTGATGGAGTGGATGAAACCAACTAAAAGGCAAGATAAAGTTAGTGCCACGATGATGTCACAAAAAATTACTTAGCCTACACCATTGTGAGTATTTTCTTTGAAATTGTATTCTAAATTTTCCCAACCATTTTGAATACATTTATAGTATTTAAAATTTTTAGTTAAAAATTCGAGCTCAAAAATTTTACTGAAATGAGTTTTTCATTCCAAAACTATGCCGAATCATATGAATTGAAAAAATTTATTTCTAATGTAGTAACATTAACCGGTCGCCCTGTGCTGAGTAGTTGCTTCTATTGCTAGTTCCGGTTATTCCAATCGCTTAGCTATATTTTTAAAATATTCTCTCGAATTTGAAAATTTTTGTTATGAAGTTCCTTCCACAAACTAAGCGCTGAGAAATGTATTAGATGGTTAGGCAAATGGGTTTTTTTTGAAAAATTGCGAAAACTAACAGAACAGTACAACTCAAGAAGGTACTCGCCAGAACAGAGTAATTTCTTGCCGCCAACACATGTTTATACCCAGCAAGAACACAAATATAATATTAAAAAATTACTAAAAAATCGCTGAAATCTAATTACGATCAAATCTCTCAATGTATCCCTATTACAGGGATATCATAATTTTTACTTTCAATGGATATTCTTTAAAGACTTCAGGTTGGCATCAATCAAAATCACTGGAATTTGGTCTCAAAACTAAGCGTAAGTTTCAGAAAACATTCTTATTTTTCTCATATTTGATGTTTTGAAATTTGTTTTTTAAACACACAGTATAGCTCATACTGTCACTACAACAAATACGTGACTGGATCATGGTTTTGACAAAATTTTCAAATATCACAAAAATTAGAAGCGTTAAAATCACAAAGCGGCTATATCTCGAAATTAAATGTTAACCAAGCAATTGACAACATATCACTCAATTGGATATCAATTTGGAGTCAACAAGTTTCTAAGAAATCATTGAAATTAAAGTCTACTAAAATCAGAAGGCGACCAACTCTTAGAATTAACCATGTATGTAATGAAGTATTATAACATGTTGTGAAATTTTGTTTAGTAATTTTTTATGATATTTTATTATATTTTGATGACTTAGTTTTTGTTATTTTTTTGCAAATTTTGTTATTTATGCCGATTATATGATTCGTATCCGAGTTAACAACACATTTGCATTTTAGCGATTTTTTTATTTTGGTAATTTCTTAAAAACTTTTGGCGTCACATAAAAGATTTGGAAAGCCCTATAAATGAAATAATTTTTGTGGTTAGGAGCCCAATTTCTGGTTGAGTGATATTTATTTTTATAAGTAAACGAGCGCAATTAGTTTTATTCAATAATTTTCTGCAACAGAAGACACAATTCGTAGGCAAATTTGTCAAACAATTTAATTTCAAGCGGTTTTTTAATCTTGGAATTTACTTACGGTACGGGTAGATTGGTTTCTGTTCATAGGCATGTTTTACATAAGCCCAGCTAATTGTGCCCAGAATTGATGCACTGTTGTGGTAGAATATGAAAAGAATTGGCCAGGCAAAGTAGTCCTCTAACTTCTTTACCAATAACACTATCTCGTTCAGCATCATCTGATTCTTTATCAAAGGCCTTAGTAGAGCCCAGGGTATTTCTTGGCCATTGTACTGAAAGCTTTCAATATCTAACTTGCTCTGAATTAGAGATGCGGCCAAACATTTGAGTAATTCGTATACGATGTGTATGAAGACCCCATATTCAAAGCATTTAATCTGGATGGCCACCTGAAGAAATGTTATAAACAGTTTTGCCTCCGCTTCCAGAAAGTGGCTTAATAGTAACCAACTAACTGCAGGTAAGGTAATTAGCAAAACTATTAGTGGGCAACCGGTTGTCTTAAAATACCTCCACCTTATGGCCGCTCTTGCCAGGCGCTGTTGTATACCCAGGTCAAATTCCAGGTGCTCAATCATTTGTATGATTTCCTTGAATTGCTGTAGACTCCAAAACATTTTAAATACGATAATAGTCAGCACAAAACATTGAGAAATATTATGAACAATATTTAAGATTACTGTCAAGTTGTCTATGTGATGAATTTTTGCAACTCGATATATTTCAAAGTTATGTCGATATGATTTAAAAACGGCCAGGGAAATGAAGATTAGGCAGTATGGAAAATAAAGGCACCACAGAGCAAAAGTTTTCGGTTTGCTGACAATTCCTTTGACGAGAGGAGGCGGTGGGGTCAAACCAAATGTGAAAAAAATCCATTGATAAATTTCTATTAACTTCAGATACAACGACATGGTGACTTTTAGGTCTTTAGCCAGTTAAATTATACTGGTGTACCCCTGGCGAGCTACTGGTTGCTAATCTAAATGTTGCGATAGTTGCAGTAGCAAAACTAGAATGATGGTTGTAAGCGATAATAAATTGATATATCGCAGTACATTTGGTCAACAATAATGTTAATTGAAAACTAAACTATTGGCAGGTAAACAAGGAGTTATTGCTAAGAAAAAATGAACAGCAGGACAGGGTTGTTGTTCTCACTTACAGATATTTTCAAATTGCCAATGCATGTAAAAAAGAAGGAAAGCAGTAGAAAAACGAAAAGCTTCACATGATGTAGGACAAACCGGTAATTGAAATACGATAATTTGTAAAATATGTGTTGTTAACCGAGAAGGCTAAGGCAACGTCACTGAAAATTTTTCTCAGAAGTAGTTAAACGCTTTTTCAAATAATTATCAAATTTATATTTTTTCGATTACATGGTTTGTATTGGGGGTAATTATTTGTAAACAAAACTCAATAATTTTATCATTAAGTTCATAGAAATATAATATTTCTAATAGTTGTAGTACAAACTACTTTTGGCTAATGATAAATTGTGATGATAAATATTATACTGACTGAAGTGATATTAGTATAAAAAAACAAAAAAAAAATTTAACAAAATCTACAGAGTAAGCAAAATTGTAAGAGTAAGCAAAAATTATCGACACAGGGATACATTGTTAAACTATAAAACTACGGCATAAAAAAAAACATAGGGCCTTTTTTGCGCGTTTGCCCAATTTTTGTGTTATTTAAAGAATTTTACATTTTAAATGGCGTTAGATATATTGTGAAATACATGTTTTCTTCTTATTTCGTACACATTATCGTATTTCTAATAAAAAGACCAAATTAATACCCTCAAAAGGCCAACTTGACTATATAATAAATTTCGTTGGGTTGATAAAGCCTGTATTTGATTCCACTATTTTCAAGCTGTTTTCAAAACAACAGAGTTTTTCATGTTTAGTAAATTTGGCTATTTTTGTCAGCTCTGAAGTGGCTCATTTTTCTTTCTATCAACAATTTGCATGAAAATTCAGATGAAATTAAGAATTTCGCTGCCATATCTAAAAGTATTATTGTTATTATTAGCATTGGGTTGATTAGAACCTGTACTTGAAGCCATGTAATTTGATTCCATTATTTTCGGACGGTTTTCAAAACAACAGAGTTTTTCATGTTTATCAATATTGGCTATTTGTTAACTCTGGAGTGGGTCATTCTCCTTCCTTTCCACAATTTCCATGAAAAATCAAATGAAATTAAGAATTTTGCTGGTATTTGCATAGAAATGCCGCTATTTTTGACATAAATCTGCCACATTTAAGCGTATTATTGTTATCATTATAATTATTGCTTTTCTATTTCAGCAAAAGTGTAAAAATCATGACACCATACCGGAATATTTCTGTTTTACATAGTAGTACGCAACTGCTCCCTTTCTGGAAATTTCGCGTTCAAAGACGACTACCATAACCGTTCTTGAAGATATTGATAAGTGTGAAATCCTATTCATTATTTAGTCGAGATGATAATTTTATATTCAAGAGTTTGCAGAAAAGGTACAAATGCCCCATAGGAACATAAAAACCGCTTTGAAATGGTTTTAACTCGTCAAAAACCCCGACATTTGAGTTATGTACCAGCTAAACCAAATCCATCTAACAAAAATTAAAATCGGTTCCAATTCATTTCTTAAACATGATAAAAAGGATCTCTTTTTTAAAACCTATTGTCACTTGGTGTGAAAAATTGATTGTTTAAAACAATTTTAATAGGAAACATCCTGACCAAAATGAGACAAACGCGCTCAAAATTGATCAAAGGCTGATTTGCATCAAAAGAAAGTTTATGTTGTCAATTTGTTGGAATTTTAAAGAAAGGGTTTAATTGTAATTGCTTCCAAAGTAGAAAACCATAAATTTCAATCAATAACCGATGAAGATTAACAAACGTTGGAAGAAAAGGGGTCAAAACTGATAAACCGCAAAGGTGGAATTTTTTAACACGAATTCGCTAGACCTTAGATATTTTTACATACTTGACAAGAAATATTGAAGCTTGGATAACAGATAATGCCATTTTGTATTCCTAATATGGCACCTTCCGAATTTAATTTACTCCGATGTCTGCTCAATTTTCTGAATGGAAAATCCTTCAATAAAAATAAGGACCAAAAAAATTGAGTTTTTCCAGAATTTTGCTGGGAAACGTCAGTCATTTGTCCGATTTGGGATCAAAAAATTGCCTGGACGATAGCAGAATGTCATTGAACAATGTATTTGAACGAAAAACTTTACTTTGAACAAAAATCCCGAGATTACTTTTTTGGCCTAAATGAACCTAAATGTTTTCGATTAACAATTTTACGTCGTGGAACTGATACTGACACAGAATAAATTGAATGCTGGTAAAAATTATTTGATTGAAAAGATCGGATTGTATTTTCAGCCGCACTAATGAAATTTCACTTCCTTTTTATTTCTTGTGCTCCATTTTTTTAACTATTTTACAATTTATTCGGTAACTAAAACTAATATATGTTATAAGTTAATGCAAAAGAAGAAACCGCCTTGTCTTTAGGGGAGTTTATGAGAATTATAAATTACATATGAACTCACTTGAAAAAGGATGAAGTAGGTGCATTACGTAGAGAGGATGATACTTTTGACACGATAACTAGTCGCGCTATGAGTGGAAGGGTTATTGACAATATTCTGGCCTACAGGAGTCAATCTTACGGTAGGAGAAAATCTTTCGGTATAAAAAACATTCGCTATACGAGTGTATTCCCTTTTCTATATATTGAAAAAGTTTTTCTACTAGTTTATATGTCAAGCATTTCTTGAAACTTACGCTCGGCATCCTGGAAATCTGAAGTAATGTTTCTTGTATTCTAGTTTGTTTAACAGGCTTTAATTCAAAGCAAACAAATAAAATTCTCACTGAAATTTTAGTGCAATTTAAAATTTGTACAACAGTCCATAATTCCTTTTTGTTCAATTGAAATCGCTTTTTATATAGAAATCCTATCGTAAAATCTAAGAACGTTAGACCTAAGCCGACTAGCAAAAGAAATAACTATAAATGTCAAAACAATAGATTTGAAAGGAATAACATCACAATTGACTTCCATGCATTTGTGCCATTGTGTGAGTTTCATTTTCCGTAACGATAATAAGGATGATGTTACATATTTCGTAAATATCAAAGCTCAAAGAACTTAGCTGTTACTGGTTGTTGCAGTAAGTAAACCTTTTTATAAGTAATGTGTTACCATTGCTTATTCATTGAAACTGTTGTTGTATCTTTCAGGAAAAAGAGTTTCATCAATCAACTAACAGAGAACGCATTGAATAAAAGCGTTTGATGACAGTACAGCAACCCAGCGTGCAAAATGGTTCGATAATGTGTTGAAAATGAATCTTTCTAAACAAAAATTCTGCCGATTTTAAGGATGGCGTTATAACAAGTCGATGAAACGTGGAATATTTTGATAATTTTTCGACAAATTTGTTGTCTCAAACATAACTTAATGCCCTGATAGTATTCTTTATTTACCACTTAGATTACTAGCAAGAAATCTCAGTGCACATCACTGCGATAACCAAAGAAAAAGTCAACTCTTTCCAAACTCTTGATCGATTTCAATGTGGTTTTTTCAGTTTCGACTCAGTTGGAAGCGACATTCCGAAGTTTGCAGACTGCTTTGCACGTCACCTTCGTAGACCCATGCCTCACCACCAGTTATAACGGTATTTATGAATGTGTGGTTGAAATTGATTCGTTCAAGCATATCATCGGTGACTTTCACCCGTTTGAGTTTTGCAGAAAATTCAGCTGCAACGCGTGAAAATGACACAAATTTTTTCATGGGACGCAGAAAGTTCAACGATTATCTCTCTTAAACAAAAAAGATGATTTTCACCATATCGATTCAAAATCCATTTGAAGACGTTGAGGATGGATCAGAGCGAGGCAAATCTTCCACCATATCTAGACTGTTTTTTAATGCACTGTACCGCTCATATGTAAGTTTTTTATATAAGATCAATTGACACAAGAAGTTTATTATTAAAAATTTTAGGTGCTGGAAAGTTTTGGTTTTTGGCTTTAATTAATACGATGCCGACTCCGACTAACAGTCAATCACAATGAGTCCTTTCTTATTGTGTGGGCTTCAGAATTCTACCGCTGTGAAGAAGGGAGGGCAAAGAAATAGTACCATTGCTTAAAACTAACGTTTACAGTCAAATGATAAATAGTGTCTGTCTGTCTTATCTCTAAAATTACAAATGTATATACATATATATGTGAAGGAGTGACGGTGAGGAGAAATTTATATGCGCATTTATAATTTTAGGTATAAGACAATCGAAAATGTATTATAAGTTTTCCTTTACCATAGAAAATAAGGCTCAAGTTGAACTAACCAACTTATGAATTTTTGGGCTTAAATTCATTTCGAAAAACCATCTTTTCTGTGCCAAGCGATAAGTTGTAAGCGGTTTTGTTTTCGAAATTTTTCGTTAAAATTACTTTTTTCTCATCTAACTTTAAATCGTTTTGTTTACTAAGCTTATTTCTAATAATTCGATTAAATATTCTCCATTTAAAGTTTAATGGCTCTTTAATATAAATCCATTTTTTCGACCTTGTTTTTTACTTCATTCGTTCCTACCAAACAAACGTGTTTGTGTAGCCAGTTATGCCAATATTATACTTGCAAATCAAAGAATAACTGAATAATCTCACAGTGTATGGAAATCCATTCAATGGCTTTATTTACGTTTGCTTCGCAATGCACATTTAAACGCCTGTGGAACTGGTTTCACGCATTCAGCATAAAATGGAAACATCCACGTAAATATGTACAAAGTTAGATAAAACTTTTTTACGTATCCTTTGCGAAGATATATGGAGATCCCTTTATGTGATATCTAATATTCATAAGGCACTAAGTATTTGTTGCTCTTAGTTACACTTTTTGTTATTTCATGTTTTCTTGTGTCGTTTCTTTTTTTGTCTTTTTAGTACTCAATACAAAATACATTTGATTGAGATTTATATACTCATATGTTTGGTATTTTATTTATGTTATTTTGATTTGAAAGATAATAACATGAATATAAAGATTCCGGTATGAAATGTTAATACAAGACATTTTGATGCCCTTTTTGTGAATATATAATATGTTGCCATGACATTAATATTTAATAATAAAAATGATGTATACCGTCATTCCTTTAGATACAGATGTCAAAATATGGAATATGAAATCAAATCAATCAGATTGATCAATCAGGATTGATGTAAACTAACCCGTGTTTGGCCTGAAAGAAATAAAAAAATTTTCTGGCTACTAAAAGATTATTTATTAACTCCATTACGCCTTTTCCATAACTCAAAGAGGTAGAGTAAATAAACGAGCAATGGCAAATGAGAATACAAAATACTAAAACAATGCATCAGATTGAGTGGGCCAAGACAGAATCGTTGATGATGATCGTTGATGTCAATCATAAGGTAAGACATCATGTGGAAGTGCCACCGCTAATATAAATTCCTACAAACTAAAGCTTGAACAATTAAATGGCTTCTTTTTAAATAGTACATTGTTTTGTGTCTGAAATCTTATTTCTCCTGGAAATATGGAAAATCGTCCATATTTTCATATTTTCCGCGGCACGAAATGAACACATTTATACTTGATTACCGTTGGGGATGGGATTCCTAATATTGATACTCTAACTCCTTTAGCTTAGCATAATTCCTAAGCAGTTTACGTATTTGAAGGTAGACAAATAGTCATGATGATACAGCCAGACATTCGCCTTAGAATATAATGTTTTACTAAGGAGACAATTTGTCTAGTTGAGTAATCTGAATAGTATCGCACGACTGATATCCAACCACAAGCCTAGTATTAGAACTTTTGTTAAGTGGTCGGTTTTTAACGGAACGAAAGTATTTTAAAAAAATCTAAGAAACCCATATATATATCGATAAATCAATGCCGCATTTACTATTTATGAATTGTTTTACATAAATTGGCCATGAAGGTATTGTATATGATCCGTCAGAGAGTTCCAATTTTTAAATGTTTAACAATGCTTTTCTGTGAAATACATTTTCCTTAGAGAATAAATTTAAATAATACAAATAAGAAATGTTAATGCTATATTTAGGAGGTATCTCTTTCCATAATGAAACGGCAATGCCAACTGTTA
Organism: Philornis downsi; assembly: GCA_019455685.1. Taxonomy (NCBI): domain Eukaryota; kingdom Metazoa; phylum Arthropoda; class Insecta; order Diptera; family Muscidae; genus Philornis; species Philornis downsi. Next base: position 5,883,665 of record JAHXMU010000006.1, read on the forward strand.
TCTTGTTCCACCTTGCCATATATCACAAACTACAAATGAATTGTTAAAAGTTTTACATCAAAAAAAGTCAGGCAGCAAGAAAACCAATCATCTTTGAAGAATTTGTTACGGAAACATTAATTCACACTCCAAATGCTGGTGAGCTTACATGAGCTTGATTTACGAGTAACTTTTTGGAGTAGTCAGTATCTTTTAAAAGAAGCCGCCAGCACTGGATTAAGAAATGTCCTTTATAAGTTTAAAACTGACCGCCATCTAGAACGTGGCTTAACGTGGACAAAGACGACTTAAACCCCACCATATCTAACACAACTACCATACTGACAAACATAAAAATTAATTTGGATTTGTAGACTTAGGCGTCTTGTTACAGAATTTAATAGAAACGAAATCTGTATAATAAACTTGCACCGATGAAAAATGAAGAAAGTAAGAAAAATATATACATATAGATACTGTGTTTCAGGCAATGCCTTAGTCAAGCGATACAAATGATAATTATTGACGATGACACCGACTGCCAGTCATTGAGGTAGAACATAGCAATATGTCGACTGAAAAAGAAAAATGTTCCGAATAGCGAGAGATTGCCGGCAAGGCTGTTTAAAATCATAGGCCACAAGCTTTAAGCCGTTACACGTTAATTCGGCAAACGAATAAATGCGCTATAAATTTGTTGTGTTATTTTATTTCACTTAATTGATCTACATGAATGTGGATTTAGACATAGATATTCATACTGCGATAAATAAATTTTGACCAGACCGTTTGCTCGGCGTAAGGCTACTACGACATAGTTGTAAAAAGTGGGTCTGCTGACCTTTTCGAGACAGTCTGCCCTGAGATTTGAGCGGCTGCGGAACTGTTCGGATCATGCTGATTTGATCTCTCGAGGGTACGAACAGGCTTTAGATTTTCTTATGTTTATATTTCAGAGTTGCCGTTCACCGTTGCCGAACGGAAGGTGTTGGAGTTTTCCCCGTCTTCCACCAGTGAGGGTACTGCATCCTTGCAATATAGTATCGACCGTTCCACATGCCTGTGGTCTCCGTATGTAAAAATGTTCAGTATTTACTCTTTTGTCACAGGGCAACCAATCCCGTGAAGTATGGTGCATAAATCATACTTTGGTAGTATCTTTGCTTTTTGCTTTGCTACGTAGCTTCAACTGGTGAGTTTGGCCGGCAGCGTCGGGATCAGGAGGCCCCGGGTCTGAGTTCTTGCCTGATCATTTGGTGTAGGACCCTTAGAGATAGTATCACGCGGGTTGTGGTTGATACTAAAATCGCTGGTAGAGACTTTGTGCTCGAATGTGGAGTTCCATTAGGGATTATGTTTCATACTAGCATAATCAATTTGGTATCTTCTGGCTAGAAGAAATGGCTGAAAAATGCGGTATCATGTTCCCAAAATTGTCAGCCCCTATTTCTAGATAGTCCAAGTTCAACTTGGCTAGCCCAGAGGGCGTTGGCTATCGCATTGTAATGTGCCCAGTGTGCCGTACACCGTGAGTAAGGCCTTCACAACGAGACTTATGTAAAAATCCCCGTGGACTGTGCGGAAAATTCGGTGGAGACCACATCTATGTGGACTATATAGTTAACTTCCGCTAGCCAATTCGGAAAAAGTTGCTTAAATTTGAGAAGTTCATTGTCCAAGTATTTTAGTATACATACATAAGTACTAAAATACTTATACAAGGAACTTGATGCAGGGCGCAGGAATGGCTGACAGATTGACTTTTTTTAAATTTAAAATCAGGTTTCTGACACTACATCAAAAATTGAATGAGATGGAGAAGTAGCGCAGAAGACCAAACGTTCGGAATTATTTATTGCTTTCTTACTTTAATTCAAGCTGTTGTCTAAATAATTAAAAAAACATTAAATTGGATACAAATTTACACATTTCTAGTGGTGCCTGAAAAGAGAGAGCCTTTTTTGCAAACAGTCTCCAGTTAGAAAATTACATTAATTAATTTGATTAAAGCAGTATATCACGTTGTCGGTTTAGGGTTTAGTATAATTAGGTTAATCAAAGATTGATAATTCTTTGAGCCTTATTTGACTTAAAAATTCTGACAATAATTCAAAACTATTAATGAAAAAAACCGAATATTCGCCAACTCTAATTAAAGCTCACATAAGACGTTTGAATTAGCCACCCTTATCGTTTCAATTCTATGTATGGTCCAATATTTCCAACAATATACGTAGAATAATGTATCAAAACATTTTAATTCCTCATTGAGTTAACAAAAAATATACTTAAATACTGTCTGTTTTGTATATTTTTAAATTTAGATTTTCTTAAACATCTGCTAAGACATTAATGTCTTCCACAGCTCAGCTTTTCTCACATTATAATATTTCAGCAACATCACAACATATTAACACACATTTGTCTTAAGAACTTTTTAATTTTCTCTTGCATTTTTCAACACTTTTTGCCGGGAAAGGATATAACAGCATTTGCTATACCTTTTTTGTGCTGCAATATTATAGGCTTAACGCCAAGACGCCATCAGTCACAGCAACGCCAGACGCTGAGAGAGAGCGAGGGAATGAGCACAAACGTTAAGGGTATTAATTTTATTACGTATAACTTTTTGGAATTCTGACACGCCACGTTTTTAGAGTTGAGATAAATTAAAATAGATGTCACTTATTTCAAAAAAGGGTAGTCTGGAATAGGTTTATGTGGACAGAGACATACGAGTATATTATATCCAATTAAACATACCCCTTTTATATCCTTGATATATTTGTATTATTTTATGTGAATTGAGTTAATAATAGTTCAGTAGACAAGTGGTCTAACGAAGTTGTTTTGATATTCTCAATGAGAACAAAGTTATGAGTTCTGAGTATTGCAGCAACCAGCAAAGATTGCAATAAATTTTATCAGGTTAAACTAAAATTATTAATATTATTACTATTTTCACATAGATGTATGTCAAAATGTTTATCATTGAATTGACCAGCAACTCAACGCGTCTCCCTTGGATAGCCTTCCCAAATGCACTGAGGTTTTGAAGGCGAATTTCTGTTATCATTGAGAAGTTTCTTTACTATTACTTACATGCCGTAGTTAGTTTTACTTGTCATGCTAAATATATAGTTGCCGGTTTCCCATTTTGTCCGAAGAAAGACGTCCTGTTTTTCATGGAACTAACAACTCGTGTTTGGTGTAGTTGACAAAGCATGAGCATATTAACTGATGCCATATCAGATCTTGTGAACGTGGCATTAACATTGGGTTTCTCCTGCCACCGATATAATGTCAGTATTACACGCTTGCAGAATGTGGCATTAATTAAAGATGACGTCAGTCAGGATTACAAATAAATACTTGTGTTTAAAATGCTGTTATCTTATCTTATCTTATGATAGAAATACTTTTGGCATTCCGGAAATACTTTTCACCGCAATATGATATTTGTGGTTACGAGAAGGAAAGTCAAGAAAATTTGACTTGTATTTATTTTCGGGTAAATGGAAAATGATATTTGTGAGTTTCCTTGTCCTTGATAAGGATCTCGAGAAAAAGAGACCGAGTCAGCGTGATCTTGCACCACGAAACCTCGGTTGTATTTTCGACGAGTTTATGTTAAAAATAAAGAGCAATAATTTCCATATGGCTAGAAAATAAGAAAACAATTCATGGTAGTATGATAAGGTGTAAAAATATGTATGGTACGTATATATATGTATAGTACGTATATCTAGATAATGTATTAGGTGTGATTTTTAATTCAAAAATGGTATGGACATAAAAATAAATTATTGAACGGTATGTCATCCGTTATCCGTTCAACAGGTTGAACGTCAAGAAATCACTTTTGCAGCATAGCTAAATTCGGAATAGCTTGAAATACTTTTGTTTACATTAGGTTAATAATATGTGGTAGTCGCTGGTTCGCTCCTCCTGAACTTTTCTGGCATATATACTTCATGTAATACATTCCAATGAATGGAGGTTCACCTCTAATATATTTATGAATATGTATATGTATCCATATGTGTGTATGTATCCATATGTGTATATGTATCCATAAGTATCTTTCTCAAAAATGTGGCAGCTTTGAAGTGATATCAAAATTTGATCATGTTGAAGTACTTACTCCACGTCGAGCAGTGAATAATTGGTAGGTTTCCGTTCGTCGATTTCATTTGATTTGGTTTTCGTTCATTACGAATGAAGCATGATGTATACAAATCATTACTTGTTTATAATGCAGGGTAATTGATGAATATGGCCATTAAAGGTTTTGAAAGAATTTATTCTCAGAACTATCATAAAAGATAATTCCATTTAACATTGTGGGATTCTATCAAGATGGTGCAATCAGTCACATAATCAGTCATTTTATGTCAGAATTGTAGAGACAACCTTCACATTACGTTGTCTTCCAAGGTCTTTTGACCATTATAATCTAATTTTTGTATGTTTTTTTTTTTTTGCATCCAACTGACTTGGATTATTGGAAGTAATGCGTTCCAGTGATAATTGAGGTAATTTTTGTATACTATTTAGTGATGTTGCACACACGTGGAGGCTATTTAGATTCAATTATTCAAAATTCACAAGGATTTAATAAGAAATGCATTATTTTTTAAATAAACAAATGAAAAACAATTTATGTGAATTATGGAAAAAGTTATTTATATTTCTTAATGTAGCAACATTCAGCGACCACACAATGTAATTGTATGTAGTAGGAAGTAAAATATTGTATCCAATGAATTCATGAGTTATGCTTAGGCAATAACTGCCCAAATTTTGTGATCATACTACATTTCTCCATATTCGATGGAACATACCACATTATACAGCCTGCCAGTCTTTTTTATATATATCAAGAATTTTTAAATTTCGCTATCTGCAGCATTTCTTAAAAGTTCTGGCACCACTTATGCTAATGTCATTATACAATATACAGTTCGAATTACATTCATTAAAACCTTTTCATTTTACTCCGTTGTCAACTAAACATGCCTGTCTCTATTGCCAAATTCAAATTACTGTTCAATTTTTAACTTATCTCAAACTTGCCATCTTTGAGCGCTACGCTGGCGATGCAAATAACTTTTATAACTATTTCTCAATAAGTTGCGACATACCAGCGCAAAATAAATTCCATTTGTTTGTAGACGAAGAGGAAAATTGTCAACACTGAGTGTTGATCTTAGTTGGAAATGCATCAAGGAGTCCCTAGAAGCAAGCTCTCCATATAATTTATCATTTAGTATGTTGATGGCATGAAGAGCAAAGAAAAGTTTTAAAGAATTTTTGTTTAACGCTTTGTAAGCACAAAAACTATGTGTCATTTTAAAAATAAGACTCTGAGAACACTGTCACTGAAAATGTTTTTAAATGTAAAGGAATTTTATGTTTGATGCATATTTCTGAGGGATACATAGTATATCATAACTTAAGGAGGTTATTTATTACCAGGCCAGTAAACCATATTGGATTGATAACGCTTTCATAATTAATTTATGTTAACAATAAAATATCAACTCATGACGTTCATAACTTCTCATTATTAATGTACGTTAATGAGTGGACATTTGTTTTTTAATTCCCTTAATCTACCTATACATTTTACAGTATTTATGGATTATGACAAATTAAAACGCAGTGGATTCACCACAATTCAATTTAATATGAGATTTTTTTGGACTGTCACCTACTATTGTATTTGGTTTTATTAAATAAATTGGTTAATAGTATAAATACAAAACCAAACCTCAACTGATGGTCGATAAAAAAATATTATTTAACAATACCTGCGGCATACGTAATATGTGAAATAATCCAATTAATAACATAAATAGTTAAATGACAACTTGTGAATATTATATAAATCGAAGGTATTATAGGCGAGGGGTCAATTTATTACCAAAGCGAGAATTTACATATTAAGGAAGTCAGTTGGAGCACAACATCAATGTGCATATTGACTTTGTGTATCATCAATTGCTCGCAACTTGAATGAATTGAATAAAAAATTATCCATACGTTGATTATCTCACACGCAATGTTCTCACTAATGACAGCAGAACTGTCGCATCCACCATCCCTTAGCCCAAACTGCATAGGTTACCAATGATCGCACAAAGACAACATCAACCTCACATACTGGTCAATCATAGCGCTCAACTCTGTCGACCTCGCCGACAACAGGAACACATTTGCAGCCTTACATGAAGCTCATGAGATCAAAAAAACTTAATGTGTTTCAGTGTCATTTATAACAATTCTCATTGAATTCATATCATGCAAAGTGCTTAGCTAGAGGATTTACTTGAATTGTGGGTTGATTTACTTTTACAAATTTCACCGCTTTCAGTTGTAACTTCGAAGAAACTGAATTTACAAATAAGCGTAGTTTTTGTAGGATATTCTAAATAAAAATGGGCTCATACTAACTTCTTTACGTCAAAGGCTTAGCGTACTATTATATTTAAAAACGTTTGTATTTGAGAGTTTTTATAGCGGCTCAGGCTGACTATGTAGACAGCGGCTTTTGCTCACTGTTTTGTCAATAACAAATTGGAATAACAGTCATTCATACTGGATCGGAATTTGTTAATCATGCTTGATTTTGTCTGAAGTGTGTGTTGCAATTTTCACAATGAAACTTTTTGTGTCTCATTAATCATTTGACACCATTTTGTATGATTATTCAGGCATGAAACGAGCTGCCGATCATCCAGTTCTGATATATCTGATTTTTTTTTTTCAAGAATTTAATCGTTTGAAGGTCGCTGAATACATGCTAAAATTAGTCATTTTCGAACCAAAATTTGTAAAACTCGCTATAACTGGGGATAAGGCGTTTTGTTTATGAATAAAGTATACTTTTCCCGGCAGAACAAAACATGTAATGTAACACGTGGGTTTGTGAGCTCAACGCGAGGACCAGTCAACAAGCTTTGAGGCTTCGCAATGTTATGCAATCGAAATTCCTTCTGAGAGATTAGATTGCGTTAGGATATTTTGCTGCTTTTGAGGCAGCAAATTTGGTAAAAAAAATATCAATCTTAGATAGGGTGAACGAATTTCTGGCCAAAACACAACAAATATCTTCGGAAAAACCTCCGTATTCACATGATTTTCTCCTGGTAGATGAGCGAATAACAAATATTTCGTGTCATATTGATCGATTTCTAGTTCTATTTGTGCAGAATGTATGAAATAAAAAAACAAACTTGATGTCATAGCAACTGGAACTGAGGTGAAACTGCGCCGTTTGTCATTCGGATATACGAGAACTAATGAGAAACAAAACCAGTGGCACGAGAATTTGAACCAAGTAAATGATATTACTTAATATCATTTGTACCATATCATTTGGGCGGCAAAGAAAAGTTTTGCTTAAATCCTTGTGTAAAAACAAAACTTGGAATAGCGGATTGAAGAAGTAGCGCAAAAGATTAAAGAGCCTCTAATTATTTTTTTCATGTAGTGCATATTTTAAAAGTTGCGTTTCTAGTCGTTGATAACTTGATAAGTAAAGTTTTAATTTTAAATCATATCTGTTGAATTTTTTGTTTCCTTATATAAATAATAACTTCTAATTAACAAATAGGCTGACAAGTGGCTTCCTTAGTTAACGAAAACTTTTTAGATTCTAGGAAATTTTAAATTTAAATCAAACTGTGAAGAAAGTATAACGCTAGAATAACCTAAATTATACAAATGGTAAGATCTGCAAAGGGTAATTGACGTAGCTAAACTTAATAATCACAATGTGTTATATACATTTCAACTTCCATTTGTTTAAGTTGCAACAAAGGTGACAATAACAAAGCCTCTCTTCCTCCTTCTATCAAGACTATACTATTTCTTATAAACTTCTTGAGCAATGTACAGTTACTGATTCATCTGCACCATAACAACAATGATGATCTGGAAATAAACATATGTGCGTTATTACAAAATTAAATTAATAAAAGAAATATTTAAAAAAGAAAAAAATTAAACTCCATGAACAGACAAGAAGGCCAAAGAATGTGTAACTATTGTTGCCTTTGCCTTGTGGAGAAATGTTCTCAAAATTTTTGTTATTTTAATGGGTCTGAACACTTTTAATGTGTTGTGCCAATTTGAAGTAAAATACCCGAACCATTTCTTAGTCCCCTAATATAAGAAATAAAAAAAATGTTTTGCCATTTCCACGAAAAGTTATCGCTGCTGAAATTATTTTTCAATTTACGTTACGCTTCCGGTAAATAAACACATAAAATTGAGGTCCGTATGGCAAAAAGATTAATTTCTCCTACTCGCGTTACAAAATTTGTGTTGATCCGGTAACAACAGAAATCGTTGAAAATCGGCATAAATCATATTTTCCCTGTTCTTTCATGCTCTTAAGTGAAGAAAGTTATTGTATGTTTTCAACTTATTTGCGTCTACATGAGATCGTAATAATTGGGAGCATCACCTCAAGAAGGTTTTACCGTGGATATCTAAATGCCGTCTGAACTCACTAAACTTGTACATCTATACATCCAACATAGTTTCTCTGTCGTTGCCTTCCATCGTATTTTTCCGAGAATAAAATTTCATTTCATTTCATTTCGTAAAGATTTTGTACAAAGTGCTTACAAAATAAGGTGTTGAAATAAAAAATCATTAAAATTAAAAAAAAACGATTGTGCACGCTACCAAATTTAGTTCTAAACGAATTCATGCTACAAATTACCTTCCACATAGGTGGTGGTGGTGGTGGTGGTGGTGAAATTGCGTTTTCTGGAAACTTCTCGCAATAAAGCCAGAATTAGTCGTATTGTGTGGCTCGTGGAACCATCTTGTTGAAACCACATATCGTCCAGTTCTTAATATCCAATTGCAAGCGAAATAGTCGGTTATCACACGGCCATAACGTCCTGATTTGAAATTCGGATTATACGCCACACTTTTTTGAACAGCGCGTACATTGCGATGATTCCCGACTACATCTGTAACGTGTCTAGCTTTTTCAAATTTCTTTAAATTCTTGCCAATTTCTTGGACAGTAAGTCGATTATGTCGACCATAACCTCCCCGAAATGCACGAAAAGTGCCCACGTTTGAATCATCACATTTGTAGTAAGTTTTAGCCATTTTTATGCGTTCATCGGTTGTTAAACGATCCATTTTAGTAACTGACAAACGTTTCGCTAAATACCTAACACTTCAGATGGTAAGTATTAAACAGCTGACAGCCTTGCCAGACAGGTGGTTTTGAAACCACTAAATGGATAACCCTTATATATAAATATGTGCTAGGCGTCTTGTGAGTATTGTAAATGTAAAAGCTACCATAGACATCACATTACGAATTAATGCAATTAAAAGCCTTACTTAATCCTGTAATTGAATGCCATTTTAAAACATTTTTATTATTATATATTTAGATATTTGTCAACCCACATATGAAGTTGTTGTTGTTAAAAACAAAGCACAAACTACTGTAAATTCTACAAAACCTAATGGAAGGTAATGTTGTGTAATCTACATGTAGTTCACACGTTGGCATTTAACATTTGTTTTCGAAACAAAGAGGATTTGTCACTCGATTTGGTGATTTTTACACTCTGTTGGTTTTCTACATGATTTGCTTTGAAATTTGATAAAAGGAGTAGAAGAGAAATTTGAAAGCATCTCAAGTTAAGTGGAAATAAGTTATGTGTTCAATTATTATGTAGCGAATATATGTGAAATATGGGAGAAATTGTTGTACAACATAAAGAAATTAATTTTCTGGATCTATTAGAAAAAAGGAATAAGGACTGTATTTTAAAGCAATTCACCAAGCCAAGGATGTATTTCCCTTAAACTTTGTGTAAATGCGAAACATTGGATAATATTTTAATTAAAAACACATTTTATGTAGGGAAATATTAACTTTGAATCGGATTGCAGAAACTAAGCGAACAGAGTTTTTCGACTGAAATTTTGTTGAAATTTGTAGATGTATATGATGTTTGAGGTATTTGGTGTATAATTTCCCTTATATATATTTTACTTTAGTGCATTGTAAAGCTGTCTACTGTGATAGTACAAGCCTCTCTAACTATCTCCTCCATGACCATTAATAAAAACTAGATATTCAATAAAGTAGTGTATATACCGTGCACATAAAAGATGGAGCTTTTCTAATTTAGTTTAGCAAGTTCACTTATTGTCCATTTTGATACTTTACTTACATTGCGTTACATTATCTTGTCGCTTGCACATCAACTGCAATTACTCATGCGCCACCTATTGCATAAAATTTGCCTTGTTGTACCAAGAAGGTTAGGTTACCTACAAATGGCAATATCTCCATTATACTCAGTTAAACAGTATAGAAACGTTTTTGGAACAGAGAAACCTAAAACATACTCTGGGTTTTAAATATTAAGGTTTATAAAATTTTAGTCACGACAGCATCTTACCTGGAATATAAAAACGTCTAAAGATGTTGACTTCAAATATACATAGAGAAAAAATCAATTAATATAACGATAGAAAGTAAGCATTGATAAACTACATCCTTAATTGTGTTTGTTATTTCTATTTGTTATTCCTTTTGATAAAAAGTACAGTATGCGTGAAAAGAGCGATAAGAAAATAACTACTTGAAAATTATCAGATATTCATGAGAGCACATCTTTATTTCGACAATTTCTGAATCATTATATGAACCACCAAATGCTTTTGTAAACAGATGTATGACTACTTGGGTCCAATAGAAACAAATTTTAGAATGACAAATACAAGATTTTGATACAGTCTTGCATGTTTTGAGGCCTACACATTTATGAACAAGCGATATAATTTCTCCAATAAATGTGGCTTAATTAAATAGGGCATAAAAGACGAAGACGGCGTGTGTTGGACGTGATATTTAATAAACATTTAAGACATAATGACCTTAGTTATGTTACTGAAGTCAAAATAAAACCTTATTTTCGGAAAATTACTGATATTACCATCTTGCTTTCGTTTCGACTCATCTAAAAGGAATTTCTCAGGAAGGCAAAGTCAGCTATTGCCTACGTAACTAATTCGATCTCCGTAATAGTCTATTGTTCTTAACAATAAAATAAAGAAACCAAAATATTTCTATTCGAAATAATTCTATCCTCCAATTTAATAAAAAATAATAATACAGTCAAAATTTGAAATGAACCTGCCGAAACGACTTTAAACGCTCTTTTTATACTACAATGTTCCGCACAAGTATTTCCTAGAAATGCAATATAACGAAATTGTATCCCTGACAATCACAATTGCCGTATATTCAAACAATCATGGTGGTTCAAAGGACACATTTGTTCTCCCACAAAAGTAATCACAGCCGCACAGATTTTCATAAATTTCTTATAAGATGTGATATACGAGTACAAATTAATATTTTAGATGTTTTATTCAATTTGTTGTTGCGAAGTTTGTTTGATTAGCAATTCCTGTGACAACAGAAAGAGTGAGTGAGAGAGTTTTTACAAGTGATTGCCTCTTATCCCAGTGGTAAACCTCAAATGAAGAACGTTGCTGCGATGTCGCCAGCAGTATGTCGTTACCAAGTAAGCTATTAGCTGGGATTAAAAGTTCCAAGAAATTTTTAAAAGTTATTCATCTTGATGTTTAGAAACCTTAATGGCCTTAAAGATTTTTGTTGAAAATATTACATATTGCTTAAGGCGATTAATTGATCTGCAGGGACATTTTGCATGATTGCATATAATTAAAATATGGAAGACTTTCGGGAAATTTTTTGTCAACCTTGCCTTTCCGTAAATTTGTGATAGATATTATATATACATTTATCAACACGTCTTGGAAAAATAAATTTAAAAGAATTTGTATTATAATTACACTGGAGAACTCGAGGAGTGGCGGTCAGACACAAACAAAAAATTTTAACATTTAGTAAATAAAATTATTAATATTTCGTGTAGTCCAGCTAATAAATGTACGAAATATGAGAACATGGGCAGTAATCGTTAAACAAAATGACGTACGAGTATACGTAACACCAGTTTATATTCTCCTTATCATTCTGTACATTAAAAGAGCATGCATGCATATTGGTAATTTGCAGGTATTGTAAAATATAACAGGATATAATGATAAATAATTATAAAAGATAGTTAAAAATAGCAAAGTGAAACCGTACAAAAACGAAATTTTTGGGAAAGGATAACTCAGCATCTAAAACTAAGAAGAAAAATTAATAAATAAATATAAAATAAAATTATAAAGAAAAAGTGTATATGGCGGAAATTTACTATTGCAAAAAGGTATGAGGATATAGTTTTCATTGGAAAATCTTTTTCATAGGAAGGTATCTAAAACTTCGAAGAACAAAAACTTTTGATGTTGGAAAAATTTTAAGTAAAAGTGTATATGGCGGCATTTTGCAATAGGAAAAAACATATGGATACAGTTTTTATTGAAAAATCTTTTTCAAAGCAAAGTAATCAGTGAAGAAACATTTCTGTCGGTCTTGGACACCTTAGTAAAGACGCTTTTCTTTGAGAAAAATGTTAATAAACCACATGCTAAATTCCCATTTTGTATTATAAAAGTCTCAACTTAGACAGTTTTTTCTAGGTAGACCGTCAATGAAGGCATTTTGTGGAGATAAAAGCCTCTATGAATACACTTTTCTATAGAAAAGTCTCTATGAAGACACTTTTCTACAGAAAAGTCTCTATGAAGACACTTTTCTACAGAAAAGTTTCTATGAAGACACTTTTCTACAGAAAAGTCTCCATGAAGGCACTTTCCATAGAAAAGTTTCTATGAAGAAAATTTTCGATGAGAAAAATTCCTATTTTCTATGGGCAAATTCTCTATGCAGATTCTTTCCTGTAGGAAATGAAGACATATTTCAAAAAGAAAATTCCCTTCTATGCACTTGCCTCTAGAAAACGTACCTTTGTAGGCGTTTGTTTAGAGGAAAAGTGCTTATCGAGATACTTGTTTATATATTAGATACCCATCGAAACAATTTTTCTAGGAAAAGTACCCATGAATACATTTTTCTATGAAAGAAAGTCCCATTGAAAACTTTTCTATAGAAAATATGGCTGCTGACGCACCTCACTATAGGAAAAGTGGATAATGAATCACCTTTCGATGGAAAAATTTCTGATAAGACTGAAAGGTAAGAAGACATCTGTCGAGTGTCTCTTAAGCAATTTTCTATAGGAAGCGAGATACTTTTCTATAAAAAAAAACTTTCCTGAGACTTTTTCTTATAAAAAAGGCGTGTGCTGCGACAGTCTTCTTCAGAAATTACAAAAATTTGTCCATGATTTTGAATAACGAGGAAAGAGTTTAACTTTCTAGTAATGGTAGGTGTGAAAGTCAATGATACCGGATGATGTTTATCTTTTGTTGGGAAATATTGTTTGACATCGTAGATAACGTTTTGTAAGAAATTATGTGCAGAAGTACAAAATTTGACTTTTACTATATTTGGGTGCATGATATTCCCCTTGCTAAAATTATGCGAAAACCTTGGACACTTTCGTTTCAATCAAAAGATTCAATTATTTACCAACATCAAAAGCTTTTATGAGCTCCAGATTGAGAATTACGTATTTATGAATGCGATTAAGTGATATTTTGATACAACTGATCTGAAATTTGCAGTAAAAATTGACTAAGAATAGTTGACTATTATGTATACATCTATACATTTAGCTAGTTATGCTCGAAATTTTTGTTATGTCGGTACTAAAGTCTTTCTGATAACAAATAGTTCAAAGAAACCCGTTGCTCTCCCTTCGGTCCCTTGTACCCATCTACAAGTAGCTCTTCAACATTTTCAGCGATACCACCATATTTATAATATACATATACATAAATAAAATAATGTAATTGTTTGAAAAATATAGATCTCCCACATTCTACAGTTGACAAAAATTTGTCAATTTTTATCACGTTATTTATGAAATTAAATGATTTTAACTAAATTAATGTAGCTTCTTAACAAAATGTTATCCCTTTTCCCTGACAAAGAATAACCAAATAGCAATTTCAACTTCCACATACACCAAAAAACTTTCTGTTCATTTCAAGGAGGAAAAATACTGTAGCCCAGGGATGTTTATCTTTTCGCCAAACTTTCAGTTAATATTTAACACTTTGTTCAGTAACCACAAAGAAGCGGGAGATTATATCCTTAGCTTATTATCTTCCTATAATTGCAAAAAGAAACTTTTTAAACTTGTATAATTTTCAATTAAAACAAAACTCTTAAGTCTGGTGTACCAACGTCATTTTGGGGGAACCAGTCCATAATCCGAGGCGAAAAGTGAAAAAGTGAAAGTTTTCCCTTTGTAGGGAAATCCGTGTAGATAAGAAATCTTTTTAATATTGGATAAAAGTACAAGAACGATGTGCAAGGGGGGAGGATTCTGGGGGAAATATTTCTTTCATTATAAATGGTGATTGAAAAACATTATGTGGAACGTAAGATATTTGAAAATAACTCGTTGTAGGGCCGACACTTGTGTGATGGGGTCAGTTTGAATGAATAGCATTTTGCTGTTTGTTACGAAGTCTTCTTGCGATATTGAAATTGAACAACTAGATGTACTTAATAGTACACATTAACTGAAATGAAATTAACCGGTTGTTCGGAAAGTTCGTTCCGTTAATTCGGTAGTTTACCATACGTCACTTCTCATGACGTAGAGTTCCTTCAAACACTATCATAAACTTCCTCCTACCCCTTCTGTAAACTGTTTACTATTGTTTACTTGTGTTATCGTTCTAGTCGTGAGTGATTACAGCGTTTTGAAAAAAGGTTTTAAAAAGTGGAAAAATGGGGGAAAAGAGCATTTTAGGCACATTAAGTTGTATTATTTCCGAAAAGTAAAAAAGGCTGTTGAAGTCAGCCGAACAATATAGTTTGTTTATGAAGAAAGTGGATCAAATGAAAGAACTTGCCAGAAATGGTTTAAGATATTTTCTACGGGCGCTTCTCCGTAACGGACGCCCCCAGATCAGAACCTCAAAAAAAAAAAAATTGTTTCCAAGAAGGTGAGAGATTTAATTGTTGTTAATCTTCGTGCAACAGTTAAAAAAATAGCTAAAATAATCGAAAAACCAGTCTCAAACGTTTACAGGGTCTTGAATTTGTGAGAAACCCCGACGTGTGGTACTTCACTCTCTCACCGAGGCCTCACACTGCTTTGCGGACCCGTCAGAAACTGTCAGAGCTTGAGTGGGAAGTTTTACTTCAGCCACCGACCTATTTTGCAGTCTGAGAAACCTCTTGAAGGTTTTGAATTTCCATAACTACGAGGAAGTGCAAAATCGAATTGAACGATTTTTTACAGA
Organism: Philornis downsi; assembly: GCA_019455685.1. Taxonomy (NCBI): domain Eukaryota; kingdom Metazoa; phylum Arthropoda; class Insecta; order Diptera; family Muscidae; genus Philornis; species Philornis downsi. The sequence continues at coordinate 5,898,998 of JAHXMU010000006.1, forward strand.
AAATCCAAAGTTTTATGTGAAAGGAATTAAAAAGCACCCAGTGAGGTGGAAAGAAGTGCTTTTTAAGAAGTTATTAAAAAATGGAGAGATTAAATAATTGTTTTCTTGTACATAAATTTGTAAATATATTTCTTTTAAAACCCGAATGAACTTTTCAAACAATCCGATATTTTGGTAACAATTCCAGATGTGTGTGTAACAACTTGTCAATTTGCACATGTGGAGGTATATGTGCTGATAGGGAACGCTTTAACCGAAACATTCTGTTTATTTATGAATACGGTGCCATTTATCGCACGACATTTGTATTTATTACGAATAGTATGACAAAATTGTTAATTTATTTATTCGAAAATTTTTACTGCTTGCCTAGGCTGTAGAATTCGATACAGAACCGGCAGAATTTGGATAAATATAAATACCGTAACAAACTGTAGTTCGGTCATACATGGTTAATACCATGTTTCTGTTTTTTATGGTACTTGAAAACTACACATTTATTGTGCTTTCTTTAGATCCATGTCTTTTACGGTCATTGTAATTTATTATATGAAAATCATAGTATAGTTCATTATCACACAGATGAAATAAGGACAGAATAATACCCCATACCCAATAGTTAACCTTGTCCACAAGTTTTCCAGCCACATCCTCAGTTTCATCTTCGACATGCCATTCTTACTTCTGTTGCCTGCATCAGAAATTGGCAGCCAAAGGAACCCTTTTACATTTGAGCTTATCGTTCCACTTTGCTGATAACACTTTACTATACGCACCCAAGCTACAGCAGAGCAAGAACATGTACAATCATTATGACACAAGTTGCAGTTACACACAGAGGGTATCTCGGTGGCAAAGAGTAGTAGCAAGTTGACAGTGTGTTGTTTTCAATGCCCTCATGCAAATTGAGTCCTTCGGGGGCGAACATTGCAGAATTAAGGACGAGTGTTGAGCGTTCATCTGAGTTTATGTAGACCTATTTAAGCAAGCCGAGAGTATGCATTCGCAAATGTGTGATAGCTGACTTTTTGTGCTCTTAGTATTCATTATATACTCACTTAGCAACATTCACTCACACACGTGCAAAGTTAAAAAATAGCAGAAGCAAACGAAAGAATTTTGAAGGATGCTGGGAGGCCTTTTTAAGCAGTGGTCACTCCGTTTCGAATTAACACTAAGAGACTGCAACATGAAGTGAGCCTCTAAGTTAAGATGTTCTCCCTAAGTATATGGTTAAAAACTGACATTTCAACAGTGCGTTCAAATTTTGGAAAAAATTGGAATAAAAGGAATTGAATTTTTTCCACGAAAAGTTCAATAATTTTAATAACGATATTTCTGAAAATTTGAATTTTTCAAATGTAAATGCAAAAATTCTCTTTTAGAGTGTTTTTTACATTTTATTCGAAATAGATTTCCACTCGCGGTAGTGATAAAAGAAAAAAAAAAACAAGAGACGAATTGAAATTAGGAGACATAATTCCGGATAATTTAATTTGGCCTCTCTGACTATGAACAATTCATTTAAGAATAACCAGATATGTGCCCTTTCAAAATTTTCCAAGCAATTCAGCAGTTAAAGTGTAATGGCGTTTACTTTAATATTATATTAGGTGCACAACCAGGTTCTCGCTGTTTGTCAATAGATGGCGCCAGCTGTAAGTGCTAGTCTGCCATAAAGTGGTGGCTAGCGACGGGCAATACTTTCAATGACTCATTTGTAAACATATTTTCATAATAAAGATGGAAACGCCGGGACATTAGTTGCGCAGCTAATAAATGGCATCTTACTACATCTTATCCGGCATATATTAGCAGAGTTTAAAATATAAGCAATAAATCAAAAGGAAAGGTAGACATCGAATAACTGCATAGTCTTGAGATAGCCTAAGAAGCACAATTATTCTTTTACTCCTTCTACAATACAACGCCCCTATAATACCAATATTCTTGAGACTTTGTGCCGACATGCTGAATCTTTAATGCCAACTGCCACAAAATCTGTAGGCGGATCTGAAAACTCTGACTTAGAAAGCTCCAGTCGAATGGAAATATTGTGAAATAATTGAACTAAAGTCGGAAGTGGTTGGCTGAGTAGTAAACTGACAAAAACATATTTTAAAATTTCCTGTTTAGAAGGCCTTAAATACATTAAAAATTCAGTAATAAAAATTGCCCAGCATAATCGTCCATGTGATCAACAGAGTAGTACCGAAAACTTGCCTTCTTATAGAAGACTTTTTAGCTTGCCTTTCAGGAGACTGTGTGATAAGCATTGTTTTTGATTTCATTAAGGGTATTTTAGAAAGCATAGGTAAGGCCAAAATGTCAGGCGTATTTTTATGCATTTGATGCAGATTGCATTTTGGTGCTTGTAAGCGCTCTGACTTGATAGTGTATTCCGTATTTCGCTTTTATAATAAGAGCAAATACATCAATTATTTTTTAAATAACCAGACAAATCTTTGTTAACTTGTAATTTAACAGATAATGCACATTATGTGATGTATGTAAGTATAATGGGTCCTTTTGGTTGGCTGTTTATGGTAAGACCTCTGTCATTAGTCAAACTGCTTTTTGAATCTTAGATAATTATGAGATTCTTTGACATGTTTAAATCCTTCTGTATGTCATTGGTAATTTAAAGGACAGATAATTTCCCGGCGGTTATGTAAAAACGCTTTTTTAACTTGTGTTCTCACATACTTTTCCAACCCTCAGCATTTTTTCAGCAATTGAGATGCCTTTAAATAACACACTATTATTTCTTCCGCTTTCTTTTAGACCGGATGTTAATATAAGTGTAATGAAGATTAATATCAGTACAGTAAAATTGAGGTGGGAATGTAATACGCATTAGTAGTAGTGTAATTTTAATATGTTTAAAATAAACTGACATAAAAACAGATATTTTTAGCTTTTTTAACATACATTTTGTAGTATGAAATTGGGCTTGAAGAATAATATTTATTATTTAGGTCTGTCACATTTGTTCTCAAATCATTGTTACAAAAGGTTGTGTTTGTATGAGTGATTAGTCACATTCCAAGGATTCATTACGTCGTGCACTTTCAGTAAACGTTATCGAACTTAGTTATGCGTGCTTGAAATTTGGCTAATATTATGAAACTCTATCCAAATTGGCCGGCCTCAGAATAAAACTAAAGATTTATATTAATATTTTTCTTTATCTTGATCAAGATCGCTAGTGAAAATTTAAAGTAGCCTCAGTAATGTCATTGGACATGTGTTACATGCCTTCCATTCGGTCGGAGGATATCAATACCAAATCAGTCGGTTCATTTAGTGTTGTTGTTGTTTTGTTTTAGAACGATATTTTTGGCATCGCAAGTTTATAAGATATATCATATATCTTTCATAGCGTAGTTCTTGACTTTTTACATTTAGCTTTTACTTCAGCAACAGCTTGGAATGCAGCGAATTGATAGTAATTTCCGACCAATGTTTTAGTAAGATAATTTTATCAGTCATCTCTCAGCGATTGTTTTGTAATAACTGCAAATTTGATTTTTATTTTTCCGGTATGTGTAGGCTTGAGTTTTTGATAATTTTTTTTTTTTTTGCTTTTTTTGTGAAACGCCATTCCTAATGTCAAACCATTAAAATATTTTGGTAGGCATTTTCGGGTTTTCTTGTAAAATATAGAGGAACAGTTCTAAATTGTTCATTGTTCGGAACTGGTATCACTACCTATAATTCCAACATTCTACTCTACAATACTGATTTCAAGCTAAGGTTGTTGTTGCCAGACAAGGTAATAAATTTCTCCACGTAGTTTTCGTTCCTCAGACAATCGGATTGATATCTGGTCGATGTGATTATCAATGATCACTTCGAAAATGCACTGATGTTGTTCCAAAAATATTATTCTCTTAGCAATTTCGAAGATGTAATTTTATTTTAGTCTCTGAATTTTGACGAGGCTATGAATTTTGACTGGATTATTGCTCCTAAATGGGACCGTCGTCGTTGACCTCACGACGAACACCATAAATTCCGCTTAAATTCTTTCAACTGTTGAGCAATATTACTCCCATTAGACGAATAATAATTGTTTTCTGCCAGAAGCATTTATACCCAAGCTAAGTATTTGTTAGTTGGTATGTTATTTTCATTAGGAAGATTAAGAATTTGTTGAATGTTACCATTCTGAATGGTTAATTATTTGTAACTTAATTACAACTATCCTTATCTCGTTTTGACTTTTGGATAGTAAATAGTAAAATATTCCTTTATTTCGTCCATTACTGGATTATTTCAATCATCCGAATTGTGGAAGTAATTTAAAAAATTTAGTTTCTAGTTAATCTTGCTGTTGTCTTTAAGCACACAGTCGCAAATATTTAAAATACTCATTTCGATCTAACGTTGAACAATGAAAAACTTATTTGATATTACATGAAAACTACCAACAAATTTTAAGTAATTGGAGAGAACTAATTAACTACTACATATTTCGAGTATATATGCGTGTTATAAACAGTTAAGAAAATACCTTGCTTTTTGGTTTTTATATATCGCAGTTAGTTTACATATTTTGGTGCTTAAAGAAGTGCACCATACGCTTGCAAACATATCTTGCATGCTAAGTTGCTTTCGAACGCCATTACTAAACTTCGAAATTGTAATAACTTTTAGTTTTTAATCAAATCCACATTCGAGTTGGCTGGAGAATTTAATAAAAGTAAAAGTTGTATAAAAGGTTGTGTTTAAGTATGTTTTGGCTACTGAAAATTTATTGATCCCATATCGGCAACAGTTCCCAGGATAGTACAATTAATGCAGTATAGATGGCACGCTAGTGATTTTAATGAATCCATTTTACGTATAAAATAAAAATGATTTTAAATGAATATAATCATATATATCCTTTATTTTAAGTATTTTGAAACACTTATTCCTGACATTGAATTCAGTGAATACAATGCAGACAGCCCTGTACTTGATAGTAGCCCAGTAGAAAAAGGCAGTCCAGAGAAGTTAAATCGATTCGTTGATCGTGATCTAGAAGTGGCGAGAAAATGGATAATCATCAATGAATTCAACATTTGTCTTGTCACAGAAAGGATGCCGTTGTTTTTAACACCTTTCTACCAGAGACCATTGACATAACTTATTAATTTAAATTAATAAATAACTATAATTTTAAACACGTTATAAAAACGTAAAAAAATATTAAAAATGTTTTATAATGTTACAGCAACAGTCGATTATAACGCCTTTATTTTGTTTCCTCTGATGCAATTAAAAATAAATTCCCAAGAAGCGGAAAATTTACTCAGATAGAATTTGTGGAAATGCTATTCTGTGAAAAACCTCCACATGAAAATGACAAATAATAGAATTGTTACGACTTCAGCTATGTTTAGTTATGAAATCGCACTGAATTGTAGTTATTAATAACAGATTTTTGGTCATGTTGTTCTATATGGGGTTAACTTGCAGAACGGCCTGAATTTGGTTGAGAATTTGTACCTGGAAAGAGATGCAGGTACCTTGCTTCCTGGTTTAACTTTGTAAGTGACCGAATAATCACAATGCACACTAAGGCGAAACATTTTTAATCGCTCTGATGGACTGTGTATGTTACAATCTCCATCCATGAAAATACAATGACAAGCCTTGGAATGATGAAAAATTTCACATAGGATGCCTTATAAATTCACATGACTTACATTTGGTAATGATACAGCTAATTGTTAAGCGAATGATACAAGGAGAATGTTTTTTTTATGTGGAAAAATATGTAAAGGAACAGGGATGGGTATAAGGCCGGGAGTATCAATAAAAGGCAGATGTAAAGACCATGATACTGAGTTCCCTTTGAGTAAGTATTATGATGGAAGTCTGATGAATGCATCGTGAGTAAAGAAACAAATCAGTTCAATAATTAACAATATATACCTTTCCAGTAGAGAATATTTGCTGAAATTGCTTTGGGTGTATTCTCACATATACGCTGAAACCCATTTGAGTGCGTTAGCAAATAAACGATCAATTATAGAGTTTTTCAATAAATCACCTTGACTACAATATGTAAAATTTGAAGAAGAAAGTGCATCACAATATCCTGTATTCCAAAATCTTTATTTCCTTCACAAGTTCACGAAACAATATTATTTTTTTATTAGTTTGGTAAACAAAAGTCAACCATATTTGCTTTAGCCCAAATATTGTACAACGATTGAAAATTTATGCGTTACGGTGTGTATTTTATGGCTCCCTTGGGGTTCGGTATCAATATATATATATTCTATATGAAATATCTGCTGGTGAAATATTTTACGACTTGATATTTACGACTTGATGCGTTGGCAAAATTGACGATGCTAAAGTAAAAAAGTGTGTTTTTGCGTACTATTTTTGACAATCGAAATTGAAGTCGTAAAACTACAAATCATGACTCAAAAGGATGACTATACTTCGAGTGGCAATTGAGAAATGTCATAATTTGAATACAGTTAAAACATATATTGTGTAATGGTTACAGAGAATGTTTATATTTTATTAGAAAACTTATGGTTAGCTATAAATTTGGTTTAATTTTTTTTTTAATGAAATTATAGCAATTGGACTCTAATGACGAATAAGTGATATGTCCTAAAATGATAAGATTGATACGTATACGTGATACTGATATAAATATTTATAAATCGTAAAACGTAGCGCTTTGGCCACGGTTATCTTTATCAGAATTGAAAATTTGTATAAATTGTATAGCTGGTGGTTTAGAGAAAACTACTTAAAAGAAGTTTGTATCGTACAATGTACGGGCGATATTTGTTGAAATACATTATTCATGTGCGTAGCTATCACATACGATATGATAATGTATGTGCAATATGAGTGTAACTAATACCAATAAATGGATCCAAAGAGATCGATTGCAATTGTATTATTTTGTAATTTCATTTTATCAAGAACATTTTTGATTCTCTGCAAATTTACATATAATTATAACAAACTATCGATTTTGGTCTAATGGCCGAATAAACGATATTTGCTAAAATAGCAGTAATCCATATTCTCCGACTCATATGTGATATTAATGTAAGTATTTATACTTATACTTATAATTGCGATGATTTGAAATCAATTCGTGCATTGCAAAAATTATGAAATAATGTGTTTCTTAAATTTGTTACTGTGCACTTTAAGGGAATAACGTCCTTTACGGAATCGTATGAGCAATGTTAACACAAAAAATAAATCTGAATTGAATGACTGTTCACGTGATTTCAAGAATACGCATACTTGTAAAATATGATTCGATTTTATAAAAGGTTTTTGGATTTTACAACATGTTTTTGAAATTTTCGAAGTGTACACGATAGTGATAATTTTGTTGAGAGTGTACAGCCAAATGTACAGCAAATAAGATATGAAGTCAAGTAGGAACTTCCAGATTGGACATTTTTTTTTAGTATTTAGTTAGAGCAAGAATCAATTCATTAATTAGCGACTACGGTGACTCATTTTGGACTCCGTAACAAATTAATCTTTAGATCCCTTTCCGTCTGAACCCAAGCTGTTGATACATCATCAATTGCATACATAGCTACTTAAAAACAGATTATACATATATGAAATAGATATCATCGAATATGTCCAAAACAACAATGAGAATTGAAGATTGATTTTCCTGACTAATCCTTTTTTTCCTCATGGCTACTTCTCATAAATGCCAAAGATTTTTTCGAAGTAGTTTATGATGTTATGATGTTATTCTCATTCGAAAATAGTTTTAGGTGCAAGCTAATGCCAATGGTATTTATAGGGTGTTTTTATTGTCATAGTTACCACGGTAATGACAATTTTTTAAACCGACCGTGGTGCGGTCGCATGATCCAATCCCGCATTCAACCACAAATTATTATTGGCACGGCAGTCGCCACGGTATGTCTGAGAAACACTTCGAGTAGTTGAGAAATCGACAAGTTTTGTGAATGCTTCTCAAACTGTGAGAAGCATCTTAGTCTTAGATAAACAGTGGGTTCCACCTGAGTGAGTCTAAAAACAGAATGTGAGAGGGTCTCCTACGTTTCATTCATGGCACGCAAGGGAATTTGTTTTATTATTATTATTATTATTATTATTATTATTATTATTATTATTATTATTATTATTATT
>JAHXMU010000007.1:0-60165 GCA_019455685.1 Philornis downsi
GCTTGTAGGACCTCGTTTAAACTCTCCTATCCACTATTTTACAGTCGTAAATAAAAGAGTCTAATCTATTTCGGCTTTAATATACGTTAGACTAAGATCTTTCAAATGGAAATATTGAATTACATAACAATGGCCAATATTTTCCAATCCAGATCGTTTACTTTTGAAGGCTCAAACAAACATACTGAACAACGTGATGCCTTGAAATTTAAAACATATGTTCTGTAAAATTGCCATTTTTCACAAAATAATTTTTTCAAACTACTAGCACCATCTATACGACAGTTGGGCTAGTTGTGGAACCGCCCTCGTATATACGTTACATGGGTTAACGTAGTTCAAAGAAACTTAATCACTGCAATACTAATAATCGATCGTATTTACTTTTTACTTTTTATTTACTTTTTAATCTATTTTTAAATAGTACAAATTGATTACAGCCCATGTGATCGTGGATTTGAGAACCGATGTGTCGAATTTTTCCTTCGAAGATCTTCGAAACTGAAGTTCGGAATTGTCTTTAAGCAGTAGATTCCTTTCAAAGAGTCAGAACTTTAACATAGAGCTTTCTACTCGCTCACTTCAAACGTCCTGCGTAGATTGGAGCAAACTAAATGCCTCCAGTGTTTGATGCAACGATTTATATTAGACTTGCAAGTATGCTGTGATATTATTTTAGAGGATATTGATTTCATAGTTAAAAAAATGATAAATTACATGGACTTGAAGCAAAATATGGTCAAAGTATTTCAAACAAAAAAAATCTGCTTGTGCCTACCGGCGAAAGATGTTAACTTTTTGGAGCCAAGACCTAATTGGAATCTAAATATTATTCTTCTAAATGGTGCAAGCTCACTGATCACATTCATTATTTCGCACAAAAAAATTCAATATGAAGTAATTTTTATTTATTCCTTCACTCAGAGGAATGAAGGAATACACGTTAATGATTTGATACGACCAAAAAGGTAACACCCACAAGGAAGCGTTTAATAGACCAAGTATTTCTTGACCAAATCTGTTAATTGACATTTTACGTCGATTGAACGATGTGCGTCTATTTGGCTGACTGGTGAACACAATAACTACTTTAAATCTTTACGAAACTTCTTAAAACTAGATATAGCCTACTACTTTCCCAAAAGGAAGCTTTTAATGTACCACGTAATTCTTGACCAAAACCGTTTCATGACTTTTTAAGTCGATTGAACGTTGTCCGTCTGTCTACATGGTTGGCTTGCAGGCTGGTGGGCACGAAAACACTTGGCTCTCCTGGACTCTTCCATTTTGACGATTGAGCTTTGGTTTCGATGTCATAACCATATAACGATGATTCGTCACCAAATATGGCCCTTTTAAGCAAATCTGAATCATCGTTGACATCATGCAACAATTTCAGAGTGATTCGTATGCAACGTTGTTTTTGGTAAAAATTCAGAAATTTTAGAACGAACTTCACTGCCACACGCTTCATGGTCAACATTTTCAAAAAGATTGCATGACATGAGCCAACCGATATGCCGAGATCCTCAGCAACTTCTCTAATTGTTATTCGACGATTCTCCATAACAATTTTCTTCACTTTCTCAACATTTTCATCGACTGTTGAGGGCGTCCGGAGCGAACGTCGTCATTCGGATCTTCTTTTAATTTAATTTTAATTTTTTTCACTTCATTTAATCATATAATTTTCGTGTACTATATTAAGTTAAGATCGGAAATGGGAGCAACTTAATATTTTGAACAGCCGCATTTCACGTACGTTTCTAACGTAGGCACTTTCAAAGTCATTAAAATTTAACATTAGATCACTATTAACATGGAAATTGTCATATGGTATATTAGGTTAATATTGAAAAAAAAGGGCGTGGCATCGTCCACACAAATTAAAGTTTTGATTGAGTATATCTCATAAACCATTGGAAGTATAAAATTGCGATTCGCCACATATGCTATTAATGTTGAAGGAAATATGTCAGAACAGAAAGTGGGCGGTACCACATCTATTTAGAAAATGGTTTCTATTGGCCAAAATAAATGACAAATCGTCATAGAAACCTAACAATAATTTACTATCAATCGCGAAATTGTCACATGTTATGCTTTGTAAATACTATGCAAAGGAGTATGACGCCTTCTGTATGCATTAACAATTTGATAGGTGAGTTCTCTTGAACTATAAGAAATATACAGATGAAATTTGGTATATACGAGTATGTGATAGGGTGAAATATGTGTCGGCAGTAAATGTGTGGTGCAACGACTTTTTAATAATTCGTTAAAAGTGCCAAATTTACTGATCAATCACGAAACTATCATAAACTGTGTTAAGATTCGAAAAAGGTCAATGACGTCACGCTCACAACTCTAAAGGCCATATCTTGTGAACTGTTGGTAGTATAAATACGTAGGTTGATACGTATGCTATCGATATAAATATGTGCTAACACCCCTTCAGAAAACTAATATACCGGATAAAGTTTCGGACCGAGCATCACTAAAATTTAAGACTACTATTAACTATAAAATTGTTTTGTTGCTTTAATGCACTGAACTTTTTTACATTATAGTGCTACTAAATTGTTAACCGAGTCTGATAATACTATATTTTAAAACAATTTATCGGGGCATTGGCCACTTAATCCATGTTCTATTATAGATACAAGTATAGTATTAATACAGTGTTACTCTGCTTTGCAGAGCACACTGAGTCCTCAGTTTAAATATAAAATCAATTTTATGAGATTTTTAAACTTTTAACAATTCTCCTGTAAAACCACCAGTTGTAGGTCTTGGGCGAAATGAGCGATTTGCGTTCATTGCGATGTAATTATCAATTGACTCTCATAACAACATTACCCGTACATGTCATCCATTTAGTGGTTTCGAAACTGCCGGTCTGGCAAGGCTGCCAGCTGTTAAATACCTATCATCTGAAGTACTATTTATTTAGTGAAAAGTTTACCATTTATGAATATGGATCGTTTAACAACCGAAGGAGGCGTAAAAATAGTTAAAACTTCTTACAAAAGTGGTGACTTGGATACTTTTCGTGCATTAAGAGGTGATTATAGTCGTCATAATCGGCCTACTATGCAAGGAATTGACTAGATTACAAAGAAATTTAAAGAGAGACTGGAAGCGTTACAGATGTGATCAGGCCTGGGCATCCTCATAATGTACACACTGCCGAAATATCGCTTCTGTTAATGGAAGTGTGGTAAATAATCCGAATTTCCATTCTGAGCGCTAAGGCCGTTTGATAACCGATTTTTTTCGACTTGAAATTGAAGATTATGAAACAAGATGGTGCCACGATTTGGCTTTATTGCCTGAGACGTTTCTAGAAAGCGTAGGTTCAAGTTTTAGCGACTTCAATTGGCCATCAAGATCATGCGATTTGACGCATTTAGACCTTTTTTGTGGTGCTTGTCAAAGTTTGTATTTACGCGGATAATCCCCAAACGTTGGAGCATTTGAAAACCAACATTTGCCAAATTATTGCAGAGGTATCGCTCGAAATGTGCGAAAAAGTGGTCGTAAACTACAAAAAAAGGGGCGGTATTGGAGGCGGTCATTTAAATGACATTGAATTTTGTACGTAATGGCAACGTCCAAGCACTATAATGAAATAAAAGTTTCATCGAAATCATAGCTTTATGTGTGTTTTATTTAATTTTACTTTTGAAACCGAAAAATTCATAAATCTGTACAATCAAAAATTCGATAACAGCGTTCACGATCATAAGTACTCACTTAATGTTATTTTACAATAACCTGTATATAGTTTAGCAGTTTCGATAATATTTTTATGGAAATTCCATCCAGAATATTTCAATTATTAATGACGTTGTGACTTTTGTGGCATGTACAACTAAATTTGAGACTCCCATAACAACAAGTGATATTTGGAAACACAACACCAAGCGTTTGTGAAAGGATAACATTGCATACTATGATACATTTTAGCTAAAGTAAACCTTGCTTTACAGTGGGTTCCTAGTACAAAACCTCAAAATAAGTGGACAAACACAATTATTGTCAAATGAAATGAAAACTAAGTCATATGTTTACGAACATGCAATAGCAATTTCCCAGAACGTAAAACAATTTATCATTATAATACATATGATCCACTTTAAATGCTCGAGTGTGTGTGTTGGTATGTGTTTCCAATAGAGACTCAAAGACTACAGATCAATTAGTACAAATGAACATGTAATGGATCAACCCAATATCAAAGTACGAACTGGATAAAGAAGTAGTTGCAAGAGGAGGATGTTGTTTCCACCCCATTCGTTCTTTTTATACGCCATGAGAATTTCTTTAATTCGTTCATAGGAAAAAAGTGCAAAATTGTCCAAAAATTGTTGTTTCATCGTTAATAATCCAATTTTCCAATGTGAAAATATTTACAGTGAACTGTTTCCCATCTCTTTCGGGCGGTTGTTAATGGAGCATGCGATTTGTTGTGGTCGTTCGTGACTTACCCACGTTAAATTTATGGGAAAGCGCCACATTTCTCGATCGCTTAGTGAGATGCTTCAGTTGGAATATCTAAAAAAAGACGTTGAAATTATGCCAGAAGTTTGTGCATGATAATGCGACAGTGGAATGCTGTGATTTGAATTACTCCTAATAGAGAAAGTATAAATCACTTCTTCTGCATTCCCTCTCGTTCGCAATGGGTTGGAAGCACCGCCACAAATGAAGTGGTCTTTCTTTGATTTACTTGCATTGTTTATGCTCCATTCAAATGTAGTCTGCGCATTTTACACTGAATGCAATGCAATCGGGGATCTTCAGTTAGAGGTCATTCATCAATTTGTTTCACTTTAGATGTGGCGCATTAAGTCAGGCGATGTCTCAAATTGTGCACGGTTGCTGTCAGGCATATTAGTTATAGTTGAAAAATCCAAATGTCTCAATCATTCTTTTCTTTCTTTTCTATATGGCGTTAGATATGGATTTGTTTAACTATTGAGAAGTAAAGATGGTAACAAAAATAGATGATTAAAAATATAGCAATTGTTAATAATGTGAAACCGGCGTGAGGTTATCACATCATTAAACGAAAGCAACTATGCAACAGCTATGTAGGCGCGCTTTTTGAGACTCATATAGAAAACTAATTATGTCTTCCATCCAAAGATATCTTCCATCTAAGATAGCATAGTTAACTTGCGAGGCCTTTCATTTACCTCATCTCTAAAATAACCAATTGAGCAAAGGGGTAGATTATAATTTTGATATAGGTATACCTAATTAACTTAAAATTTTGCCGATTTACTAATATAACAACATCATAACTCATAATATAATCCATTCAGTGGTTTCAAAACCACCGGTCTGGCAAGACTGTCAGTTGTTAAATACCTGTCCTCTAAAGTGTTATCTATTTCGTGAAAGGTTTGCTATTTACGAAAATGTATCGTTTAAAAACAGAAGAACGCGTAAAAATTGTTAAGACTTACTATAAAAGTGGTGATTCAAATGTGGCTTTTGTGACTTTTCGTGCTTTACGGAGAGTTTGTGACCATCATAACTGACTTACTGTGCAAGGAATTAGCAAGGTCAGGTTTGGGCATCATCACAATGTTTGCACTGCTGAAAATATCGCTTTTGTTAGTGAAAGTGTGGCGGAAAATTCCAATTTGTCGATTCAACGGCGTTCTTAGCAATCGGGCCTATCTTACAGCCCATTATGGCTTACTTTGCATCGGATTTGCACTTCCTTCCGTATAGAATCTATATCACGCAACAATTAAAGCCGGCTTGTCATTCACAACGCCGTAGATATGCTGATTGGGTGCTATAGCAACAAGCTTTCAACGCTGACAGGCGAAATTGTCGCATATGGGGCTCAGAGAACCCAGAAGTGATTGTGGAAAAACCATTTCATCCGTAAAAAGTAACCGTTTGTTGCGCATTATGTTCTGGAGGAATCGTTACCGTCAATTCTGGGCGCTATGGCCGTGTGGTGGCCGAGTTTTTTTTGGTCTACAATTGAAGATTATGAACTGGACGATATGTGGTTTCACCAAGACGATGCCGCAAGCCACACAATACGACCGATTTTAACTTGATTGCATGAGAAGTTTCCAGAAAGCGTAATTTCGCGTCAATTCGAAAATTTGATTATCATACCTCGATGGCATTTTGTCAAGCCATTTGGCATTTTGTCTGAGTTTCCACATGTTTATATTAACAAATCACGATGTGTCTGATGAACACATGCAATCGTCGAGGAATTGATTATGAATCCCATTGAGTGAGTCTGGAAATAGAATGGGGGAAGCTTTCCTATTTCATATTCATGGGATGCAAATGAGTGTTCCTTTTTTGTTTGAATAAATCACTTATTGGGAAATTACATCCTTGTTGGTAACAATGGATCAACTTTAACAGACAATTGAAATATTCTCTATTTTCTTCCAAGTACCGGATTATCAATTTTTCGGTTTCAAAAGTAAAATTAAATAAAACACGAATAAAGCTATGATTCCGATAAAACTTTTATTTTATTATAATGCTTGAACCTTTCTATTATGCACGAAATACAATGTCATTTAATCGATAAGTTCGGATTGTCCGCTTTTCCTGTTACTTTCAATAACAGAAACAATATTTTCGGCAGTACGTATATTGCGATAATACGCAGGCCCGACCACATATATAAAGCATCCAGTCACAAACAATTTCTTTATAATCTTGCCAATTAGTTGCGTAAAAGGTCGATTATGATGACCATTATCACCCCGTAATGCACGAAAAGTGCCCAAGTTTGAATCATTACTTGCATAGTAAGTTTTAACTACTTTACGCGTTCGTCGTTGTTAAGCAATCAATAGTCAAAATAAATAACACTTTGGGTGACAGGTATCAAACAGCTTACAGCCTTGCCAGACCGGTGGTTTGGAAACCACTGAATACATATGCCTGTGTATGTATTATTTACATGAATTTATTGATTTATTTGACAATTTATTTACATGCACAGCTAAAGTACTGACATATTTCATTGCAGAATCAGCAGATTACCAATCAATGTTAATTAATTAAGGAAATCAGTATTTGGGAAGGTATTTTAAAAATGGTTCAGCTCAGTAAAACAGACACTGAAAGGATAATTGTAGGAGTGGTATATTTTTTGAGGCACTCTAGTATGTACATACGATTAACGTTCCATCAGGATATTTCAATATTTTGTAGCATTTAAGGTAACCCCTAACATTTGGGCAGAGTACTCGCACCTTAAATGGTATTAAAAAAATTGGTAGGACGTAAAATATTCAAGAACAGAATGCTTTACCAATACCAAAATTAAGAAAACCGACCCAGGCTTGGTGGATTGTATTCCATAATGTTGACAAAGCATTGTCTAAACAAGCAATACAATCCGGAAACAAAGAACACAACCTTATTCATACCGCGAATGACGTCAACACTTTGGGTTCATCCATATATCGCACTTTTCAGCCATACTCATATTCATCCATATTTATTATACAATCAATGCCCAATTATGAATTACGCATTTATAGCAAATACCTATTTTCCGAGACATTTATGATTACAACCATAAAAATTGGGTAATTGAAAAACGTAATATTAAAATAAACGTAAAATTAAAAAATAAAGTGTTATGGAAGTCAAACATATTCTTACTACTTTTGGCGATAACACCAAAATAATGATAACAATAAAATATTCTATTGAATCAAAAAGTTTATAGAACAGGTGCAGAGGAAGTAATTTATGCAACATTTTGACAACATTTTGTAAATAATTGCTTTGCCAGTGCTTTGCATGCGTAATATTTCATAGTCTGTTGTCAAATCCATCTATCGTGAATAAAAGGTAAATACTACATATACAGGGTTGCCCATATTCGACGGACCCATCTGGCAACGCCATAACTTTTGACAGAGATGTCAGATCGCTTAATGACATACCGCGTTTGAAGCGTCAGTCCAAGCAGATTTTTACCATGGAACAATACACGCTACGCGAGCGCTCTGAAATGGTTGAAATTTACATTCAACAGAAGAAGTCAATTGTGAAAACTCAACGTGTTTTTAAAATATTAAAAAATGTGAGAAGTGCGCCTTCTAAGAACACCATTAAGCGTTTATACGAAAAATTTTCGACTGGTGAGGCTCTTTCTAATCCGAAGAGGCCAAATAAAAGTCGACCAAGGCGATCGGCCGAGAACATCGCTGCCGTACGAGCCAGTGTTGAGAGGTCCCCAAGAACATCCCAAAAACGCCGTTCTCAGCAGTTGGGCATGGCTCGGTCCACTTTACAACGGATTATTCGCGTTGATTTGCATTTGTTCCCGTACAAAATTCAATTGACGCAAAGATTGTTGCCTGCGGACAAGCCTCGTCGATTGGAATGGGTCCAACGAGTCATCGAAATGGCCGATGATGACGAGCAATTTTGGAACAAAATTATCATGTCCGGTGAAGCCCATTTTACATTGAATGGGACCGTAAATAAGCAAAATTGCCGTATTTACGCCACTGAAAATCCTCAGGAGATTCAAGAATTGCCTCTTCATGACGAAAAAGTCACAGTTTGGTGCGGCGTTAGTGCGAAAACGGTCATTGGGCCGTTTTTCTTCCAAAACGAAAATGGCCATGCTGTTACCATCAACCAGGAGCGTTATCGCGACATGATGACCAATTTTGTGATGCCAATTATTTGTCGAAAGCGTATGAGGCAGTTCTGGTTTCAACAAGACGGCGCTCCACCGCACACAAGTCGCATAACAATCGATTTTCTGAAGAATTTGTTTCCGGGCCGTTTGATGTCGAAAAGTGGTGATTTGGACTGGCCACCGCGTTCGCCCGATTTGACGCCCGCTGGCTTCTTCTTGTGGGGACATTTAAAGTCAAAGGTTTACGTTAACAAGCCAAGGACCGTAGAAGAGCTCAAGGACAACATTCGTGAAGAAATAGCCGCTATTCCGGCCGAAATGTTGGCGAAAACGATGGAAAATGCTGCAAAAAGGGCACAATACGCCATCAACGCCAGAGGCGGCCATTTGAGAGATATCATATTCAAAAATTGATGTAAACAAATCTACTTGGAACAAATTAAATGAATAAGATTGCCAACCGCCAAATTTTTATTTTTTTCTTTGATTTTTTTTTTAAAAAACATGGGTCCGTCGAATATGAGCAACCCTGTACATGGGAGTATTAGGAACGTTGGTAATATATTGAATTTTATCAACATTTGTTGTAAAAAAGTACTGGTGGTACATTTCTATTTAAAAAGCATTGGTAAATTCCTTTGAATGGTTAAATTATTTGTCCGAACTATATTTTTTGCACTATACAATAATGTATCAGCTTCCTATAAGGGCGGCTATTATGCTTAAATTTCATATAAAAAACGGGTCGTGAAATTTTAAGTTACATTTTTCACCAGGCAGTGGTATGTTTGTAAAATTGAGCCTTTTTTCTTGCTATTAATTCACAAATTTACAAATGCATCATCGAACATAATAAGAGCTAATAATGTAAATTATTCCGATTTCAGTGTTGGATACCAACAAAAAGAACATTTTTAGAACGTTTTTCAACAAAATCGTACTGCCTGGTAGGAAAACTTAGTCTCACCACCATTTTTTTATGTGAAATTTCACAGCGAAAAGTCTTTATAATACCAGCATTTAAGGCAAATTTTAGCATATAGTGAGCTCACGCAACCTGTGTAATATACAGCTTTTTAATTGCCAAATTGGATATATTCATGTATAGGGTTTCCATTTAGTGGTTGCAAAATCGCCGGTCTGACAAGGCTATCAGCTGTTAAATACCTATTATCTGAAGTATTATTTATTTAGTGAAAGGCTTGCCATTTACGAGTTTGGATCGTTTAACAGTCGAAGAACGCGTAAAAATAGCTAAAAATTTCTACAAAATTGTTGATTCAAATGTGAAATGAAGCTCATTTCTCACTCGGTGGTTATGTCAACATCCAAAATCGTCATATATGGGGCTCGGAGAACCCAGAAGTGATTTTGGAGAAGCTATTTTGCCCGAAAAAAATTGACTGTTTAGTGCGCATCATGGTCTGGACGTAAAGTTCCAAGTGTTACAATGAATTAAAAGTTTCATTGAAATCATAGTTTTATGTGTGTTTTATTTAACTTTATTTTTGAAAGCGAAAAATGGATAAATGGATGGAAGGATTATTGATGCTATATGCTCTAACTTGACTACCAGAACCCTTTGGTTTGGAGCACAAATTGATACTATTAAACCGACAAATGTCTAATCATCGAAACTTTAACGTGAGCCTTAATTTTAATTTTTATACCTTTACGGCAAAATGTGATACATTATAATACCTGAACCTTGCCGTTATGAATACAATGTCATTTAAATGACCGCCTCTGTATTGGTTGCAGCAGTGGATCCTTTTGAGGTAGTTTCCGACCACGTTTTCACACATTTCGGTCGGTATCTCGGCGATAACTTAACGAATGTTGGTTTTCAAATGCTCCGACGTTTAGAGATTATCTGCGTAAACAACGTCTTTGACGTAGTCCTACAAAAAAGTCTAATGGCGTCAAATCAAGTGATCTTGATGGCCAGTTGACGTCAAAACGTGGAATAACGCTTTCTGGGAACTTCTCACGCAATAAGGCCAAATCGGTTGTGTTGTGTGACTCGTGGCACTGTCTTATTGAAACAGCATATCGTCCAGTTCATAATTTTCAATTGCGGCCAAAAAAGTCGGTTATCATAGCGGCCGTAGCGCCATGAATTGAAATTCGGATTATCCGCCACACTTTTTCATTCTTCGTTTATCACTTTCTCGCTTTGTGTCATCCCACTTACCAAATAGTTTCCTTACGCTTCCCATACAAGCATATGAACTTCATCCCACCAGAATTCGTTGCACTTGGCATTCCAATTATATTGCAACAAATTGATGTGGACGTTTATAGGAAAAATATACAATTTCACTCAATTCTTGATAAAAAAAAAATCATACACACTCATGTGTCAATATTAGAAACTCTACGAAAATGTTTCCCAAAGGGATTTAAATAATAAACCATTGACATCTAAGATCACAACCTGTAATGTTAACAATTCCGACAACTGAACAAAATCGTTGTCAGTCCTGATCTTTTTTGTGTTTTTTTGGTTTTGGAAAATATAACAACACCAGGGATTTCTATTTATAACCAAATCTATTCCAATGAAAAACATCACCAGCTAGGGGAAAACACACCTTCTTCTTAAAAAACATACAACAGTTGTTGTTAAAAAATCTTTGGTGGGCGCAACGGCTGCTGCTGAAGGAAGCAGTTGACGCGTCCCCCAAGAAAATGACAACAATGCATATGCGCTCGTGCTTAAAACAGCAACCACCGCCACCAACATATTAACGAGGATAAGCCCATATGTACGAGTATTTAAAGTTCCCTCCATTGTTTTTAGAGCTGAACTAAAAGGTAAAAAAATTTCAAGTATACTTTGTATACGTGAGATTTGTACGACAATTGAACAAATAAGACTTCTGCGAACTCTCTGCTAAGAGATAAAAAGATGTGCGCGAAGCACATGGGAAGCTGCCAGATTACTTAAGAAAACGGCAGATAAAATTGATATTGGGATTCTGAACACATGGACATAACAGTCTCAATTCATATTGTATATTTTTTCTATTATAGCTAGGTTGTAACTCTTTTGGAGGTATCAGTAGATATGGTTCAATTTCGTATACACATCGGCTGAAATCGAAACATCCAAAACTGTACTATAACGTGATGTAATCATAAGGCTGCTGATCCAGAAGACACGGATAGGTTATGGGTCTTACTGGAGTTTGATGGTATCCTAAATATATCTCACATAACATTTCTGCTTTGGTCCAAAAAGTAAAATTTTTCTCCACATGTATTGTATTTGTTGGTTTTTTTTTTGTTTCTTAAATCGCTTTGAGGTAAAATTTGTTATTGAAATGTGCGTGGATATATTCGCACCCCTACAAATTCATTTCCTCTTCCTAGCAGAATATATTGGGTATGACATGTGAACGGAAACGTGGATTTCCCGGAAAGTTTCCGACATTCTCATGAAAGTTGTATATGAATCATGGATAATTTTGTAAAGTGAGCTCCATTGATCATGGTGATTTGTGTGTGTAGAAATTTATTTCTTATTTTATTTATTTTTATTTCAGAAAACAACATGAATTCGGTGCATTTTTACAACTTGCATGTAAAAGCGTATGCATTAGATAAACACCTGTTTTTATCACAGGGGCGTATTTAATCTTTTAAAAAGAAAGTGTCCCGAAGAAAATATGTTACAAATCATAGCGTCATGGAGGTCACATTGCATATAAAAGATTGCCCTGGAAGACACTTTCCACTTTTCTTATAGAAAGCGTCATGGGAGATGTTTTTCATATGGAAAAGTGTCATCGAAGACACATTTTATATGGAAAAGTGCTGTGGGAGAAATTTTCATATGGAAAAGTATCATAGAAGAGATTTTTCATACGGAAAATTATCACTAAACGAACTTTTGTTATCTGAAAGTGTCACGGAAAATACTTTTCATATGAATAAGTCTCATGAAAGACAATCGACAAATTATAATACAAGGTGTCTGTCGGGAAGGTATACTACTTTGTTTGTTTATAATTTTTGATTAAATGAAAGAAAATGGATCTTATATTAATAAACGTTTTATTTAATTAATATATCGTTTTTGTTTGAATAAATTTTTGTTTGTTTGAATATTTTGTTTGAGCTGCTCAAGCGTTTCTGGTTTGTTTGCATAAACCTTGCTTTTCACGACGACACTATTTTATATGAACAATGTATTCGATGACATTTTTTTCATATAAAAAGTGCATTCCTATTCATTAAAAATTACACATGAAAGATTATTTTGTATGGGAATTACGAAATTAAAATATTAATTTCGGAACATCGGTATGCGAGATACTTAAATGGTTCTACAAAATAGCTCGTTAACAATTCCTTACTACGAGTTGGCAAAATATTATACTGTGGCAAGTTTGAAGAAGGTCTGAAGTTCTTATATATGAACTCTCAATTGTTTCTGAGCATAGTTTTCGTAAACTACTTATTCTTCTGAGTGTAATGTTCTTTTATTCAAAATTCAAATATTTTGTATATGGGAACAATAGTAAGGACGTTTCCAAGGGATATGATTTTTATGTGCCAAAAAAAAAAAATGTGAAATATGTACAACATATTCAACTATTCAAGTTGTGAGTATTCAGTTGTTTCATTAATTCATTAATCATGATTTGAGATTAATCGCAAATATGGTTTATCTGAGTCCATGATTAATCGATTAACTGATTAATCCGAATTTTGATTAATCCGAAAATTTATGAAAGGGATTGTTCTGGCAATGGAAGTTGAGTCGAATTCGAATATTGTAAATGAAATATATGAGCCACAGTTAAATAAAGATTTCGGACAACATATTTTAAAATAAGGATTGTTGAAATCAAACGATTAATCAAACGATACAATTTTCGCTATAAGAAGCTAGGCAAACGGATACCGCTCTAACAACTTAGAATGTCATGAAACATAGTCAGTCAAGAGAAATTTGATTCTTTAAATGCATCCTTCTGGGTTTCACATTTTTGCGTATTAAATGATGTATACGAGGACATCCCAAAACTAGTTGGCCTTACAAAGAAGACATTTTCTTTATTTGTCGGCATAATCTTCTTTTATCTGGATTCACTTTTTCCAGCGATATTCAATGGTTTCTGTATCCTGTTTATAGTAAGAACTGTCAAACTCCTTAAAATAACCATCAACTGCAGACTCCACCTGTTCATTGTTGGCAAATCTTTTACTACCGGGCCATTTTTACATGTTTGGAAATGGGAAATAGTCTGAGGGAGCTAAATCTAACGAAGAAGTTGCGTGATAAAGCAATTCGAACTTTAGTTCATTAATTTTGACCATCGTAATAGTGGATGTGTGAACTGAAGCTTTGTCTTGATGAAACAACACTTTCCTTTTCGACAAATGCGGCCTCTTTTCTATAATTTTATCACCTAAACGGTGCAATAAATTAGCATAATACAGGGCTAAATAAGACCTACTACGACCTGCGCATAGCGTATTGTAGTCGTTGTTCGTGGTCTTGCGGTAGCAGTGCTTGCACAATTTGAATTTTGTATGGGTAAATCTTAAGATCCAACTTTAAAATTCTACGCAATGTTGTTCTGGAAATGCCCAATTGGCTGGAACGACGTCGAGTTGAGACAGGATAGATCATCTGCAACACTCTGCCGCACAGTTTCCACGTTGTCTTCAGTGCGAATATTTCGATGGGCACCTCGTCCAGGACGGTCGGCCACTGAACCCAGTTCCTCAAAACGACCGACCAAACTCCTAATCATGCAGGCTGTGGGAGCTGATCTGGAATTAAAATGTTGCCGATATTTGCGCTGCGTTAAAATAATTGATCGTTGACAAGAATAGAAAAACTCGATATTTCTAACGCGTTGTGTTATACTGTAGGGTTCCATAAGAAATTTCCAACAATTCAATTACAACCTACAAAAGGAGAAAAATAAATATGTCAAAAAAATAAAAAAGTTATTTGTGCTTAATATTAGTAGGTCTTATTTGGCCCACCCTGTATTTGCCGTTGATGGGTTTTCTTTTCTGAAAATAATCAATAAAAATTCCGATTCTCCCATTCCAGTCCATTTTTTTGTCTCAGGTGTGAAGTGGTGGACCATGTCTCATCCATGATTATAAATTGACGCAAAAATTCGACTTTATTGCAGCGAAACATCGCCAAACACTCTACTGAAACATCTACAGGACGCTGTTTTTGCTATATTGAAAGCAAGCAGGCACCCATATTGCGCGCAGCTTCTCCATCTTCAAATCTTCGGTCAATATACGATGTATAGCACTTTTTAAAATACCTATCATTTCAGCCCCTTTGGCTGATGATCATCCGATACCATTTTGTGGATTTTCTTAACCGTGTTTGGCGTGGACACCTCAATTGGTCGACCACTACGGTGTTCGTCTTGACAGCTCGTACAGCCTCGTTTAAACTCTGCTACCCAATATTTTACAGTTGCAAACGAAGGAGCAGCCTCGCTCAGAGTTGAATCTAGCTCAGCTTTAATGTCGATTGGACATAGACCATTCAAATGGAAATATTGAATTACATAACGATGACCAATTTTTTCCATGTTTACAAATTCACTGAGATCGTTTATTTTTGATGGTTCAAATAAAAATACTAAACAACCTGGCGGCTTGAAACTTGAAATATTTGTTTTATAAGGTTACCACTTTTCACCAAAATACTTTTTTTTTCAAACTACTAGCATCATCTGTACGTCAGGTCGGCTAGCTTTAGGACCGCCTTCGCAGCTTCATTTCTTTGGTTGAAAATATAAAAAAAATAAAAAAATTCTAAAACCTTTTTTTAATTTTCTAATTAAGTTTTGTCAAATTTTCTAAGTTATCGCAATTTTTCATTATTTCATTGATTTTCCATCATACGAGTAGATCCTGTTTTAGGCTATTTCGCCAGGAATATTTTACACAGATTTCTCGGTAGAGTAGCGATAAAAGCACATAGCATGTTAACAAAAGGTTTTTGGGATCTCTCTGCTAACAGCAGGTAAATTTTTTTATTTTACATATGTGGCAACACCATTCAAACAAACAACTCGATATGCCCCTCTGTCCATTCCATGCAATTGTTCCACAGTCTGCGCATGTTGTGCCCGTCGTAGGTATAAGATCAAGTATTATGAAAATAATTAACATTTGTTATTTTAAAATGGTGTTATGGAACGCGTATTATTGCATTGCTTGCAACATTCTCGCATCGCGTTCTCAAATTAAATCTGTTTAACAGATGTGAGGAACATCTTTTTCTTCGTGTTCATTGATTTTTCAGGTTTGAGGTAAAAGAAAGAGAAAAAAGAAGAAGAAAAAAACACAAAGAAAACAGACCACGCGAGTTCTACATGAATTGATCCTTTGGTGAAACTTTCAGACGGTATGGGCGGTTTTTGCTTTCAGTTTAATGTGTTATTTTTTTCACTTTTCCTAAACATTTGAGCATAATTAAATTAGGGCCCCGCATATTTGTATACGTTTGTCGAGTTCGAAAAGACGCGTACGTTTCCCCAGCGATTTTGATGTGGCGGAATAACATGACGTTTTATGGATCGGCACCAGTCATGTAAAATATTTTATATACTACTTTATAGTTTTCAAAACACTTTAACAGAACACGGAATGAACTTGGTGTTGTATTAATAAAATTGATTTATTTGTGATGTAGAAATGGCAAAGTGTACCGCTTCTATCGTTCAATAAAACGTTTGTTTAGATTTTGTGCGGTTAAGACAAATGTGGTGTTTTCAAAGGCACTGAGCCAAAAAATGCAGTTGTTCCGAGTATCTAAAAAAAGTATCTAAAAAAAGATGTGGCACATTTGTTGCAAGTTTTTTTTTTCAGTTTTTGTTTGTTTTGTGTTTTTTTTTATTTATGCTGCGCTAATCTTTGATCAACTTTTAATTTTATGCCATTTATTGTATTTCAAAATTGTGCATTTTTGATACAGCAAAAATCTAACATCCAGAAGAAAGCTTTTAAAGTACCAAGTATTTTTTGACTACACGCATTTCATTCGCCTTTAAGTCGATTGAGCGATGCCCGTCTATCACCAACCAGAGAGACGGATATCGTTCAATCGACGGACATCGCTCAATGGCTGGCTGGTGGGCACGATAGCTGTATGGAACTTCTTGAAATTTCTGGGAAATATTTTCCCAGATAGTAGTCAGAGATAATATATTAATGGACTGCATTGTTCCAATCTTTCTGGTACCTCCTATACAAATTCACCAATTTTTCTTCTGCAATTTTGTTTGCATTACATTCTCTACAATATCGAAGAAAAATCGATGAACTAACCACTCCACTTCTGGGGCCTTCCAAATGACCAATTTAATCCAGGTGTTTGTACTTCCATATCTCCCAATCGAGTGTATCAAATTCGAACACATTTACAACTTATCAAGCGTTTGGCAATTTAAGTTCCGAAAATGAAAATGGACGGCATTGCCCAGAACCTGCTATACAAGTTGACCGATTTATGGAAATTTAATTTTCCACGGTGATGCGCATTTCGTAGTCTGAAGTTATTCAAATTCTGTCTGTTCATCAATTATGACGCTGGCCAAGTTTGAACAAATCGACGAATAGCAATGCTCTTTTTTATTTTTTTTTTTATTTACACTATCATCAATACAAAGTAAAAACTATATTACATTTTATTATTAGCATAGTTTGAGATTTTACATATAATATTACAGCAAGAAAAAATCTAATATTATGGTTAAAAGAAATTTATATACAGGGTGGCGCAATAGAACGTGCATATTGCATCATCTTTTTTGCGGGGTAGAAAAGGCGCGGGCGGGGGGCGCCTACATCGTTGGGTTGGTGGCCTCATGGAGTTTTAGTCGCTATGAATCACTTCGTCGGGAAGCGTCGCGCATTTTGCGTGCGCGCATTTTACGAGAACTCTCGTTCATATATTGCTACTAGGCGACTATATTGTGCTGAATATGGACTACGGCGAATTAGTGAAGGTAAAGCGTTTTGAAGAGACCGGTTCAACATTTAAACCACAAGCAAATGGTCGCCCAAGAACATCTAGGACCGAAGACAATGTTGAAAGAGTTATGGAGTCAGTACGAGGAAATCAACAAATGTCGACTCGCAAGAGATCGTCTGTCTTTCAATTATCGCGATGAAGTTTGCAACGAATTTTAACATTGGTTCTTAAACTGCATCCATATAAGCTGCAATTAACACAAAGAATAGCAAGAGTCTGACTTCATAGCAAGGCTCGCATTTGCTAATGAAATGCTTAATCGATTTTCCAATTTTGACAATATCCTTTTCTCTGACGAGGCTCATTATGAATGGGGTCGTAAACCGTCAAAATTGTCGTTACTGGAACAGTGAAAATCCCAAAATCAAAAACCAGAAACCAGTGCATAGTCCTAAAGTGACAGTATGGGCAGCAATCTCTGGCAGAGGAATAATTGGTCCTTTTTTCTTCGAAAATGCGCGGGGGCAAAACGTCATGGTTAACACGGAACGCTATGTTGAGATGTTGGACGGATTTTTGGCTCCAGAAATTGAAAGTTCAAGAATAGTGAATTCCAGAACTTGGTTCCAACAAGATGAAACTACCTGTCACACATCAAATGACTCCATGGCTGTGGTGAAGCAGATGTTCCCTGGCAGACTGATTTCGAAAAGAGATGATATCTCATGGCCCCCACGTAGTCCAGACTTGACGCCTCTTGACTTTTTTTTAGTGGGGATACCTCAAACACAAAGTCTACAGTAATAATCCGAGAAACATCGTTCAGCTCAAGGAGAATATCCGTGGTGAAATGGCAGCAATTACACCAGTATTACAGAAGAAATTTTTCAATAATTTTTGTTTGCGGTTAGAGGAGTGCCGTCGTAGAGAGGGTCACCATTTAGATGATGTTATTTTTAAAAAATAAACTCCATTTATTAGTCTACAATGCCTTCGATTTATTTTAACCTTCCTTTTTGTATTTATTTTTTAATCTATTTTTTAAATATGCACGTTCTATTGCGCCACCCTGTATAAATACATTTGGGAAAACCTTTGTTAAAAATATTAAAAAACAATCACTTTTTCATCTTGTATTCAGAAGATTGAAAAGTGATCATCAGTAAAATTTTTTTATTAAATCAATATTAGAAGATTTACATTTGTCTTCAAATCTTTGTGTTATATCTTTTAAAAACTCAATAACTAATTTGTGACTGAATTTAGAATGCAATCGACTCGTTGAGTATCTTCTGTTTAGGTTATAAATACATTTCAAGTTTTTGCTTTGCACAATTTGAAACTCTTTCAGGTGACAGTTCGCCAATTTTGGCGACCAAATTTGACATACATATAATAAAATAGGTCGAATGCACATTTTGTAAATCAGCAATTTAAGTTTATAGTTTGGTTTCAATTTCCTACTTATTAATGGGTGTAGTCCTTGTACAGATAAACTGATGCTAGGTCTTCTTTTAGGGCATTTGTTGTACGGGAAAATTATAGCTTTTGGAATAACCATGTCCCTTCCGATATCCCCCACGTATTTTCCATTCAATTGCTAGCTCAATATATTGATTGTAATTGAGCTAGCTTCAATCAGTTAGTATTGCCACGCCCCTTAGATACCACACACACAAATTGACCGACTTAGCAAAAATCGGTGACACTTTTATATTTCCCGAAGGAAAACTTCAGAAAGTTACAATTTTGCTTCTTTTATTGCGCTTTAATCCAGAGCAATTTTTGCGTTGAAAGTCAGTTCTCCTGACTGGAAATGTTGTTACTTCCTTCGGACCGGCTTTAAAATATATATGTAAATGTTTTGGGTGGTGAATAATTATTGCGCATGGGAATAGAACTTTTGATACCGTGGAATAGACTACCGCTTTTCGAGAACGGGGAATAGTCTAAACGCTTTTCAGTAGAAAAAATTCAGAGAGGACTTTATGTTCTTCAAGCCAGTCCCAATTTCTGAGATAAGGTATATCGAAGGTAAAATAATATAAAACTAGGTCTTTTGCGGTTTATATTTTTGCTTATCGGTTTATGGTGACAAAAACTATAAAAATCGAATAAAACACACACAAAATCGAATCGATAAATTGGTCTTTGCCATTTGTCCGCGGCTCCGTCTCAAAATGTCCATTCGGAAGGTCCAATTTTTTGTCACTTTTTCGAGCATTTCGGCCTGTATTCCACGAATAACGCTTGTTATGTTATCCTGTAAGGCTTCAATAGTGTTGTCCACATAGTTGTCCACATAGACTAACGACTTGACATAACCCCACAAGAAATAATCAAGAGGAGTTAAATCGCAAAATCTTGGAGGCCAAATCGAGAGATAAGCTGCTCACCAAATTTGTCCATAGTTTCACGAGCAGAGTGGCATGTTGCACCGTCCTGATGAGACCACATGTCAACCAAGTTCAACTCAGCCAATTGGGGCAAAAATAAATCGTGTATCATGGCTCAATATCGTTCGCCTTTGACGGTAACGTTTCTTCCACGGTCGTCTTTGAAGAAAAATGGACCGACGATGCCACCAGCCTGTAAACCACACCTGACTGTCGTTTTTTCGGGATGCATCCGTTCAGCAAGAAATGAGCCTCGTCGTTGAACATAATTTTTCGATAAAACAGCGGATTTTCAGTGAGCTTTTGTAAGGCCCATTCACCAAAAATTAGATTAGTGGTGGTCATTCGTCATTCCATGATGAAATTGCAGAGTATACTGTACACTTTTCACTTTGACAGATGACGTTTGGAAGCCATTGCCAACCAGTACTGCCAACTTGAAAAACTTAAATCTTAAAAAATCACCCTATGTCATCCACAGGTATCAAGGGTGACATTAGTTCTTTATTATAGGTAGAATATAATCTGTACCAAAACTGTCTCTAATGTTAGATATTAATTTAAACTTGTATTAGCATGTGCAAAAAGGCGATTTTCAATATTATACTAGCCTTTTCAGATTCTCTCTAGAAATAACTTTTTGAACCAGAAATACTCATATAAGACTAACCATTTTTTGTTTTCAAGTAAAGTTTTACTTTACTACATTTACATTACATTTAATGGAAAGGTCCAAGTATAACAACAAAATAAAAGTTTCATGGAATTCATTCCTTTTTATTTTTGGAAACGAAAAATGGTTAATGGTTAAAGTTTGGATATGAAATTCTAGAACTATAGAACATGACTATTTTCGGAAGACCTGATCTCAATCATCTATGCGTCACTGGCGACATGTTAAAATGCATTATAAATGGTGAAACATTAGTTCGCAAGTTTTACATGCAAACCAGTTAACTAAAGTTGAAATGGCATCTTCCAAATGAGCCATAATATAGGCTAAATTCGATGTAAATTCAAGGTAATTCTGATTGCTTTCTTTCATCATCGCGATGTTGCGCTCTCATAATTTTTGGCAGAAGGTCAGGCGGTAAATGAGGAATATTATCTGGGTGTTATGCAGCGTTTGTGATTGCAAATTTGTTGAAAAAGGACAGAAAAAAAAATGGAAAATGGAAAATGAGTTTAAAAACTTTTTTGATGATTAGGCTATTCTTTGAAATAACTGCTTATTTCAGAGAGTGCCCATTTTGAAGACGACACAATAAATTTGAATGAGTAATATATTAAGGGTGTCCCAACAAGAACGCAAGATTTAAATTTGGCGCAATTCGAAGTGTCATTGTTTGACATTTGAACAATTGTTATTGTTTGCTAGTAGAAGGCACAAGGTCAGTAAAAAATGGAGCGCTACACGAATGAACAACGCATTCTCATTGTGAAATTGTTTTACCAAAATGATGAAAGTTTTGATAAATTTGTCAAAACTGGATCTGTTTGTGATGTAAAGACAACAACGTGCCTTCGACCAAGTCGATTGACCGAAAATGTCGCAGCTGTACGTGACGATGTCGCTCAAACTCCATCCATCTCAGCAAATTGGTGTCTCCAAATCTACTATGCAGCGAATTTTGTTTTTTTTTTTATCTGCTGTTTTTGCCGATAAAATCATCTTCAGTGGCGAGGCCCATTTCCATCTTGATGGCTTCGTCAATAGGCAGAATTGTCACGAAAAGCAAATGCATCCTCAACGTGTCACTGTGTGGTGTGGATTTTGGACCTTCTTTTATGAAAATGAGGCATGTCAAGCTCAAACAGTCAATGGTCTTCGGTATCATAAAATGATAACCAGTTTTTTCGTGCCTAGAATTGAAGAAATGAATGTGGAGGGCATGTGGTTCCAACAAGACGGCGCCACATATCATACAGCCAGAGAAACAATTCAATTGCTGCATCAGTCATTTCCCGGTCGTGTTATTTCGCGTTTTGTAGACCAGAATTGGTCGCCTAGATCGTGCGATTTAACACCATTAGACTTTTTTCTTTGGGGTTTTTTGAAGTCGATGGTTTACGTGAATAAGCCGACGACGACTCAAGTCTTAAAAGAGGAAACTGGACGCTGCATTAATGAAATACCGCAGCATTTATGCAAAACGGTCATTACAATTTTCATTAAAAGATCGCGTGTGTGCCAGCAAAGCCGCGGCAGCCATCTGCCCGATACTTTACGATATAATAAAGTTTCACAATTTTTTTTATACATCTGCGTTTTATTTAAAATTTAAATCTTGCGTTCTTGTTGGGACACCCTTTATTTTGTGTTTCATTGATGAATATAGATGAAGTTTTGGAAATGACAGTTTTTCACAAATATGAATCGAAGACAGTAACGCGACATCGTTCGCATGATCGAGTTGCCGCAGTCAACCACCTATCATTATTTGAGCGGTAGTCACATCGATATGTTTCGAGTAATGCTTAATGATTCTGAAGTTGTGTGAATTGTGTTCGAAATAGTTGTTAAAATGTAGGTCCCATTGAGTGAGTCTAAAAATAGAATGCGGGTAAGCTCACTGAATTTGAGAAACTTATGTCTCATTCATGAGAAGCAAAGGAATTAGTTTTTTTTTCCATTCAGTAACTATGCTAGTTAACCAGATTCTTTTTTTAACCGCTTATAAATGGTTAAATGGTTTGGTTAAATGACAGATTTAACCAAAGTCGTTTTTACGCCTATATTGTAGAAGTCGTAACTGTTTATATTCAATCAATATTCAATATTCAATCAATTTGTAAATCTAGAAAGCAGTCTCTACCTCTCCATACATTAACTAAAGCAAATAATATTTTTTACCATTTTTGAGGCTTTGCAATCGATACTTCTCAATATACACTTCTTAACTTCTTAACATGTATATACTACTCAATATGTAAATTACAGAAAAACTAGTTAATTTCCACAGAAGGGAATTATAAGTCAGTTCAAATAACTATGGCTATCATTCACAAATTTTAAATTTACAAAGTTCATGTTCAACCGCAACTGATGCATAAACTGAGCGGCATGACTTGCAGTTTCTCCTTCTGTAGATTAGTTAAACAAATAATTCAATTACCCACCAATTAATAATCTACAACTCCTTTGCTATACAGTTATGCCGTCACATAACATAAAAATTTCACTAAATAACTATTTAAACTTTTTGGTCTGGGTGGTTATTTTTAGCTTATTAATGAAGAGTTTTTCTAAAGCAACGTAGATGTCTTAATTATTCACCTCATATTCGCCTGCTGCAGCGTCAGCATGATTCTTGCATGCCACATATGCATATGTTGCACGCAACAGTAGCTTAAATTAAATTAAGACAACAAACTTTATGGTTTATTGTTGCGTATGGTTGTTTTCGCCTTCATAATTGTTGATCAAATTTCATGAAATTTAACGACGCGTGCCCGCCCCACCACTATGGCTGGAGTTTATTAAAAGCGGTGTAGGTTTGCTCTTTGGTCGTGGTGGTTGTGGAATGATTTGTATTGTAGTAAACAAAATTTTCCGTTTATTATATGAATTATGTTTCCAAAAGGGATCTTTTCAATTTTTTCATCTTTTTGTTGTTGTTGCTGTTGTTGTTGTGTTGCTTTCTTTCTAGTTTTACGTAATGAGACCTTTCAATTTGATGGATGAAAATGAAAGAAGAATAATGGAAAACTTAGACAAAATTTTCTCAGTAATAAGTAAAGTTTCTGAAAGAAAATTTGTTGCAATAGTGCAGTATCAGTTTAATAGCTTTGTGTTTGGTGGATAAATTGCTGGAAGAGTTTCTACTCGCCAAAAGTTTCCACATAATTCAATGATGCACATTCATTGTTTCCAAAGCAGAAGTTAACTTAAAGTTAAAGTTAAATATTGTAGATCGAAGAAATGTAATAGCTGATGTAGCCAGCTGGTGAAGTTATATGGGCTGATTTGAATATAAATGTAAGAAGGGTATATTATTAGTGGTTGCATAGAATGCTGTTCTATTGTATGACTTAATATGGCAGATATTTTGTATTCTGTTTAAAGTTGGTGCGTTATGCTTTTGAGCAACTTGATAGCAACAATTTGAAGGTGTTGTGTGCGATTTTAAAAGAGTAAATAAGTAATTCTATTTCGCAAGCAAAAAAATAAAAAAAGACATTCCGATATTGCTAAGAAATACCCAAAAATGTCAGCTCAATCTCAGCTCCACCTCTTCATTGTTAGCAAGTCTTTTACCACCGGCCATTTTTTCAAGTTTGTTAATAGAAAATAGTCCGAGGGAGCTAGCAATTGGTGAAAATTACGTGAAGAAGCAATTCGAACTTTAATTTATTAATTTTGGCCATCGCAATAGTGGATGTGTGAACTGGAGCATTGTCTTGATGAAACAACACTTTCTTTTTTTCGCGAAATGCGGCCTTTTCCCAGAATTTGATCAACTAAATGCTGCAATAAATTGGCATAATATTGGCCATTGATGGTTTTTCTTTTCTAAATATAATCAATAGAAATAATCTCATGCGCATCTCAAAAAAAAAAAAGAAGCTGACGGCATGACGTTATCTGCAGTTGGAATCGCCTTTGCCTTCTTTGGAGACGATTCTCCCATTCCAGACCACTGCTTTGACTATTTCTTTGACTCAGGTGTGAAATGGTGGGCTCAAGTCTCATCCGTGGTTAGAAATCGATGCATCGACGAATGAATTCGTCTTTATTGCCGTAAAACATCGCCAAACACTGAAACATCTTCTGGACTTTGTTTTTGCTCAATTGAAAACAAGAGCGTCACCCATTTTGCGCACAGCTTTCTCATCTTTAAATTTCCGTTCAATATACGATGTTGAGCGTTTTTTGAAATGCCTATCATTTCAGCTGGCTCACGCACTTTCAGACGACGATCATCCAATACCATTTTGTGAATTTGGCGTGGACACCTCAATTGGTCGACTACTAGGGTGTTCGTCTTGGCAACTCGTACGGCCGCATTTTAACTCTGCTACCCAATATTTTAAAGTCGCAGAAGAAGAAGACTCCCCCAGACTAGAATCTAGCTCGGCTTTAACAGTGGTTTGACTAAGATCTTTCAAATGGAAATATTGAATTACTGTGACCTATTTTTTCCACGTTTACAAATTCACTGAGATCGTTTACTTTTGATGGTTCAAATAAAAATACTAAACAATGTGGCGGGTTGAAACTTGAAATATTTGTGTTATAAGGTTGCCACTTTTTACGAAAATAACTTTTTTCAAACTACTAGCACCATCTATACGTCAGTTCGGCTAGTTTTGGGACCGAGTTTTTTCAAACAAGAGAGTTTTTCAAATAAGGCCGGTTCTGAAATGTGATAAAACAAGCTATATGCAAGGTATTTATGATTTTGTTTTATGTTGGTTTGTGAATTTATTGTCGATCATTCATTTTTTATGATTAAGTTTTAATTAAGCTAAGCATTAATTAAGCTGCCTCAAATGCCAACAATAACTTCTATGCAATTACATCCGATATACACATTCTTAACCAAGAACTTGCAATAATTGGGTTATATTTGACAAGTGCGTTTCGTTGAAAACATTTTCATACCGGTGGGCAAAACTTTTCCATTTCAATTATATTGAAATTGTAGACCCTTAAGGTGGTTTTGATGTTCGCGAAAGCACAAACAACAGAAATAGCTATCCGTTTAGTCACCTGTATCAACATTTTTTTTTTCTAAAATTACTTCATTTGCTGCAAAATATCACCATTATTTCATAAAAATAACAATTTGTCCATGAAATATTGTAGGGTTAGATTCAACTTCAAAACGCCATAATCCATAATATTGAAAAATTGCTCTGACATAACCATCAGTTTTATGCAGGTATTTTCAACTATGTTCTTGTGAATTTTATGCACCGCTATAACGCATTATTTTTATATTTTTACGGAAGAAATGAAGGTATGTGGATAACATTTGATAAAGCTAAAAATGTATAATCCTAAATGTAATAGTTTAAGTACCAAGTAACTTTTCACCGAACGTGTTTCATGAGTTTTAAGTCGATAGAGCGATTTTCGTCTGCCTAACTGGCTACCTTCTAGTACCTCCGAAATAAATGACCGATTTAAACAAAATATTGTCAATTACATATTTTCCAAGTAGTTGAGGGGAGTTCAGACAAATTTGTTACATATCATGCATTTGATAAACTGATTTAGCTCACATTTGCTTACATAGATAACCTTTCCCAGCTCCTTTCGGCACCCTCAATACTGATTTGCCGATTTTGACAAATTTAAGAGCATCCAGAGAAGTTTAAAAGATCCACTGATCGTGAGCTAGGGGGAAAAAAATGGAGTAATCATCTATGAATTTAACATGTCACAGAATGGTGGCTGCTAGCCTTTTAATCCGATTTTCCTAAGCAATGAAAACCTTTTAAGTAATTTTTCATTACAATTTTCTTCTTCTTGTCAGAAATCACATAACTAATTAATTTAAGTCACAAACGAAGAGCAATTTTCAATACATGTTAACAAATTTTAAATTTTTGCATCAGAAACAAAAGAAAAAAATGGCTAGTTGTAATGCCTTAATTTCATCGGTCCACTTGGTATAAGTAAAAAGAGCTCTCCAAAAAACGGTAAATTTGTTCACATTGCATCTCAGCAAAAAAGAATCAAAATTTTCACCACTTCTAAGGATTCAACCCATGTATGTTTACAGCTTCCAGCGAAGCACGTTCAAACCACTTACAAAACAACGGGAGTAAAAATACTCCGAAATCTATTACTTAAGTGATACAATATCCTCCGAAGGAGTAATCTTTGATAGCCGATGTAAAAAAACTCAAGTTTTTGGGGAAAGCATTTGTTTATCTTCCTTTATATGATCACAGGTGTACTAAGTTTGTCTATCCATTTGTAAAAACTACAAACACTCATCACTAATAAGAATACTAAGTCACTAGTAAGAAGAATCTATGTCGCTAATGTCCGCCCTCAATATTGTGGGCTGCCTTCAATGGTACAGGGTGTATAAGCTTCGATCCTACCGAACATTAGGGGCATTTCCAGTTCAGTGCTTGTCTACTGATTTTTAATGGAAGGTTCAAATGCATTGGAATCTGCGAGCAGATTTTGTGCTAAAAACAAACCTTAAGTATGCTTTTTCATAAGCAATTTTAGTGGAATTATTTGTATCATGGAACCACTTTTTAATGGAACTTTTATTCTGGCGACATATTCTGAAGAAACTTTTTGTGGCACAAAAAGCGATTCTTTTGAACAGCGAAAAATTGCAACTAAGGATTTGAATTTTCATTACGCCTACATCACTCATGAATATATGGAGAAGACGCATCATAAAATAGTTCTGCTCTCCTATGACAACCCTATATTAATTTCATTGATGATTACGCAATTTTTCAGAACTTACCCATCACGAAATGTGATAAATCTGTGCTTAGATACATTTTTCTTCTGGGATTTGTGGAAGTTCCGAAATTACTATTCTCATGGAATGATTTTCCTATTTTTCGTTCGGCAGCTGCAATAACTGAATTTTGTTCATTGTACTGATTTCTATTACTTTGTAAAGCTAGAAAAAACTCGACCAGAAACTACGCCGCTTTCGATAACCTCCGATTTAATC
This sequence comes from Philornis downsi, assembly GCA_019455685.1. NCBI lineage: Eukaryota > Metazoa > Arthropoda > Insecta > Diptera > Muscidae > Philornis > Philornis downsi. The sequence continues at coordinate 27,688 of JAHXMU010000007.1, forward strand.
TCTTTATTCTTAATTTCACATCTTTCAAGCAGTTATATTGAATTCAATAAAATTTCATGCACCTTATGTGCTTCGTATCTGAGATTGAAAATGAATGACATTGGCACTCCCTTATAGTGCTTCCCAAACAAATTAATCGATTCATTGAAATTCAACTTTTCAATTTTAATCCCTAATTCATAGGTTGTAGTAATTTAACATTTGAAATAATCAATCAATTACATAATTTAACCCACATATTCCCATATTCATACCTGTCTTTTAATTACGCTAAATTTAGTAGAATTTTGCACAAATCATGCGCTACTACTAGTTTACTAAGTTCTGCGAAAGAATACGGATTGGATTGCCACGACCCTTGGATTACCAAACATTCAAATTGATCGATTTTGCAAAAGTCAACGGTTCACGTATTAGTTCTAAGCGAAATACTCCGCTAAGTTACAATTTTGTTCTTTTATTGTGCCTTAATTCAAAACGCCTTTGATAAGAACCGCTCCTCTTCTAAGCATACAACACTTTTGCATCAACGTAAAGGAATTAAATTACGTTAACATTTAAATCAGTTCACCCGACTGAATATTCAGTAATGTAATTTTTGTACTACAATGTCTAGATCTGATATCAATTTTCTTTATTTCATATACTTTTAAAAAAAGGCATATAAAAAAGCTATTTTACTTGTGCAGATCATACAAAGACCATTTTTCCGAAAAGAGGGTTTTTTACAGTATGAGATATAGATTTAAAACAGGCCAATCGAACAACATTGTAATCGTCATGAACAGAGCATCTTTAACCACTGTTTTGATTAACGTTCTTAATTTATTTTTCTCGGGCTTATATGTCTTTGAGTTGCAAATGTAATACCCATAACAAAATATTGGTACGGCAAAAAGAAATCCGTTATTTTTCCAATAGGTGGCCTTAGTAACCTGTATCTCGTATTGTATAATCGCGATAAGGATACGCTAGATGGCGTTAAAAAAGATGAGGTTTCGTTTTCAGCAAATTGCCCAAATAAATTTGTGATTAGTTGACTCAGTATTGTTTGAGTGGAAGTCAAAGATAGACAGTAATAAAGAGAAAATATGTCATAGTCGATACAGGCGAAAACTCAAGCCAGACGGCTAAAAATGTGAACAGTGTTTTTGGTCCTGATTGTGTAACAGTCAATCATGTGGAATGTTGGGTTTGTAGATTGCGTTCCTGTAATTTCGATGTCAAAGACGTATCGCGTTCTCGAAGGGCAAATGTCCAAAATGTCTATGAAATAGAAATTGTTAAGTTCACCCTCGTGAAAGTACTATTCCGATTGCTCAAGAGCTAAACATTGCGCAAAAACCCATTTGGAACCACCAAAGTAAGGCTGGATATAAAAAGAAGCAAAAATGGAAAAAAATTTTCATTTGCGAATTGCTGGTAAATCGCAACAAAATCTACCCATTTCTTTAGCAGATGGGGATGAAATGTGGGCCATCTACGACAACGTTCAGCGTAAATGGTCGTTGTGGGATCGTCGTGGTGAGCTGGGAATCCTCCACGGGTAAATTCTTAATTCGGAGCTGTGCTGTCAGCAATCGCATCATCTGATGGAAAAAAATCCTCCAGAAGTGGAAAGCTTTAGCTAATAGAAGAATTCATACGCATCGATAGTAACTTATCAGAAGTTCCGGGATCTTGGTTAGGAGATTTTTAAGCATCCACCTTATAGTTCGGACCTGACTCTAAGTGATTAGCACCTGTCTTATATATGGCGAATGATTTTGCTGGTGAAAAATTCTCCTCAAGCATGTGAAAATCAACTGACCAAGTGTTTTGCCAATAAGAGTGTGGGTTTCTATGGGATGCATGGTGGAATTATTTTAGGAATGACAACAAGTAGTCGAACAAAAAGGTGTATATTTAACATGAATCGGATCATTCTAACTATCCTAATTAAAGCCTTCAGCGTTACACAAACGGAATGAATTTCTTTTTATTACATCTATAACACTATAGAGCGTTAACAACCCAAATTGTGAAGTTGTGAATCTGTTGCTAATGTTTCTAATTTCAGCAATTTTTGTGTCTAAAAGCATTGAAAAAGACTTAGCTGAAATGAAATCCTGAACTATGGCTCTGTAACGGATAAAATTGAATTTTAAATATTATTACACAGAAAAAAATCCAGATCCAGATTTGATAGATGTGTGATGAACACAACTAAAGTTCTCTAATGGCAATTACAGATAAAATCTCAAAGATTCCAATTCCATCTAAATCGCAGCATGTAGAAATGTGTGTTCTTACCCCTGTGATGAACAATTAATATTTGTATTTGCTGTGCATATCTAGTTATCTGATCATCTTCTGTGCCATAGTGATGCAATTCCAGTATAAATGCCAAGTTGCTGTACAACATTGACCGCATAGAATATGCAACGGATGTTGTAGGGAAGATTTTCTTAAAGCAATAAAAATCATGTTTCAACAAATTCAATTTTATATCTTCTGACCGAAAACTCAAGAATTTTTATAAACATCTTGTCATCATTATAATCGGAAGTCGTCGTGGAAATGCCTGTGATTGTTTGTCTCGCCAACTCAAGACAGGTAGTAAAATGAATTTTTTTCACACTTCCAGAGTGGCACTTTCGTACTGTGCGCTACTTTGTCCCTATCTAGCTATCGATAACGATCGGTGTGCGAGCATTTTTCCTGCCCTTTTGTAGACGATGAACGTGCGAACATACGATGAGCATATTAAAATCTTTTCCATCGTATCTTGTCTGTTAGTGCATTGGCATTTCCGTATTTTATTGGAATATCAGTTCATATAGTAACGATGTGCTGTGAATACCATACTATGAAAGGCATTGGACGGGCAGACGGACAGACGGACGGCACCACTAAAGTTTCCCTTGCATTCTCAATCGTTGCGTTGCAAAAATATGCTAAGTATGCCTTGAGCAACAACCTCAGCGGGAGTGGTAGAGTTAACTTAATTGAAATTTATTTCACAGCATACGATAGATGATCATGGTCGACATAAGTGAAATATTTATATTGACAAGAAATCGACGTTTCCGCTTTCACTCCACAAATGTATAGAAAAGAATGTTATTAAAGGATTTCGAATAAAATGTTAATTTTGTAATGCTAAGTTTCTCCGTAAATGAAATGGTTCCAGTCTAATGGATTTTCAATTTGTCAAATTGGACTTCTTGGAATTATTGAGCGTTTTTTTCAAAGGGCGATTTTTAATAGAGTCATTAAATTGTTTTCCTTTTATGGCTGTTGCTTTAAAATTTCTTAGTCTTGCCGACAATGAAGGAGGAAGGGAAAGATAGAGAGTTCAATAATGTATTAAAAAGTATGTAAAATCTAGTAGTCTTTAATAAATACTTAAGTTTTTTAAGGAATAATTTCGTCAATATTTCGAATGAATAGATTTTTTTGGTTTGACATAGAAAAGAAAAAATTAGCATAATATACTTTTCTAAACGGTTTCTATAGCGTTGCCTCATAGAATTTACAAGCTGATAGGCGCAAAATTGGGCAGTCACTAAAGTTTCTGTACCCACCACCCTGTGCTAACATGCTGACAGGCACAAACCAGGACAGTCGCTACAAGCTTTTGTACCTACCAGCATGTATTAACAGTAACCAGGACGATGCACTAACTCATGACCGGACAAGTGGACGAGCCAAAATCCTCTAATAAACGAATAAATGGTAAAAAAAATTAGAAAAATTCTGAAAAAAAGGAAAAATTTTTCAAAAGTTTCTATAGCTGATTTATTTTTGATTTATTTGTGTAATACAGGGTGGGGCACCAATTTCACTACAATAAAAAATTCAAATAACCTTTTTTTATTCAATGTAGTTCATTTATTTATTTATTTATTTTTATTGCATAGAAAATTCAATTTTATTTTATGTAACTAATTGGTTTTGAAGATGATAGACCGTAAATGACCGCCATATTCATTCACGGATATGCGGCAGCTAATCAGAAAATTATTCATTGCGGCCTGAAGGGTTGAAGTCGGGATCGCCTCAATTATTGTTTTAATCGACTGCTTCAATTCAGTCAAATTCCTTGGCTTCGTTTTGTACACCACTTACTTGACATAACCCCATAAAAAAAGATTTGGTAAAGTGAGCTCAGTTTAACTTTGGAACCAGCGGAAAGTGGACTTTCCGGATAATTATTTGTTTGGGAATTTTCGTTGTGTGGCAAGTTTGTTCATATTCGGTCGATTTTGCCAATTTCACCTTTGCCTGCGTATAAAACACTCCCTATAAATGCAGTCTCCCACCACGAGGGTTGAGATCTCTAACTTGCCTTCAATAAACAAACGGACAGACGGACAGATACAGATAAGTGTTCATGATTTTTTACGAACGGAATGATGAAACCGGTACAGAAATTTCAGCCAGGTGAACTAACTTACATATATAGGGTTATCCATTTTATGGTTTCAAAAAAAGAAGTTAAATAACTAACACATAAAGCTATGATTTCAATGAAACTTTTATTTCATTATAATGCTTAGGCCTTGACATTATGTTCGTATGCAGTAATACAGTGTTATTTAAATGACCGCCTCTGGATTGGCGTCATTTTCATTTTTCGTTTTTGTTCCCAGCCATTTTTCATTTACAGTCACTTTTGCCAGATACAACGCCCTTTCTACAACCAGATCTGGGTTCTCCGAGCCCCATACGCGACAATTTTGCTTGTTGACGCAATCACCGAGTAAGAAATGAGCTCCATTTTGTTCGGTTGACAGCCAACGTTTGAATCACCACTTCTGTAGTAAGTTTTAACTATTTTTACGCGTTCTTATTGAACTTACTTATTATAACTTGTTTAAAATGTGGTGTCTTCCGTTTGTAGAGAAACTATTGGTTTTGGCAAATCGTCGAATTCGTTTGTGAGCTACTAATTTGAATGAGAGGTATCAGCAAGGGTATGATTATTCATTCGACTTTGTTATGTTTTACCTGTCATAATAAAACACGTAACGCATTTAACAAAAATTTAGATTTCAGCAATCGACATATTAAAGTAATCGGCAATTAAAATTCGATAAAGCGATCGCCTTGTGGGGGTACCAGAAAGGGCGCGACTGCTTGCCGATTTTTACCAATCATTACAAATCAATCAATTAAAAACTACAGAGAAAGAATTAAATTGTTGAAAATTTGTCAATTTGTATGAAACGTACCAGGAGGGGTGTGGCAGCACAACTCATTTTCATTTTCAGCTCTGAGTTTATCTAACGCACCATGTTTGTCAAATTTGGCTGAACTCAGTGCAACTTCTTATCAGATATGAAGCTATGAATGTGTGAGTTAAATGGATCATTTGTATGGGAGGTACCGGAAGAGGCGTGGTTACTTGTTAGATTCCCAAAATTTACCAAATTTTTGCAAGCATTAAAAGTCATTACATTGGACAAAAATGTGGACTATCACAGCCTACCAATTAACAATTACAAAAGAAAGATTTAATTTTGGTAAATTGTTTGATTTGTAAGAAAGGTACCGGAAGGGGCAAGCCTACGTGGCCAACTGACATCTACTATCCCACAAAGTATTAGGCTGCGCCAAGATTTAAAGATGAGATTTGTTACGTAAACTACGAGCAGGGAATGAATTGAGTCCTCAGAAAGTGGCTGGTGGCAATAACAATTTAAGTAATACAGAATTGTCGTTCCGAAACATCTAACTTTATGAATGGTTGAGCTGTCAACATTCAGTTTCCAAGTACCTGGAATTGGTCAATAAAACACAATACATTTATTATTCATTTAAACTTATTGTACGACCTTCAAAAATTATACACTTTTGCCAACGACTAATCGAACCAGCAAAACATTTTCCAAAGACTTCACTTCCTGCCGCAAATTATCTTTTATGTTTTCTATCTTTTATTGAGTGCTTCGAAGTGTAGTTTGGGTTTTGAAGAAAGAAAAAAATCGGCCATAGCCATATCAGGTAAATGTCCTGGTTGTTCGATGATATTTGTTGAGTTTTTGAATGAAAATTCAGTCATAAAAAAACAAATCTGGTCTTTTTCAACGAATTTGCTGTCTCAAAAAGACCGCATAATGCCCCGATAATATTCGTCCTTTATTGTTTCACCTTCTTGCAACAATTCTGAGTGCACAACACCGCGATTATAAGAAACAGACAACATTATCTTAACTTTTGATCGAATTCGACGTGTTTTTTCGGTTTCGGTTCAGTTGGAAGGCACCATTCCGAATCTTGCTGACTGACTTCCATTACAAACTCTCCTAATTATCGGTTATAATACGATTTATTGAGTCTTTGAGCGGACACAGAATGTTTTTAAGCAGTAGACATGTTGTGAGAGATTCAATAGAAATATGTATGTCTAATCTGTTGCCAGACGTCCGTGAACAAATCTCTCTTTCATATATAGTAAAGAAAACATATTGCTAAAGACGGCAATATAAACACTCGATTGAAAAGTAAAGTGTACATAAACATTTTTATGCACCGTTAAAAGTAGCACGCAAAATTTTTCAAAAACTCACAATAAACGTTATTGTTATGTCTTCAAATTCACAGCAGTCGATTTCCCCTAAACAACTTTATTACTTGATTTTTTATTATTCTTGCAACACATATCTAATGTAACTTCCTCTGCATTAACATCCAGACATACCTCGCCCAAATGTTTTATACACTGTTGGATTCTCATACAGATCATAACTGACAATAAAAAATTACATCATTCATTGCCATTCATACTGTAAAATAGTATTCATTCATACTAAATAAATTTATGAATTATTGGAAATATCAAATATCAAATTTGTAATCCTAAAACTTGGAATACTAAACAACCAAATAGTCATTCCTCTTCTTCGCCAAACAAAAATATAATTATGATGGATTTTTGAACAAATGAATTGAATTTATAATCGAACATTTTAAATCAAATTTCTAAAGAAATACAAAAAAAAAGAAGAAAAATCAATAAACGAATCCACCTGCAACATTTAGAACCGACAATGTGCTGCCACATTTCCGGATAAAAACGAAACGTATAAATTTACATACATATTTACAGACATATGTACGAGTTCTATGCAGACATGAACTCTAAAGGTAAGGTCACAGTTGATGTGGGGTGATCTTAGCACATATGTGCACCATCGGGAAAGGAAGGGTTAACAATAATAATAAATATGGTAAAGAAAATTAAAAATTATTTTCCACATAATGTATAGCTGATATTATCATTCAATTTTCGTTGTACTTAAGATACATGTGTGGATACATGAACATTAGACCGAGGGATGGCAAAGAATCACTGTTGTCTTAGAAAATGTATTTTTAGAAATTTCTGCTTTAAAAAATTGCCTTTTTTTAAGCTACCAGGCATCAAAGAGAAAAATATGGAATTTGAGGAAACGGGAGGAATTTGCTTATTCGTATGTGATGGCATAACTAGACTGAGTTTGCATTTTCTCCGATGCTTAGTTCAAGGATTTTTTCAAGCAAATGAATGAACAATTGTTGAAACAATTCGTAGTTTTCCATTAGATGTACGAAATTTTTATCATATTTTTTTAAAGTTTTTTTTTAATTTTGACTATTAATATGACAAAATTTAAATAATTTTATGAAGTACTTGAATATACTCGCAGGTCCCTGGCTACTTGTGTTAGACGAGTGCTCAGTTCAAGAGATATCCAAAAAGTATGGGGCAAAATACTGAAGTATCGAGCAGTTGCAGAATTACGTACTAACTATAGTTGGATTTTATTGAATTAAACGGTGTTTATTTATTAACCAAATACAGGGTGGCAAACGAATCATGCTACAAACACTAAACGAGTACCAATGGGACCATTATTTAAAAATGTTGAAGGAGTTTTTTAGCCAGAACTGCGTCGAAGACGTATCCGTTCCACCAGCATTTGGTTTCAGCAAGACGAAGCAACTGCACACATAGCCAGACCAATTAATATCCATAGCAAACAAATTAATATCCAGAAATTCCACATTCCAAAGTCATTTGACCTGACTGCACCAGCCTCTTTTTTATAGCGCTATGCCAAGCAAGAGGTCTTCTAAACGAAAATAAGGAATTTGACTGAATTGAAGCGGTCCATTAAAACAATAATTGAGACGACACCGAATGAATAATTTTCTGATCAGTTGCTGATCATGGAGATCATCTTCAAAACCAGTTTGTTATATAAAATAAAATAGAAGTTTCTACACAAGATAGAAAAAACAAATTAAATATACTGGTTATTTGATTTTTTTGTAGCACAATTTGTGCGCCACCCTGTAGCTGTAATAATTTATGATACTTGAAATATAGAAGAGCTCGAAGTACCTCTAATACTAATTGACAAATTTACCTACATTCAATCTTTTGCCTAAATTATTGGCCGTTGCAATACCTTATGATGTCTGGAAAATTGTCAACAAAACGGAAAAATTAACCGTGCTCCCATGCTGGTACCTGCCACGCAAATGACCAATACAGTCCATATATTCATAACCTCTGACCGGTTCCGATTTCCGATAAAATCGTCAAATATTTCTTTGAACGGTCACCAAAGTGACGGTGTGTCTGACGATCACTTCAACTAGTCGAGTAATCTACAAGTCTAGTAAAAAGCTATGTTCGGAGTCGTCAAGCAGTAAGTCAGCTCAGTGATTCTGATAGAAGAATGCGTGTAAGAATTTGAATTTGTTTTGACTTTGATTTTCAAATTTGGTGTATATCAAGCATTTGTTAAACTTGAAATGAATTCTAGCTAGACCTGAATGTAAAAGGACTGCATATAAATTGGAAGAATCAACAAAGTGCAAACTTTTCTCTGTAATTTTGAAATGGCGGACTAAGTCACTATGATCTTGTTAGTTGTATTACCTTATAATACGTAGATATAGTTTAGAGAAATGAACAGATTAAACACAACCCTTCTTATAGAAATCTTTCATTCGGTTGCATCAAATTCGAATTTTTAGGTCTGAGAATAAAAACGAATTTAATAGCCTGGGTATGTCCCATACAAACCGATCGATTTGCCGAAATTCAATTTTTCTTTTCAATTTAAAATCAATAGGTTGCAGAAGTTTAAATGGTCGTCCACCGCATTGACTTATGCGCTCGACAAAATTTTCTACTCTTTGTCACTTCACATGCAAATTACCTAAATTAACCGACATATTTTAGAATCCATGTTTGCAAGTCAAATACACCACATTTAACATAATTTATAATTTCACACAATTAATTCTTCCCCTTTAGTTAAAAATCTATAGGTTGCAGGGGTCTAGACTTCTGGCCATTGCATTGACTTACGATGCTAGGCAAAATTTTAAAAAGCTGTCCGAATAATCACGCCATTTTTGGCATTTTGCATGCAAATTATCTAAATTATGCATTTATTCTTCAGACCATATCTGTGAGTCAAATGCATCACACTCAGCTTTATTTAGTTGCTTCAGACTTTTGAAAATCTTAATTATTTGAATGAAAATGGCCAATTTAGAAAATTTTGCAATTTCCCTTTAGTGTCATCCCGCACACTTTTGCATCAAAGCAAAGTGGCGTTGAATGAAAATAGATGTGGGCCGTTCCCATGATTGAAATGTCTGTTGCGGTTTTATATAAAATCGAAATGGAGTGAAAATAAAATGTAATTTTCAGTGCCAGAAGCGGGTGCGTAAAGAAAAGTTTACTAAATGCTTGATGTGTGTTAAATTACACTGGATTTAGTATTATTGAAGGAAAGATGTCAATCTAGTAATGTGTGGTGTAAATTAGCTAACTTGTATGAAAGTTACCAAAGAGGGCGTGGTAATCTGGTAAATTTTTTAAATTGCACTAAGAGTTATACAACACCATACTTCTGATAAAAATTGCAGTCTACTAGTTAGTAATTAGAGGGAGAGAATTAAATTTCAATAAATCATTTAATCTTTATGAGAAGTACCAGAAAAGACGTGATGATGCCATCTATATTCCACAAAAATTCTATGTGTGCCAAATTTGAATTAATTCAGAACAATTGCTTGGGAGAACATGTGGTGGATTGAAGTCGATTTTTCTCAAAGTGTGCAGAGAATTACAAATTAATATGTCGGAGAAAATTTTAAGCTACAGCAGTTTAGTAATTCAAAATTACAGTGGAAAGTTTGGATTGGGAATAATCGAGGAATTTGCATAGGACCCACTACAAGTGAGACGGCAATACCGTCCGTTTTCATTTCGAGACTCTAGTTTGGCAAATGACTAACCAAATTTTACTAAGCTTGACTAGTGAATGACCCCCGTGCTCATTCACGCTTATGCGACATTTGATAAAAAAAAAATTATTCATTGCGGGATCACCTCAATTATTACTTTAATGGACTGTTTCAATTTAGTCAAATTACTAGATTTCGTTATGCACAATTATTGCTTTGTTTGGCCATTTTCGTTAGAGCTCCGTCATAACTGGTCTGGCTTGCTGTAACTAAATGCTCTTGAAACGGATACGTCTTCGGCGCAGTTCTGGGTAATAAAAACTCCTTCAACATCTTTAAATAACGGTCTGCATTGACATTCATATTGTGTTTGTAGTACGATTCGCGCGCCACCCTGTATGTAGAAATTATGAACCTACAAATATATGGGTTAAATCGGACATTTGTATGGCAGGTACCAGAAAAGATGTGGTTACTTTACAAATTTGTTTCAAATTTTGCAAAGGATTATGAATTATGATCAGGGTGATTTTTTAAGATTTAAGTTTTTCAGGTTGGCAACACTGGTTGGTAATGGCGTCTAAACGTCGTCAGTAAAAATGAAAAGTGTACAGTATACTCTGCCATTTCATCATTGAATGACGAATGACCTACCAGAACGTCTAACTTTTGGTGAATGGGCCTTCAAAAGCTCAATGAAAATCCGCTGTTTTATCAAAAAATTATGTTCAGCGATGAAGCTCATTTCTTGCTGAACGCACACGTACACAAGCAAAACTGGCGCATCTGGAGTGATGAACAGTCACATGCCATACACGAATTACCGATGCATCTCGAAAAAACGACAGTCTGGTGTGGTTTATGGGCTGATGGTCCATCGGCCCATTTTATAAGATAGAACTAACTGCGATACTACTACTAGATGCTTTAGGCTACACAAATTATTGTGAATAATCAAATGATCAAAATTAATCTTGCTTATCAATTCCGAATTATGTGTGAAAACGACGATGGACGATGAATGAGTTGTTCCAGTTACAGTCATTAGGAATAGTGTGGGATAACTTTTCCTACCTGTTATTAAACCCTCAAAATATTATTTTTGTCAGTCATTGAATATGATGTTAGGATATTGATTGTGTGTATAGTTGACCTTACTTTGATTTATGTTCTGTATAATTTTGTTCGGCTCTAGGTCATAGAATTGAATTGAGAAAATAAGGATGTTGATGCTGCTTCTGGTTGTTTTATTTAATATTTCCCAATAATTCGATTGACTCCGTCGATCATCTTCAGGAGCATCGAAATATTTAGCAAGACACTGTATTAAACAAAGAATACAAAACATTCAACAAACAATAATAACATTAACTATCATTAAAACGTCTGAACGAGTTGCGTGTATTGAGTCAACTAAATTTATGATTTTGAGCGTCCGTGTTTGTTAATTAAGTGTCTATATATTTGAGGACATTTCTCTGTATCACTATGATAGTTCAGTCTCTTTTCAGAACTGAACGTTGATGATATGGAACATTTCCGAAGTGTATCTTCGATTAGGGTGTTACATCGTTACTAAAGTTGGGCAAAATTCAAATATTGAATACCTCGGACTGTTACCATTATGTGTAAATGACAAAACGAATATAATTTGAGGGTACTTTTTTAAGACAGTCTATCTGTATTACATTTCTTATTTATGTTTGAGATTTAATCTTACCTTTGTTTATAAACCTGGAGATGTGACCAGTTTTTATTAGTAATTGGAATATTGGAGTGTAACCCGATAGCGATGGTCACATTCTTGTAATCGTTGGACAAACTATAATTTTATAATAATATGAAAAATGGCTTCGCTTGAAACGATGATTTAATCAGTGCTCAGCATACGAGTATACTTATAAAAACTATTGACGAAGCGGTGATGTATTAACACATCTAGATAATTACACATTTTCTAAAATTTGTCAAAGAAAAGTGCTATGAACTACGTGTGTCGTTCAAACCCTCTTAATGCAATTACGTAGAAGAGGGGGAAAACCGCATTCAGTTACTGTGCCATGATCAGTTATTCAATACGTCCTCTTCCTGTTTGTTATTTAGTTTTCCCCATTTAGTGAACGTGTATGCGGCAATAGTTGGTCGGACTCCTCCTTAGTTGCAACATTATGTACGATATGTTGTGTCTTATGCTGTACAGCGACGGGGTTGGCTGGATATATTCTAACGTGTATTCAGAATCGTACATGGATGAGAGTATTTATTATTATTTTGTTGCATTTTATGCCTGTCCTATGCATGGTGTGCATGTATGGATTGTTGTGAAAACAAAACATTTTGTTTTTATGTTTTGTTGTCAATTCTTCCTTTTCTGTTGCCGTTGTTGTGGGCACGATTTCGTAGGATCCACGTGACGGGTCCCTCCCGATAGACGGGTGTTTGGTGCGTCTTTATGTTTATTGTGGCGGTGGCGTAAACTTTTGGTACGAGTAGTGTGCAAACATACAGTAGGTTTTCATTTAATTATGTTTATTATTCGATGGATAGGACGTGAGGATCGATGGCAGGTTCGATTGCTGGCTGTATACGTTATTATCGAAGATTAACACAACGCTTGAGTGGCATATTCTCTACCCTTATGTTATGGTGGATCTGATGTGTGAAGTCTTATATGATTGTGATTTTATATGCGCTGCTTTTGCCGTAGTGCGCGCATGCGCAAAATCATTATGAGGATATTTAATTACATGTGTTATTTTTACAAGCGTGTTAAATTGAAAGATGTACGTTACATTTACACAATACTAATTATTTCCATAATGTGGGTCAGAAAAAATATTCAAACAAAACAAACTCTTGTATGCAAGTACACATTCATCTATAAATATTAGAAATCCTATAGAATAGCCAATTACTGTCTTATGAAGAAAACTGACAACCCTGTGCACAGTCAAACATATGGTGCAGTATTTTATTTCACCATTTACTTGCAGTGAAATTATGACGGTTAAATTTGATATCAATGTTTTTCGCAACGAGTTTTTACAATTGTATTGTACAATTGTCCTCTAAAGAACGCAGATTCAAATCTCGATATACCCAGTGGAAAAATGCAAATTTGCAGATGGCAACATTCCTTACATTCCTCCTTCTCTGAGCAGATCTTACAATTATTAAAGTTGATTTCTTCGTCTTCATTAACTTAAGTTTGTATGATAAATTAAACAGTTTCGTGCCAGATAGTTTTTCGCTAACTATTTCTGAGACTATGTTGTAACTTTTAAGAACGGTGAGTGGTTATAAAACGAACAACAAGAAATAGAATATTACTAAATAAAACACAATCGGCAAACTCCTTTGAGTGGCTTAATCTATCAAAAGCAATGTGTGAACCTATCTATCTACCTACATACATATATAAAACTTCAGTTTTAGCATATTTTTGTATATTTGTATCTTTATTCCGAATAGACGTCTAAATCAACGGGCAGACCGTCATGACGTTAATTCCACTCAGATAGAAATCATTGACTAAATTATGTTTTGACTGGATAAAGAGGCTTGCCAAATTTTTAACGACCATATCTAATAATCTATTTAAGACACAACGTTGCCCATTTGGTGGTTTCAAAACCGCCGATCTGGCAAGGCTGTCAGCTGTTAAATATCTGCCATCTGAAGTGTTATTTATTTAGTGAAAGGTTTGCCATTTACGAACATGGATCGTTTAACAATGAAAAAATACGTAAAAATAGTTAAAACTCAGTACAAAAGTGATAATTCAAACGTGGGCTTTCAATCGAACAAAATATTCTTCAGCTCACTTCTCACTCGGTGGTTACGTCAACAATCAAAATTGTTGCATATGGGGCTTGGAGAACCCAGAAGTGATTGTGGAAAAGCCATTGCATCAGGAAAAAGTGACTGGTGCTCATTATGGTTGGAGGTGTCATTGGGCCGTATTTTTATGTGTGTTTTATTTAATTTTACTTGAAACCGACAAATGGTTAACCTTGGTAATCATTGTAAGAAATGGTGTAGAGCCATATCATATTATATTTCTTGTAAGGGACAGCATTAACTGTGATCGTGGTTATTTGAAAATTCTGGCGGCGAGCGGGTACTTTATTAATGTCGGTTTCATTCACAGAGCGAACACAGTCCGAGAGGTAAAAACCATCGAGTTGTATTTGTAGCTATGACATGTGTATTTTAGGGCGTTAAAGTGATGCGTCTCCACTCTGGTCTCCATTGCCGGTCTGCATTATATGTGGTCAATACATAGAATGATTTAATTTGATTTCTCTTATTGAATAGTTTTTTGTCATGATTTGATTTTCTTTAACTATTTTCAATACCATTCATATTTATATTCAGTCATCCGTAATTATATTCAGTTAATTTTGCCATATTAAAGAAATTATAATTAATTACGGTGATATATAGGCTGATGAAAGTACTAATCGGAATTAAACCATATATACTATGCTATAATATTAATAATATTAATAATATCCTATGCTATAATATTGCACCGTACCCTTTTGGTACTTTTCGTATAAATTAACGGATTTTCTAAAAAAACCCAATTCAAAATAATCAATTTCGCAAGTTATTGAGTTATATCCTAAACGATTTTGAAGCAGATTGCGAACGGAAATCATATCATATTGAATATCGATAATAATTTATAAAACGAACATAACGCATAGAAGGTGCACTCTCGCTTTTCATTATGCTAAGTTTATTGCCATTTGTGCCAACAACAACTTTTATGTAATTGTAAGCTATGCAAGCATAGACAAGAACTTGTGGTAATTGAATTATATTTGGTTTGTGATTTTCGATGAGAACATTTTCCGTACCGGTGGGCAAGACTTCTCAATTGTTTTGTAAAGTTATAAACCCTTATGGTGGCGATGATGTTCGAGAAAGCACAAATAGCTAAGGGCACTGACTACTGAAATAGCTAATCGTTCATGCAGCTGTGTCAATAAAATCAACTTCGCAGGTTCTTGAACCGGATTGAGAACTAAAGTCATATTATATTGATGATCGATATTCAATTCAAAACCGAGCATAATCCATATTTCCTTCACATTTCACAATCGCATAATCTTGCTATTGCTATTGCCAAATATAGTTTTTGCATTATTTTGAAACAGTAATAAATCTTTGGAAATTGTGGTATAAGGACTCTTACAGTTCATTTTGAAAATATGATTTTTGTGCAACTATATCCGATAATAAAATAATGGCAAAACTTTTCACTTGAACTTTTCATCCAAATCCGCCATCCGACTGAAACTCCTACATAAGTTTTATTTATATCTGGATCCTTTGCCATACTTTTGCTGGAAATTATTGTTAGACATAAGAGATTTTTCTCGCGAGATTGCCAAACACTACTTTATTATGATTGTATCCTTCTAATGGAGACAAATACGAATTTTGTTGTAACACCATGTAACATACACATTTCTTTTATATATATCCATAGTGTCATGTGCCCTCAACAACTTGGAAATAACCTTTCAATGTCGATCGTAAAAATTAACCTGTCAACAACAAACAGTTATAACCATCATCTAACACGTGAATAAGTAACCGCACAACGAAAAATTAACGCGCAGGCGCAACCATAGAAATAGATTTATATTTACGTCTATAAAGGTCACGAGGGGTTTCCTAGCGCGACATCAATGACTTCGTGTATTATGCGAGTTTTCTTACATTATGCTGCTTTAGTGTTTACAGATTTACGACATTAAATGGACGAGAACATCGGGAGCATAAAATTGTCTCCACTTAACTGGCAATCTTGCATCTTGCATGCTGTCAGTGGTGGAAACACGGCAGACATCATAGCGACGTCGTAGGGGTGGAGTGATATTTATAGGCACCTAGTGCGACGAATAGCCTCTGTGTTGTTTTGGCTATAAAATGCTAGTGCCACTTCAAAATCAAATATATTTCAAACATTGTTTTTCTATATCGCTTTTTGATATGGAAATTCAGTTTTTTTTACCGCTACAGCAGTTGTGTTATTTTCAGTTTTCAATTTTCGCTTCGTTGGCATGGGCATAATTGGTTTCAAGATCATTGCATACACTGTGTCGCTTTAGACCCTCATACAGATGTTACGAAAAATCGTACAGTGGTTTGAAGTGACATATGGAATCAGATAATTTGAATCTGCTCGTAATGGAAAGAAGATTTTGAAATAGATGACCATCACTTTAACGGAAATGTTAATTCAAATTATGTTTTCCATCTATCATGAGTTGAAAGTGCAGTGGAAATGCAAGGAGTTAATTTCAAACATTATTTTTTATTAAAATACTTTGTCAATCCGTACTGAAAATATGTGAGTAGTGAAAGATTTTCGCAATTATTTTAAACATAAATCCGTCTCTATTTTAATTCACGTTTTAGATGTAAATAATTAGTATGAATATGGAAATGTATATTTTCTAACAGTTGATTTTAGTCTTTCTATGAGCACCTTTTTTTCCTACTGAACCAACTTGCACCAATTGTGATACATATCGTAGAGGACGACGATGTGTCGTCTAATCGCCAGATAATTGAAAGTGTCCAATTTACTCTCTTTTTATACGTATATCAATTATGATCGTTTATTGAGGGAAAATTTGATTTTTTTTTAGTAATTTCCTATAACCACGACCACAGTTATGTCAGCTCCTTAAAAAATATATGAGCTAGAGGGGCCCTTCCCGATGTGTATTATGTGTTTTGAGAAACGTTGAAAATGTCCATCCTTTTAAAGCTGAATGCAGTTCCTGTACAGACAAACTTGTTCGGTTACTTGTGCCACGTGGGGCCAATAGCATAGTGGACGTTTTATAGGCGGGCGTTGTCCGAGTCGCCCTCTTTTCACACAATGTAATGGTAATGAAAACTGGTATTTTTAGTTTGATGAAATGTATGCTAGTCGGGATGGTGTTGTCCGCTGCCTACATAAAACCACCGAGAATTGTTTTCAATTAGTGCATAAATGGTAAATTGACTGAAAACATTTGAAAAACTCCTATCCTGCAAGTGTTCAGCACAAGTGTTCTCTACCGCCTACCTGCCTATCCATATTGCGCTTTCAACAGGACTACGGAAGGATCGACAGATATGCATATGTCGACGTAGGTTGTTACGATTATAAGGAACATAAACAATTCTCAGATGAGTATTTCTACTTTTTTTCCTTTATGTAGATCTTCCCCATACACTATTTTTTCATTAGTTAAGTAGTCATTATTAATACTTTGGATTAAACACAAATTTCCTTTTTCATATTACAAATTCTCTCTTCTAAGTGTTGAAACTACATTCAAATAATTTGGTTAAAAATAAATTTTTCGGAATTTTTATTCAAAAAAAAAAAAAAAAATAATAATAATAATAATAATAATAATTTTTGGGCTCAGTCATTCTTGCTTAAGCTCAGTTTGACTCCTTTAACGTTTCCAGAAGAATTTATATTTACCAAAAGACTGTTTTCTTATATTTTCTTTAAAGTTTCACAAAAAATCATTATTTAAGCGTTATTTAGACCATCATCCAAAATCCAATTTCTGTCTAAGACACAAAGCTTTGTAGGAAGGTCATTATGAATTGATTATTATACGAAAAATGGACTTATACCACTTTCAACAAATGACCCAAAAGGTAAGCGTAGAAAATGCATTAGTTTTTACAATTGTCAAATACAAAGACTTATCCAATTAGAGATTTTTAAACCGACAGTCTGGCAAGGCTGGCTGCCAGCTGTTAAATATCTGTCAGCTGTTAATAGTCGAAGAACGCTTAAAAATAGTTAAAACTTACTACAAAAGTCATGATTCAAACGTGGGCATTTTTCGTGCACTACGCTGTAATTATGGTCGTCAAAATCGACCTGCTGCGCAAGAAATTGGCAAGTTTATTAAGAGAGAGAGAGAGGTTATTATAGAGACTGGAACCGTTGCCGATGTGGTCAGGCCTGTGTATCATCGCAATATACGCACTGCCGAAAATATCGCTTCTGTTAGTGAAAGTATGGCGGATAATCCGAATTTGTCGATTATACGGCGTTCTCAGTAAATGGGCCTATCTTACGGCTTATTATGACGTAGTTTGAATTTTGATTTACATCTCCATCCACATAGAGTCCAATTCTAACCATTCACAATGCCGTAGATATGCATATTGGGTGTTACAGTAATAAGTTTTCAAAGCTGATTTTTCGAACAAATTTTTCTTCAGCGATGAAGGTAATTTTTCATTTGATGGTTACGTCAAGAAACAAAATTGTCGTATATGTGGCTCGGAGAATCCGGAATTGATTGTGGAAAAGCCATTGTATCCGGTAAAAGTGACTGTTTGGTGCGCGTTATAGTCTAGAGGTGTTACTGGGCCGTATTTTTTCGAAAATGACGCTGGAGAAACCGTTACCGTGTTTACACAGGTAATCCCCAAACGTTGAAGCGTTTGAAAAGCAACATTTGTCAAGTTATCGCCGAGATACCGCCCAAAATGCGCAAAAAAGTGGTTGAAAACTACCTCAAAAGGATCCACTGCTGCAACCAATCCAGAGGTGGTCATTACAATGAATAAAAGTTTCATCAAAATTCAATTTGAATCTATTTGACTTTACTTTTGAAACCGAAATAAGTATAACCCGTTATGATCGAGTTAATATATGTCGGATGATTTTTTATGATTTAAGTTTTTCAGGTTGGCAGCACTGGTTGGTAATGGCGTCCAAACGTCATCTGTCAAAGTGAAAAGTGTACAGTATACTTTGCCATTTCATCATGGAATGACGAATTACCTACCACAACGTCTAATTTTTGGTGAATGGGCCTTACAAAAGCTCAATGAAAATCCGCTGTTTTATCAAAAAATTATCTTCAGCGATGAGGCTCATTTCTTGCTGAACGCACACGTTCACAAGCAAAACCGTCGCATCTGGAGTGATGAACAGCCACATGCCATACATGAATTACTGCTACATCCCGAAAAAACGATAGTCTGGTGTGGTTTATCGGCTGGTGGCATCATTGGTCCATTTTTCTTCAAAGACGACCGTGGAAGAAACGTAACCGTCAACGGCGAACGATATCGAGCCATGATACGCAATTTTTTTCTGCCCCAATTGGCGTAGTTGAACTTGGTTGGCATGTGGTTTCATCAGGACGGTGCAACATGCCCACACTGCTCGTGAAACAATTGATATGTTGAGGGATGAATTTGGTGAGCAGCTTATCTCTCGATTTGGCCCTGTGAGTTGGCCCCAATATCTTGCGATTTAACACCTCTTGATTATTTCTTGTGGGATTATGTCAAGTCGTTAGTCTATGTGGATAAGCCGAACAGTATTGAAGCCTTACAGGATAACATAACACGCGTTATTCGTTTAATACAGGACGAAATGCTCGAAAAAGTGACGAAAAATTGGAGCGGAGGACCGGAGGGCCGGACAACATTTTTATATTCGCTTAACAGAACTTACAGTTTAACGATGCTTCCAAACATTAGTGCGAGAAGCATTTATTAGACTTATCGTTTACATGACTACTCGAAGAGTTTGTTAGACATCTCAAGATGACTTTTGGTATGTTCCTGTGTCGGATTTCAAAACCACGATCATATACGCGACAGTCCAGTTTTATAGCCATCGAACCACAGCTGATCAATTCTTGACTAAGAGACCAATTATACACATTAAACAAAATATATTCGTGTTATTGTTATTGTTATTATTGTTATAGCCGTATTAAAATATGACCAAAATGTTTCAATTATGTATAGATTTTTAACATCTCGTTAGTGCGATTTTTGTATTTTCCACTTTAAAATACATAAAAACAATTAAATTCGTGCACGCTAACATTTTCCAAGCTCTTTTCAATTCACTGTGCATCATCGTTGGGTCGTACAATTTAATTTAGTCTATTTTATTGCTGTTGTTGTTTTTGCCCTCAAGTACTTGCACTTGCAGTTTTATAGACTGATATAGTACACTCCTTATGCATGGCCCTGATGGCCCCGGTATGTTTTTCGATGCTCCGATTGGTGTTGTGTCTTTTTTAGAAAATGTGAAGTACCCGGCCAGTGTCAATTATTATTGCTGGCATTTTCCATTACCTTCGCCCGTTCCTTATGCGAAGAATGTGCAAGATTTTGTTTCCGATATATTTTTCATATTTTCACTTTTAGAAGCAATTAAGGGGGACGAACATTAAGACAAAGTTATTCGTTCCATCAGCGTTGTTGTTGTCCTTCTTTGTGCCTCATCATACCACAGCAGTCGCTGATGACCACAAGAACAAATAATATTCTTTTTATTATTGAGGGATTTCCTAAATAATGGGTTAGTTATTTAGTTCGTCATTATTTAGTGAATTTCGAAAATTTCTTGATTTTTTTCCTCTTTAGTTCCACATTTGTGCTGTACCTGCCTCCTTACGTTTGTGACAATTAGTTTTTTGGTTGGTAATTTCAACCATATGTGACATATTTCAGCCAAATTACTTTGATTCTTTGGCTGCTCAGACACAGAGAACAGAGGCTGAAGTATTAAAGGTCTGTTTTCAATTAGAGTCATTGGCGTAAAGAATTTCAACAGGGTGTAATATCTCAGTTTTGCCGACAATGTTGGGAGGTTGTTTACATTTTGCATTTAAAGGAAATTTTGGCAAGCTAAATACTCGTACATGTGTGTGTACTCGTATAACTGGAAGACATATTTCTTAACGTTGTTTCCGCAATGTTAAAAATGTTCATAAATAATCGCGCAGTTGTGGAAATTAAGAATTTGAGCAAAGAAGATTTAGAGTGTTGAACTAAACATATTAAACGGTCATGTTTGATAGTATAGGTTTAGCAGAATTTTAATGGTGAAACCAAAACTCGTTTATGGTTATGATATTTCAAAAACAAATAGAGATAAAGCATTAAATTGACTTCTTTAATTAAGATTTCCATCTCTTTCTGGGAATTAACTAAATATCACTTTGCCTATATCACTGCAGCTATATACACAAATTTGTAAAAGTCACAGATTTTTGACTAATGGTGCCCAAGCCAACGGCGTATATTCTATGACAAGTCCCATTTAAACGCATGAATGTCCAAATTTTTACAATCGGATCACAAAATAGCGTATAATAACGACTTTTTGGGATCTAGAAGTAATCGGAAAATTAACACGTGGTTATCATAGAACTGATACTCTTCTTTTGAGCTAAATTTTCAGTGCTTCAGGAGCAATGCTTGACATCCTGATGAACATGTTTTGGAATTGGGATAAAATGCATTATTAGTTTATTCCGCAGAATGACTTCCATTTAATTGGGAAATATTCGCATGCAAGAAATTGGAATCAAACATTTACAGAAACTATCAGAAAACGATTCTCTAAGAAGTACTATTAGCAGCACTGCTCCTACAGTAATATTATAAAAATGTAACTTTATAATGAACATGCGATAAATTAGAAAAAATGCATTAGAAAATATATGAAAAGCACAATATTTTTTATATTAGTTCATTCCGCATATTACTTCCATATAATTGGGAAATCAAGAAATTAGAATCAAACATTTTCGGAACAATGGAGAGACAATTTTCTAAAAACTGTGTATAAATATGGCGTTATCTTTACCACTTACTACTTTACCTTTCTTTCTGTACCAAACTTCGTTAAAAATTTATTTAGAATGAATTTCGAAACGTTCCACGAAGGCTCCAAATGTAACATTAAACCAAATCGAAATTTATGCTACCCTTTTTGCCCACATTTGGGATAAACTTATTGCGAATTGTTAATAAGATAAATGACTGATAATATTTAACGAATGAAATCAAAATGCTCTCTGCACAACTTAAGCGGTAAGCATCACAGCTTTCCAAACATTTCTCAAATCTCTTAAGAAATTATCTGATTAAAAGTCCCATAACATTCATCAGCAGGTCGACTTGCCCTCACAGCAGTACAAGAAGATTACCTCAATACCAAAATACAGTCCACAACTTACTCTGCAAATCTCCTACAGGGCTCCAGTCTCGATCATCACAGCAATTTAACTACAGTAATAAAAACAACAGTCCTTTTGCGCAATCTGCATTTACTCACTATTCTTCTTCTCCTTTTATTCAAAGTGTTTTCAATTTTTTGCTAGGGACGTTCGCGAAATCTTTGAGATTTCCTCTTTGCTGGAATAATATTTGTTCTACTGTGTTCAATTATAACTGTTTGAATTTTGAAAATGAAATATTTATAAAACTGGAAGAAATAAGTTTCCCATACTTATGAATTCTTGATCTGATGAAAGCCCTTATGTATGTATGTACCAAGTATAATTCCGATACAAAATTAAACATAAAGTTTATTAATTGATTGATATTATCCAACTAAAAATAGTGCTTTCTGTGTAAGGCATTGTTAAAGAGGTTTCGGTGAAGCCTGCTTTTAATAACTTCTTTTTCTGGACATTACCCAGGATGATCTCTATGTTGGTGGGTTGAAAGAAACGAAGATCCGCAAGATGTGACTGTAGATTTCTTTCAATCGTTTTTCCTCCATAGTAGTTGTCGATGGGGGATTGAATTGTTCTCTAATCACTCCTGAAATTTGGATTTTTGCAGAGTTGTAGTAGAATGACTACAAATTATAGGTGCAAAATTCTTGATTACCCCTTTTTGTAATTTTCAAAAGTAGATAAGGAAATAGGCTGCTCACAGTGGGCATAATAACGTTTGAACGAGCAAGAAGTCTCGAGTTGAAATAAAATTAAATTACAAATATTAGCATTGTAATATTTGTCTTTTATTTTTGGTTAGCGAGCGTTATAATTCCGCAAAACTTAGAGCTTATATATTTTATAAATTATATATTATATAAATATATAATATATTATATGTAAGGATTTCGACGTATAAATAAAAGTCAGATTAAGTACATAAGAACAATAAGAACTTTACTATTGAAAGGTTATGCAAGGAGTAAACTTAAAGTTAGAAACGCGGGTCATAGCCGCTCTGTATCGAGTCGTACTCGTGTTACTGATAACACAAACTCGTATTTGGATTGTGAAATACCACAGGGTGACACATGTATATAACTTACATTATATAAATATTTAATATTTATATTATTTTAATAATATTTATATATTATATAAATATTTATTATATTTTGAATCAGAAATTTACAATGTCGTATAACATATATGCGATAAAGTTATGAATTTTCTAGTTTAATACAGCCAGGAAACTGAGTTTTTTGGGTGGAATGCCAATTTGTTTTTTTTTTTTTTTTTTTGTGTTAAACAGATGTAAGGAATTAGAAATTGACAATACATATGTGTTGTTTTTGGAAACAACTACGAAGGTCAATTTTCAAAATATTGGGGCCAAATTGTTAAAATTTCATAGCATTTCATAAAAAAATTTGTTCGAAATTGGTTTTTGATGATTATGTAAGCTCAGTATTAACAAAACTTATTTCTGAAAATGCCGTCGTTTGTGTATTTAAGTTATTAACCAGAAATAAAACTTTCCGTGGGAACTCATCCTTTTATTAAAAAGGAATTTCAAAAAGAATTTCAATTTATTTATTAATGAATCAACACCCATATTGGATTATACTTTGATAAAGGTTTAATATTAGCTATATTGCTTAAATTAATTTCATAGTAAAAAACCTTAACCGTGCGTTACCTTTCCGAACAAAAAACCTATAAAATCATAAAACCAAATATTATGAACATAGATTGTCAATGAAAAAATGAGAAGCAAACAAATCTTCAAACAAACCAAAACAAATATTAGTGCTCATTAAGAGTATAATATTACATTAACTTTCGTTTAAAATTTACAGTGGTAACTGAGAAATTCTTCAACTCTGCAGGCAGAGTTGTTCCGCTACGCAAACAACAAATGACCTTTCCATACGAGAGCTAGGGAAAGATTCAACATAAATTTGTGCATTTCAGCTAGAATGCAAAAAACCACATTTATTAATACAGAAGAATGTGTATAAGCATCTTGGTTGTAAATAAATTTCAAAAGTACAGCCTAAGGAATATATTTCATGCTGTGAATAATTAGGCCTCAAACTTTTATGGAAGCACACATGGAGCGTAGAAATATTGGTCCGACTTGTTCATGTAGCCTGTGAATGATGCAGCATATAAGTGCCCTCTAATCATTTAACAATAGTGACTACTATCTAAAGTACACTTCACATAACGGACCAGTTTTTACTTATTTGCTTCTCCTACTTCCACACATCACCTGCAAAAAAAGTTGTAAAGAGAGGAACAGAATTATGTTTTCCGACGAAAAAAAAATTAATTTAGAGAGTCCTGATGGATATAATTACTACTTCCACGATCTTCGAAAAGAAGAACACCTACTCAATCGATTACACAGCCGGGAAGGTGGAGTTATGGTATGGGGTCCGATCTCTTATTATGGCGCAATTGAGCTCCAGTTTCTCTCTGCAAAAATGAATGCGACTTCATACAAAGCAGTGCTGGAAAAAAGCTTTTCCTCAAGTTAAAAATGTTTTTGGAGACTTGGAATGGAAATTCCAGCGTGACAACGCGCCAATCCACTCGGCAAGAGTCGTAAAATTTTGGATTGTAAGCCAAAATATTGAGGTTATGAACTGGCCGCCTTACTCTCCAGACTTAAACATTATTGAAGACCTCTGGGGATGGCTAGTACGCAAGGTGTACGAATCAGACAAGCAATATTCAAGCAAAAGTGAACTCATTAATGGAATTAAACAGGCCTTGTGTATTTCGCTGGACCTAATCAAAAAACTGTGTTATTTTTTACCGAACACAATTTATGAATGTATTCGCAACCAGGGCTGAAGCACCCACTACTAAATTTTACTTAAAATACTTGTTTTTAAATTAGATGTAAGCAAACAATAATACCTTTAATTTACAATTAAAGTTTTCGTGTATAATCTAATTTTTGTAAGGGGGTGGGGGGGCTATTCGAATGAACCAAAAACTGAAATTGAATTTCTGACTTGTTTTTGTGTTTAATGTCTTAGTACTTAATTCATTAAAATGAAAGAAAATGTATGTCAAAGGATTA
Organism: Philornis downsi; assembly: GCA_019455685.1. Taxonomy (NCBI): domain Eukaryota; kingdom Metazoa; phylum Arthropoda; class Insecta; order Diptera; family Muscidae; genus Philornis; species Philornis downsi. The sequence continues at coordinate 53,038 of JAHXMU010000007.1, forward strand.
CGGCAAATAAGTGAAAAATGATTTATAAAAGCACAACCAGTCCGTTATAATTAATATTTTGAAAAAAAAAATCGACCTTAGAAAAATATGTAAAGGGGTGCTATTCAAGTGAACGGCGCTGTATGACCTAGTTTTATAGATTTTACATGAATTGGTAAAAACACGTTTAAACTGTATAGACGGTTTAAAATTATGTTTATTTTCTAGCAGATACGAATAATGTACACAGTAAATTTCAGGTAACAGTCAATTTCAAATACAAGACAAGAAATTAATAAAGATGGTTTCAAAAAGGTATTCAGTCCTCCAAGGATCAAGCAACATGTGCACGATCACTATGGAATATAATAAATTTGGTTTTATCAACATAGGTTTTTATGCAGTTTCTAACAGCTCAGCTGCAAAAACGACTAATATCGTCATCACAGTCCGATAACTTCATGTAGTATTAATGGTAGGTGCAGAACTAGAGAGAAACACTTGAATATCATCGGTATAAATACTAAGCGAGGAGTTCGTTACACAGGAACGAATGCCATCATAAACAAAAAACATCATAAACAAAAGTGATTCTTGCGATATACCTAACACAAAATGATGTGAATCGGACCTACAGACATTGCGGACAGTACATTGATGGCAGCTACACAAGAAAAAAGAAGAAAGTTTGTATGAAAAGTATGATAGATTGAAACAAGTGGAAAGTTTATATAAGAATATAGAATAGTCTATGGAACCAAATGTTTTGCTTAAGGCTAATATAACCACAATTCCTGGATATATTCTGTCAAGAGATTGTCTAATGTTTGTGAAGCGCTGTGATGTTTATGAACATATAATAATACATATACCGGGCTAAACATTTTTCCCTTCTCGAAGTGAAGTTAAATAAAACAGACATATAAAGCTATGATTCCGATTTCATTATAATACTTGAACTTTGTCATTATGTACGAAATATAATGCCATTTAATTGACCGCCTCTGAATTGGTTGCAGTAATGGATCCTGGCGATTACTTGACGAATGTTGGTTCTCAAATGCTCCAACGTTTGAGAATTATCCTCATAAACACGGTCTTTCATATAGCCCCACATGACGGTCTTAGTGCCACTTGACATCGCCAAAACGAGAATTTACGCTATCTAGAAACTTCTCACGCAAAAAATCCGAAATTGGTCATGTTGTGTGACTCGTATCACCGTCTTGTAGAAAACACATGTCGTCTGGGTCATAATCTTCAATTGAAGGCGAAAATTCGGTTGTCATACGACCATAACGATCTGAATTGAAATTCGAATTATTCGTCACACTTTCATTAATAGAAGCGATATTTTCGGCAGTGCGTACAATGCGATGATGCACAAGCCTGATCGCATCTATAACGCTTCCAGTCACTCCAAATTTCTTTATAATTTTTATAATCTTCCACAGTAGGTCGATTATGACGACTATAAACACCCGTATTGCATGAAAAGTGCCCACATTTGAATCGTCACTTTTGTAGCAAGTTTTCGCTATTTTTACGCATTCTTCGGTGGATAAACGATCCATATTCGTAAATGGCAAACAATTCACTAAATAGATAACACTTCAAATGACAGTGGTTTTGAAACCAGTAGATGAATAATCCTGTATTAATAAACTCTGAACTTAAATAAAACTTAGCTTTCGCAAATGTTCCTGCAATTAGTTTCTCTTCTCAGTTTTAAGTATAAATTCTCAGTTTTATTTGCTTTATTCAACATTAAACGATAATTCCCATTTTTGCAATATTCTCAAAATATTAGCTCTCCATATCAATTGGAAAAGGAATAGATTGTCCATTCTTGCAGAGTTGTATATAATAAGGCAAGCTGAAGAATAAATTTTGATAGTCTTTGCGAAAAATCCATTCTATAAAATCCGTGTAGCCATAATCTAAAACGGAAAATATCGGTATTGGAAGAATCATGCGGTCCGGTATCAATGAAATGCAGTAAAATGCACCAAATTGCCTTAGCTGGGTCTCTGTAGTACAAATGGATGAAAAGACTACAATGCGAAAATTCTACTATCATCTGTCTGCACTGGTACAGACGACCAAAACGCTTGACATTTTTTTTTCTAAGGGAGGCTTGTCGACATTTTTAAGTGGCCATACAAGTAGGTAAACAGGAATATTTTATTGGAAGACTGAGTTGAGTCGGCATGACCGGCGTAAGAAGAGAATGTTTTTGCTATACCCACTCATCTTACTACAAACTACGACATCGTTCACGATAGCGAACTGTCTTCGTTTCTATTTCACTATTATTTCTACCAAAATGAACTTACCTTCAAGCTTATTTTTGGCAGTAGTTTAGTAGTAATTAGTAATGCATTCAATAAAACTTCTAAAAAAGATTTCATTTCAGAAAAATGATAATTCACACAAAACTAGAACATAAAAGGTCAGTGAACAACACGTTAGTAACAAACTTATCTGTTCGCTTGTTAACATGAAGTGTGGGAAACTTCAAATAGTCCATTCTCAAAGGAGAATCGAACACATGAAGCCCTAATACAAGTAATAAATATTGGTGTACGAACAAGCGATTAAATATGATTACCGGTTGGACAAATCATAATGACAAGATCAAACAATAAAGGAAAATCCGAGGAAATATTTATTAAAATTCCCATAATATTTATGAAATATACACAAACATATCCTAATAGGGATTTTCATGTCTGAAGGATTACAAAGAAATCCTCCGAAGGTAGATAGAACAACGCGAAGGGAATCGTGTCTTATTAGCAATTCCAACAACATCTCTGCTACCCCTCGAAAGTGAAAGAAGTGGTGGTGGTGGTGTTAACGTGTGGCATACAAAACAACCGGCTGGCTTCAAGATAATGTTGTTGTTGATACAACAAACCAAATCGTCTGTCTCGATATTCATGGATCAAAATATTCAGTCAGAAGGGAGGTGGTCAATACAAAAAGAAAATGGTCACTATTTCATGTCTACAATTATCCACAAAGGTTATCAGTTCGTTATATATTCTAAGCGTGACCGCAGGTAAATACAGTGAAGGAAAGCGAAGGAGCTGCCGGGCAAAACAAATCATCACGTCAACATATTTTTCTTCTGGAAAAACTCTTGTGTCTACCGTGATACGTCCGATGGTATAACGCGGCAATACCTAATATGTAGTGTGGGTGCAATGTGTTTAACAGGCGGCATTTTGTGGTAAATGACATTGACTTCAATGGTACGGGACAGATAGTTGAAGTTGGGAAATTGAAAAATTTAACTTCATATGCACAACAGACGGAGGCGGTTACAAAACTAGCCGACCTAACAAAGAAGGCATAAAAGAGTTGGAATCACTTTTCTTTATCTTTCAATATAATTTCCTTTTGGCTCGATATACTTTTTTCAGCGATATTCAATAGCTTTTAAACCCTGTTTGTAGTACGAACTGACCAACTCCTTAAGATAGCCATGAAGCGCAGACTCCACCTCCACCACTGTCGGCAAATCTATTACCCCCAAGCTACTTTTTCAAGTTTGGAAATAGAAAATCGTCCGAGCGTGCTAATCTGACGAATAAAATGCGCAGTGAAGCACTTCGAACCGTAATTCATTAATTTTGGCCAACGCAGTAGCAAACTGGAGCATTGGCTTGAAGAAACAACCATTTATTTTTCATCAAATGCGGCCTTTTTCCATAATTTCATCATCTAAACGCTGCAATACATCAGCATAATATTCGCCGTTGATGGGTTTTCCTTTCTGAAGATAATCAATAAAAATAATTTCATGCGCATCACAGAAAAAAATAAAAGCCATGATATTGCATACAGCCCCATTCCAGTCCACTGTTTTGACTATTCCTTTATCTTAGGTGTGAAGTGTAAATCGGCACAAAAATTCGGCTTTATTGCGGTGAAACATCACCAAACACTCTGCTGAAGCATCTTCACAACGCTGTTTTTGCTCTATTGAAGCAAGCGCGTTACTCATCTTGCGCACAGTTTTCTTATCTTCAATATACCAGGTACAGCATTTGTCTGTCATTTAAAACACGATTTTGTGGGTTGTGGTCTGGCGTCGACACCTCAATTGATCGACTACTATGGTGTTCATCTTGGCAACTCGTACGGTCTCGTTTAAACTCTGCTACCCAATATTTTACCATAAACGAACGAAGGAGCAGGCTTCCCTAGAGTAGAATCTAGCTTGGCTTTAATATTGGTTGGAGTGAGAGCTTTCAAATGGAAGCATTGAATTACGTAACGGTGAACAATTTTGTTTACAAATTCAATTAAATGAATAAAATAAAAATAAAAAAAATCAAATACAAATACTAAACAACGTGGCTCCTTGAAACTTGAAACATATATTTTATGAGGTTGCCACTATTCACCAAAATAATTTTTTTGAAACTACTGGCACCACCTATAAGTCATGTTGTCTAGTTTTGAGACCGCCGCCGTATACGAGTGAATACAATAAAATAATAATAATAATACATAAAACGTGTTTGCGAAAAATTTTTTATCTACAACGATATGATTTTATTTTTTCCCTTTATCAGATTTATTTAAGTGAATTTTTGCAACCTCAACTTTATGAAGAGCAAATCGGACGAAACGTCTCACGAGCGAACCGCAGTTCAGTTGCCTGATTATGATATCCAGTTATGATCAGCTTTTAAAGGTCGAATTGTGCTGTTTCAAGTTTTGCTAATGATGCACCAAAGAAAATATAGGGCACGTAAAACTGCTTACCAGCCGAAAAATCAGCTGTAAAAATATTAAAAAATATTAAAATATTGCATGGCTTATTGAATACACAGAAAGTTAACTAAGAATAGGATAATCATAAGTGCAAAGCAAGACTACTATATAGCGACTACCGCATATTAAAATTGCTACAACCACTTATTTCCTTATCAGTACCCCCATTTAACACAATATTGGTTAGGAAAATATTAAATATTGCTCATTTCATACTATAAAATTGGTAAAATTGTTGAAAAAATACCACTTTTATCTGTGTAGCCGATTTAGCTCGATTTCGAATGCAATTTGCCAATGAATATAATAATCCTATAATGTCTTAAAATGGCAACTGTTTGCATTGGATGTCACAAATTCATACTACGAATTGTTATTACAAGTTGTGTTGAAAGAGAAATTCTTACAATAGTTCAGTTCCAGAATAACTCTTATTGAAGTAAATATTTAATATAAGAGCTTTGCCTTTTAGCATCGTTTTAAATAAAATATATAAATATTTGTCAAACTTTTCGAAATCAAAATATTACGCAACAAATATTATTTTTTTTTTAAAATTCTTACTTTTGCCCATTCATCTGTTTGCTTCTATCATATTTGTGCAAAAGAGGAAAAGACTTTAAAACAATTTTGATTTATAAGATCTGCCATGAAAAAAATGTTTTGGTCAGAAAGTTCTTTTCATAGAAAACTTTTCTAAAATGAACTTTAGTTACAAAACCTCTGCTACATATAGGGTGATTTTTTAAGATTTAAGTTTTTCAGGTTGGCAGCACTGGTTGATAATGGCGTCCAAACGTCATCTGTCAAAGCGAAAAGTGTACAGTATGCTCTGCATTTCATCATGGAATGACGAATGACCTACCACAACGTCTAATTTTTGGTGAATGGGCCTTACAAAAGCTCTATGAAAATCCACTGTTTTATCGAAAAATTGTGTTCAGCAATGAGGCTCATTTCTTGCTGAACGGGTACGTACACAAGCAAAACTGTCGCATCTGGAGTGATGAACAGCCACATGCCATACATGAATTACTTACTGATGCATTCCGAAAAAAACGATAGTCTGGTGTGGTTTATGGGCTAGTGGCATCATCGGTCCATTTTTCTTCAAAGACGACCGTGGAAGAAACGGGACCGTCAACTGCGAACAATATCGCGCATTATACGCGATTTATTTTTGCCCCAATTGGCTGAGTTGACCTTGGTTGACAAGTGGTTTCATCAGGACGTTGCAACATGCCCACACTGCTCGTGAAACATTGGGTATGTTGAGGGGTAATTTGGTAAGCAGCTTATCTCCCGATTTGGGCGCCAAGATCTTGCGATTTAACGCCTCCTGATTATTTCTTGTAGGGTTATGTCAAGTCGTTAGTCTATGTGGACAAGCCGAATATTATTGAAGCCTTACAGGTTAACATAATACGCGTTATTCGTGGAATACAGGCCAAAGTGCTCTAAAAATTGGACCTTCCGACTATATTTACATGAAACTATCTTTAAAAGTTAATTGACAAAGGCCAATTTATCGATTCCAATAAAAAAATTTCGTGTATGATGCAAATTAGAGTGTTTTCGATTTTTAAAAGAACTACGATTTAAACATCACCCAACATGACGGGATCTCGGAAAAATATCTCTAATTGTTACAAAAGGAATAACAAAATCAACAAAAACCATGTACAATGTTTACCTGATCAAAAATTGTAGCACTCAGAAGGATGCATCTGAGGTACGATCAAATGTATTTCAAGACCTTTTAAGCCGATTGAAAGAAAACGTATTAAAACTTGGCAATAATACTTTGTCAGACCGTAATCGGGATTGTGAATGGGCTAAATTGACACATCCAATCTTTAATGCATTTAAACTGACCAACTTTCTGAATCCCTTTATCCCTATAACTCCTAATGCGTTAACTGCACCCACTGTTTTCATTCACAAATCTTGCTAAAATATGAAACAATCGATCGTTTGCCCTTGACAATTCTGATCCCTCCCACACATAATACCAATTCAGCGCATATATTCTTAAGTCCCATATCTTCCATCTGATTCAGACAATTTTGACACACGTTAGTCGTTTACTGTGACACTGTTCAATAATGAAAAAAGACCGTATTGTCGCTTCCCTCGCTTACAAATTGGCCGCTTTTCCAAAATTCAACTTTACTCCTGTAATTCCTAAAGCGACTTGCATTTTTTGTCCATTCTTTTCTTCCATTTTGATCTATATGATCTTTTTGGCATAACCTGAAAGATCAACCGGTTATTCATGTCCCTTCCGATAACACACATGAAATGAAGAATTGAACTCATATGGTTTTGGTTTCATATCTTCTACACAATTAAACAAAATTC
>JAHXMU010000007.1:65165-96377 GCA_019455685.1 Philornis downsi
TTTTTTTTTGAAATGCTTGTATGGATTTAAATCGATTTTTGAGGTCAAAGACAAAAAAGTAATGGTTAAAAATAAAGAATATCAGATCAAAAGAAAAGAAAAGAAAAAGAAAAGAAATTTCATTAAATGAAAATCAGTTTATATTATCAACTAGTTGACCCGGCAAACGTTGTTTTGCCTTCAAAATGTTTATCAATAAAATTCAAATAAATAACAGTGCCACATATAGGCTGGTATGTTTGTCACCTACCATTATTTGATTCAATGTTAATGTGGTAAAAAAAAATTAATTGCAAAAATCTCATCTCCAACGCCATCTATCACTTCAAACAAATCCTTTTAAACCTTCCGGAATACTCTACCAATAATTTAAGACCAAAATGAGTCAAATCGGTCCAACCGTTCTCGAGCTTTAGCGAGACTAACGCACAGCAATTGATTTTTATACATATAGATTTATTATATATATTGGACAAGGTGAAGCATTAGCAAACACATATTTTTCTTAATTCAAAATGTTTTTGCATATTTGCCTAAACTTTCGCTTATGTTTTACGGTGCAACGTAGACATGGGCAAGTGTCCCGAGGAGAACTTTCCGGTTACATAAATTTTATATAACCATCTAAATATTTCGGACTAACGCAGAAGGAAAAGTTACAAATTTTAAAATTAATAGTGCAAAGAAAGGAGACATCCATAGTTTGTACTGTTTGCCAGAACAGCGTCAAAGTTCTTAAGTAACAGCCTTAAGGTTGATATTATGCTGAATTTTTACCCTGAAACTCCGTCATAAAATTCCTTTAAACTTTGTTAGGTTTTATTTCAATAATCCAATTGTACTACAAAATGTCGCAATTTTAAAGATAAATTATTTGTTATGCCGTAAAAATACTTGCTCTTTCGATTTCAGTGTGAGAAAGCAACTTTAAAAGTTGGCAACGTTGTTCTTGTAAAATGAACATAATGCGCAGTTTACATTTTGAACGCCTCCTTGTTCTACAGTTTGAACTTAGAAATTAATTCGTAATGTGTTCATGAATTAATTTCTAAAACATTATTTTTCAAAAAAGTACGAGAAACATTTACAGTATTACCTTGACCAACACCTAATCTATCACAGCGTGGCATTTTTTTTTTTAAATAATTCATGCGAACATGGAAAATAACACATTATTTAATCGAAAATGTAACCATTGGGAACACAATCTTCGTTCAATCTGATGGATAATGGTCAAATTTTCATTAGTCTTAAGCATTTAAAGCGCGCTCAGAGATATATAATTCATCATCAAACCCATCATTTTCAATCCAGGAAATTTGCATTGAGAAGAGAGCTGAATATTTGATGTGTCAGAAAAGTACTATCAGAATGCATAATTTTATGATTTTTCCTCTGAAATGTTAATACCTCATTTTGCTACTTACTTATAAATGAATTCGAATTCGATAAATGATGATAAATAATAGAGGGGAGGTTTCTATGATAAATGTAAGGTATGACGGTCTATTAATCTATAGCCTTTTTTCATACTACATTACATTGCCGTTCGGGATTCTTTGTTTGCAACATCCAAAGATATATATCTTTGGATATATACCATGATGGAAATACAAGTCGCAATTATATGTGCTGATTGCAAACAAAATTGATGTATTCTAGGACAAGAGTGAAAATGGCCATTACATTTCACGTTTTGCTATAGTAATTTGTATGGATCGTCCAGCTTGGTTTTATCGCTTTTAAAAGTCACAATTTTCATGATCATATGATTTGGTTTAATCAAGAATGATTCCTATTAAAAATGGATTATATCGGTACATATTTCGATATTACTTATAGGCAAATACACCGCATAAGCTACCTCAAGTCTTTTAAAAGCCGCAATTTCCATTCGAGTTTGATTATAATCTGTAAATATGATTTTGTTTGGTCAAGAACAATTCTTATGAAAAATGGATCGTATCCCCCATGTTTCGATACAGTTCATATGCAAATAGACCGTGTAATCATAGTTATAACGCTTTTAAAATAATTTTCTTTGGAATTTGATTGTATTAAGTCCGCATCATTTGTTTGAGCTAAGGACTATTGATTACCATTGAAATGAAAACGCATCGATCTACGTTTCATTCTGCATTTTTTATCACTTCCAGAGTCCAAAGCTTCCTTCAGAATTTCTTCATATTGTGAACTTATGTAATACGGTTGCATTATATACCAATGTTTTTGAAATGTCTGTTTCAGATTCATTGGTGGACTACAATAATGTGAATCTCCAACTGTGCCCCTGGCGAATTTTGCGTCTTTCCACTTGTTTGATTTAAAAAATACGCGTGTATTAATTGTATCAAGATTTGCATCGTATCCATCACGTTTTTAATCTCATTTTGATATTTAAAAAATTCGACACATTTAATTCAATTTATTGTAGCTTTTTTCTCTCAATACTTATAAATGGACATCGAACTGGTAGTGAATTATGTAGGTTCGATGCATTAATGAGATTTTGGTTACTTTACCCGGTTATTCGGAAGAAAAATAGGGTAGAAGGTTGACTGAAAATATTGTTTTTATTAAACCATCGGTTCGATGTTATAATAATCAATTTTCAATTGCAGTTTTATTCGCTCTCGTCAAAGTCCGGCGAGTGTCAAGCGACCATCGTGCATATAACCGTATGTTCGAGCTATGATACAACCATTAAATGTTACTTTGAGCGATTGTTACTTTGACGTGCAATCGACAAATCTAGTAAAAGCTTCTTAAATTGACTTTTGAAATCGTCGTTAAGCAGTTAATCAGAGTCCAAGAGGGTTTTACGTGAGGTTCGCTCTGAAGGCCTCACTTTGTGCTAATCACACTGGGTCACATTTGGACTGTCTAGGAATAGGAACCAATAGTTTTGGGAGCAAGCTAAGGTAACTTTCGGCCCTTTCTTCCAGCTAGAAGATATCAAATTGATTATGCTAGTATGGAACATAATGTTAACTGGTGGAGGTGAGGCCTATTTTACCACCTCGGCTACTCTATGGGTCTGTAGCACCCGGTTGCAATGCAACTACACATTCGAGCACAAAGACTCACCCAGCGTTTTCGGTTGCAACCAACAACCCGCGAGATGCTCCCAATAGAGATCCAGCACTAAATGATCAAGCGAAAACTCCTGATCTCCACGCTACCGTCCAAACTCGTCGGTGGGAACTGCAGAGTTAAGTTGCTACCAAATTGTGATTTATACACCTTACTTCACGCGATTAGCAGCACTGCAGTAAAAAGAGTACAGACCGGAACGTTCAATCAGTCTAAAAATAGAATGCGTTTGAGCTAACTGAATTTACAAGATCTTCCATATACCACTCATAGAATGCAAGGCAAGCCAAGAACCGCCTTCCACAAACGAATTCTAATTGTAGTCACATTTCTGGAAATATCTGAAATCAACAGTTTCTCTGACAATGAATTCAGTAGATTACTTTTATATTTTGGAATATGTTCAGATTTTAACGAAACGATTCTTTCAGGTAATTTTCCTTTTGAAAGTTGACCTAAGAATATCAAAATTTCTCTCACAATCCAAATGAATACAGTGAATGCTAACTTTTTAAATCAAAAGTGCTTACATTTTGTGAGATAAAAATTTCTACAACGCAATTGAAAACCCTTCTCAAATCACCTGAGAAGTAAACAAGTTATTATCAAAAAGGATTGTAAAAACACTACGATGTCGGAAGGAACAAAGTGTCCATTAAGTCCCGCTTAAATATTATGAAACTGATTTTTTTATTTATACTCCTCCGCTTTCTTCTTCACAAATGTTGTATTAACAGTTTCATTGCCTTGAACGGTAAGAGTTGAAAGCAGTTACATGTTTGCAGCTCAATGCGAAAACTATTGTTCATAATTATCATCATCATTTATCGAACATCTCGAATTTAGGCAAAATTTAATAAATTTGTTCTTACATCGAGAATTCGAAATTCGTAGTTCGGGCATTTAAATGCGTTGCTTTAAATAATCTAATTTTGAGGGGTGTTGTTTTGAGAACTTCCCCCATTAAAAAAAAAAAAAAAAAAAAAAATAAATAAATGGAGACCAACGAGATGTGTAGTTTTTTGAAATCAGCTTATTAATGAATCTTCGTTGTAATCTTGCCATAATATTCCTGGCCATGTGATAAGTTGTACCATGTAGGTAAAAACACACATAACGATTTAAAAGGAATTCTCTACCCGCGAAGTTTTGCATAAAAAAATTCTTGCAACAACTTTAAGTAATAACTTGGTAGCAACATTCATCAGCCACTCTTTACATATTTATAATATATTTCTTCAGCAAAAAAATAAAAATATTGTGGGGTTGTCACTAAGCAGTGGTCTTCTCCAATGAGTCTAAAAATAGAATGCTTATAAGATCACGTAATGCGAGAAGGTTTTCTATACTCGTTCAATGAATGCTAGGGATTTCTTTTAAACATTTATTAAACTTTTTCGCAAAAAAAAAACCAATTTCTTCCAGAATACTTACATGTATTATGATTAGAGTGCAATAAGTTTTCATCATTACCCTTAAGAAATTTTATATAAACATTGTCAATGTTGGTTTACTCTTCTGCACTTAAATTGTAACTAAAATACACGTACATTAATTTTAATATCTGTTAACCATTCGTTAAAATGTTATTATAAACATCACTGGAGTACATCAGCTGCATATTTACAAGAATGTCCGGCATTTGAATTGACTTTAATTGTCAAACACTCACACAAACGACTACATAGCCTAACAATGGAAATCAAATAGTTATTTCCGTTTCTTTGCCATGTGCGGAACGGAAGTTAACATATGAAAAGAATTTTTACAAACAAAGATAATATTGGAATCTGTCTCGTTTTGTTAAACGCACTTAACGAAATGTGTGAATAAAATGAATGAGTTTTAATTGCTTTTGTCTATTGCATTGCTTCTCTTTTAGATAATCCATATTATTTCTACAATGATCCGAAATCACCGCGTACGCCGGATTCGCAGAGTTCCAACAAAGGTTTCTCCATCTTCAAAAGGCGCAATTCCAAGGGGAACAGCCCACGCGTTAGCATACCGGAACAAACACGATTAATTACATCGGCAAATCTAGATACAACCGCCACATTAACACTGGGAAGTCCGCGTGGCAGTTTTGGATTTACACATGTAAGTATTTGAATTCCTATTAATCATGATAGAGAGAAATCAAATGAGGAAAACAAAAAAAATATCTAAAACTTCCTTTTGATTTGTGTCTTTGCTTTTTGCTAACATCTTTAGCAATCTTTTGAACTGCAACCATTGATGTCCCCACATCAAGCGCAGCCCCCAGTCACTGCTTCGCTACACCAAAGACGTCAGCGCTCATCGAATTCACATTCGGAAACATTCCGCGATCGTTTGGGCTCCTGTAATGAAACTTCGCCGGCCCATCAGAGTTTTGAACATGATGATGTTTTCAATAACACATCGCCAAGGTAAATATGACGATTTCTTCATCGCTTAGTCTTTTTACTGTCACTCGAAATAGATCCCTTGATCTTTTGACTTTGGCCTAATGCAGCTGTTGACAGTTTTTTGTATTAGGGCCGATGGAGGGGTTAACAGTGGCAGCTAATCTTGCATAAATCTACTCGAATGTACAAATTAAACATATACAATATTTTTTTCTATATTTTTTTCCACTTTAGCAAAAGTCATCATCATCATACATTGCCAACAGCTGGTGGACGACGTCATTCATTTAGCAATTGGCGTCAAGCAAGTGAACGTCATGCTTCTACTGGAGCACATCATAAAAACAACGCTGCCACCCTGTCGTCAACCGATGAGGTACCACAGATGATGGCCCCTCGGCCACCGGTATTATCACCCAATAAATATCGTGGTGGTGGTTCACACAGGAGACGAGGTAAGTGAGAAGATATTGAGTTTGCATTTCTTATAATACATTAACATTATCTAATATCGACCGAACCGAACCGAAATCTGATTCGCGAGCTGGTCACTGTTTGTTAGTCTCCTACGTTTACAATGAGATCATTTGCGCGTGAAATTTTTGAGATTAAGTCACACTTGAGGATGTTAATATTATGAAATTTTCTAAGAGATTTTACAATCGAGATTGTATCCTTCAATTTATATTTTCGTAGTATAATCATTAACTTATAACGCTTTGGAAATTAGGATAGAAATTCACTTTATTTAAGAATGTTGAAAATCAAGTTTACTATTAATTTAATAATTCTGTTAACACAAAATGTATTGAAGTAGCAGGTTCTGATTCTCCAGGTAATATAAAATAATATATGTACGGTCACCAAAAAGTTAATTAAAATATAGGCTTCAAATGTTTTTTTTTCTTTAATTGGCAACACTTTACGCAGTCGCAGCCAATTACTTAAGAGTAATTTGCAATCTACTAAATATAAAATCGGTTCATTCAGTTCATAATCCTCGATATTCTATGTAGTATGTTTTCTGCCAGCCATGAATTCATGGTTCAAAAAACTTATAAATAACACAGATACACTTTATAGTTGGTGCCGCTCAACAATTGGTTTTTGAGCAACTCGGGTCAGAGGAATGCGGAAAACTTATTAGTTTCTTAGGGTTAGCTCTGGTTTATGCGAAATGCGCCGGTCGCCTCACAGCGTTATGTGTTTGTATAGTTAAATTTTTATATCAATTAATTTGTTTATATCTCTTGTAGTTTTTGAGATAACAAGCATTTTATAATGGATTCGTATTCTATTTGGCAATAGACAGGTTATATCAATACTATGTTTGGTGAAAGATATCAATTCTACCTACATTTCTTTATGTATGCAATACGAGGATTTCCAATATAAATTTATATTTTTCAATCTGCTCTAAAATAGAGTTTACCTTTTAATGTAGAAGTTATTCTATCGTATTCTATAACTTTCCTATGAAAACCAACTACTTTCATATATTGCTTTTAGTTAAGGAATAAATAATAAAATTAAAATGCCTGTGACTATAAGATATTTTAGTAAACTAATTTCAGCCGTCTGTCTCTAATGGAGCGAATTCTATCGTGCTCTTAATAGGGAAGATGTGCCTAAAGTGATGTTTTTAAACTTTTACAGCGGTCCCTAATATATATATTTATTGTAATTCAAATGAGTAAACGGTATGACAAACTTAGTGCATTCCTCATCCTATGGCCTTGGATGTAAAAATGAAATGACACTTTTCAGGCCGTTTTGTTTAACGCGGCAAAGTTAGAATACTATTAATTAAAATTTTAAGTTTACGAAGAACAAAACAGGATTTTGAGATAATATTACATTTAAAAAGTTACAATTTCTCAAAATCTGCAATGGATTTGAAGCCACTTTATATTATGGATCCAATATCAGACTATAATGACAAATTTACTTCGTACATGGAGTACTAAATTTGACAAATTTTTAAATTTGTATGAGTTATATCCTAAAATCTAGAGCAGTATGGCCTGTTCCTTGCTTAGTTAGTATATTTATCAAAATAATAATATCAAATATGTATTTTTTTTTTCTTTTTGAAAATCCCCAAATTGACTTCGTAATGTTAAGGGAACAATTTTTTCCTTCTTCTCTTTTTTTGGAACAATGTTCATAAAATATTGGATCAAAAAAGAAGAAATATCTTTCTTGTAATTTGTCAAAAATATTTGATTTTATTTCCTTAGTTAAAGTAAGAATGTATATTTTAATTTTCTTATATATAGTTGGCCATACTTTATGGCCAGTCGGTAGGCATGATAATTGTCGTAAATCTTTATAGCACAGACTAATATTTTGTCAAATCGTAGCCGGGGATTATAAGCACGCTATATCGGCTCACCCTTCTGGTATCTCTTATACAAATTGACCGATTTTTCGAAATTTAATTTGTTGCCTGTGATACCTGTAACCTGCAGTAAACTAAATTTTTGTACTTTGTCCTCATTTGTAATGCTTATTAAAATTTGAAAAAAATCGAACGATGAGACTTTCCATGCAAATTGACTAATTTGCCGTTGTTTGATCATGCCTCTATAGTTTCTAATTTATAACATGTAATAGTCTAAAACAATACTTTATAGAGGTCCATCATACTACTTATTAATTCTCTGGAGAAAAATCGACCAAATAACTACAATGATTTAATACATGTAATCCCACTTCCATGTCTTCCAATCAATTGCACCAAATTCAGCCAAATTTGGCACATATCATGTGTTTGGTTGTCATGCCCATTTTGGTACCTCCCATACAAATATATCGAAGTTTGATATTTCATTTTCACTGTAGTCCTTAATTCGTAGCCCGAAGTTACCTAAATTGTTATCAGTTACATTGCGTTATAATGTTGGGTAAAATTTTAACAAACCGACCGAGTAACCACGTCCTCTCTGACACCTCGCATGCAACTGAACCTTTTTAACTTATACAGGGTGTCCGTCGGGAAGTTATACTACTTTGTTCTGCCGCCATTAGTCTTGACAATTCATATTTGGCAGTCGTAAAGTGGAGACGTAGCAAATTTATTATGGAAAAATATTTGATAAACCAACGTGTTTTAATCGTTAAAACATTTTATCAAAATCTATCATCGATTACTGTGACGATGAGAAAGTTACGTGAAATTTTTGGGAAAAACAACGTGCCAACAAGACGCATTAATTACCGTGTAGTGAATGATTTCGAAAAAAGAGGGTCTGTAGCTGATAGGGCCAAGCATAAGACCATTTACGCCACCGTATATATGCCAATACGATGTTACAGCTCGCCCATGACTATCCCGATTTTCATGAAAAAATCATAATGAGCGACGAGACACATTTTCATTTGAATGGGTATGTGAATGAACAGAATAGTTGATTCTGGGCAATTATTCATCAGTCACCTTTGCATACAAGTACATTAAAGGTGAAAGTCTGGTGTGCAATTTGGTCAGGAGGAATCATTGGACCTCACTTCTTTGAAACTGTAAACGGCGCAACGGTAACTGTCAATGGGGAGCGATATCGTGACATGATTGAAAACTTTTTAACGCCACAACTGCATGCTTTGGGCTTGATTAACATATGGTATCAACAAGTCGGTGCCACATCGCATACAGCCAGAATTAGAATGGAATTACTGCGAGAACTCTTTCTACAACAATTATTTCAAGAAACGGTGATGTTGATTGGCCTCTACGGTTGCCTGATTTGACTGCTCCTTTGACTTTGTAGGGATATCTGAAATGCAAGGTTTGTGCAAACAAGCTTGAAATGTTTGAGCAACTCAAACAAAGTATTCGTAATGAAGTTATTGAAGTAGCGAGTGAAATGTCTGAGAATGTAATGAAAAATGTGCTCAAAAAGGCTCGCACTTGTGAGGCGAACGGAGGCGGACATTTATCTGATATTGTATTCCATACATAATTGCCGACATTAAATAAAACATTTATCAATATAAGATTCATTCTCTTTCATTTAATCAAAAATTATAAACAAACAAAGTAGTATACCTTCCCGACGTACACCCTGTATATGCTTAGGCTAGTATCCTTCATTCAATTGCATTGTATTCAACGCAAATGAGCACACATCAGGCATTTATTATTACGCATTGATGTAGCAATATTTTCTCTTTGAGGGGCTAAATACATTCATTCTGAGTGGAGATAAATTCATTCAATGCACCTAATTTAAAACCATGGGGTACTAAAAAAGGTATAGGGAGACTTAAGCGCGACAGTTGCTACGCCTATGGTATTATGAGTGCAAATAGGTTGCGGTGCTGGAATAGACTGCATGAATATCTTTTGGCACCAAGTCCACTTAGACTTTTGCGGCAGCTCAAAGGTAGTTGGGTGAAGATATACTCGTATGTAAGTCACTTCACCTGATGGAAATTTCTGGTTACTATATTGGTGTGAATTCGAGAAACGCCTTTTAAAATTAATGTGGAATAGGCTAATATGTTGTAATTTCATTCAATATCCTGCCTCTATCCTGGGAAGTTTCTTGACTCGGCATATCGTATAATATAAAAAGCATTTCAACCTTATAAAACACTAAAAATGTGTGTCTATTCCAAGCAGGTTCTTGTATCCCTCTAGAAACGTACAATGTTTTGAAAATTGTTGTACAATCTTCATGTAGCTTTATATGAAAAGCATACAGTCGAAATATACCGCACTGAACGCTTTTCTGAACTTTAAGCCTATGAATAGTTGAAATTCATTGCAAAAACTTGCATTTACAACACTATCAAATATTCTGTGCCTATGTTGTTAACCTTTTCCAGAAATTATGCTTGTCCTGAATGTATGCATTTCTCAAGGGGTTAATAACCAACACTGCTTACATTGTTTTATAAGATCTTCGCACATTCGTTTTCTCAACTGTCAATTTTGTGTAATTGAAGGGAGAACATAAACTAAACGCTTGGATCGACAATATTGAAATGCTTCCCATTTTACAAAACCCAACAGTAGCCAATCAATTGCCATCGTACTATCGAAACTTATTAATTCCTCACCATTTTTAAATGCCATTTTTTATAAATTCAATATTGTCAATGTCAAAACTACGTTTAAATGTCACTTTTATTTACATTGCTGTATGCAGCAAAAACAAAAAAAAAACCAATACAAAACGACAACAACAACAACGACCAGAACCCAGAATCAGAAGTAGTAGTTATTTAGTCGACAATACTGCATTACCATCACAATGGTGGTAGGGAATTACAGAAAGCTGTCGTCGTTCGTCGTTGTTGTTTTTAACAATTCATAACACTGCACTTCACTACTCGGTGACAATGATGATAATAATTTCCTTTTGTTTTTTGCAAGTAATTTTTGCATAAAAGAGAAAACTACAACAGCAACAGCGAGGAACACTTGTTTAAATAAAATGTGCTGTAAATACCAAAAGTGGCGCCTGATGTTGTTACATCGGGTTGGCTGTTGCAGCTTATCTGTCTTTTGTTTTACGATACAAACGTGTTTTGTACGGTTAACGAATCTTTAAGAGAGCTCATCTGAAGGATGTCAATTTGCGCTTTCAAAAAGTGTTATATTTATTGCATTACATTCATTCTGCTGGAAATGTTGAGTGTTGTCTATTATACGAGTAAGGTGATGGACGTTAGATGTGTAAGATGTTTATCGTATTCTATTTGTCTTAATATATCAAGAAGTTTGTGATTGAAGTTCACGTTGGCGGAATAATTAACTAGATATTATTGTATTAGAAAAGTAAGGAGTATATGAAGAATTTTTAATTTTATCAATATTTTAACTATTAAAATAGGCAGTTAGATACAAAATCAAATGGAGTTACAAATAGAATGTAGAATACATTGTTGATAAGATGATGTATAAATACATTCATTCGGGACTAGATATTGCTTTGTATGAAGTCGTTCCAAAGCGTTTGGATCTAATGGGTTTTACAACTCTTTTAGTATAAAGCCTGTACTGGGTTCTGAAATCTGTATTCCCGATAATTAGAAGTAGGTCAATGCTAATTAACATGACTTTGCCAAAATATTCAAACTAATAGTAGCTGTGTGTGGTCTATTTTTAATGTCTACAGAGTGAGTGCTCATAAATGTTGCAATATTAAGAAGTTTATTTTTTTTTAAATTCATATAATTTGTTTTCCTTTATTCATTTGAAAAATATAGAATAACAATTAATATACCTTTGTACGGAATCTCAAATATCAAAATCAATTTCAATATAACTGAACGTTGACTGATGAATTGCAACATTCAGAAATTAAAAAAAAATTTAATTTATATAAATTACGTTTTTTTTTATTCATTTAAAAAAAGAATACATTGTAATCATGTCTTTTAAAAATAACGCTAGCCAACGAGGTTTGGACTGGAGCAACCAAATATTTTTCCTAGGGTATTTTTTTGGGCTGAATTCGAATCTGTAATTGGTTTTTCACTATCACGTCAGCTTTTAGAGATACAAAAAAAAATGTTTTTTCGATTTTTACATAAAAACTCATTAGTTTATTTAAAAATCAATAAATTTTCAAAAGTGAATGGCGTTATTTCAACGTCGTTTGTATTTTGTTGGTTCAGTTTCACGTATTAGAGTCCAGCAATAGTCTCTCAACATGCTTTTGTCCCAAAATCCTTGAGAATTTCTTTCAATTTTCATTAAATCTAAAGAAAATGCATTTTGAGTGACATTCGTGCACCTAATTTGTGATAATTTTTCAATAATTCAGCAAAGATTTGTCTGTAGTTTTAACTCCTGTTTCCAAGAAAACTGTTCACGACGCTCTTCAAAGATTTCTACGTTGCATATTCTTTCTCCAAAATAAACATTATGAAAAATTGTCATCATTCAATAGCTTCCTGATCTGAGGGCCAACAAACATGACTTCTTTGATTTTAAGTGTTGCAAATATTTCATTGCTGCACCATCTCTATCCAGAGCCTTGGAAAAGTTCTTAAAAAGGACCAATTTTTTGTGCAGGGGCGGAAGGTGGACGTTATTTCGATCAATTAATGGTTCATTTGAAATGTTGTTTTTTTCCTGGTGTGTACTCAGTTTTTTTTTGCTCACTCTGTTCTGACGTAATGATGACATGTAGCGCGACTATCCGATAGACAAAAGAAACAACAACATTTTGTGGAACCTCCTTGCATACCAGTCAATAAACCAATGACCTGAAACAGGTTAATTTACAGTTATTTACGATGGTCTATACTAGATATACAAAGAAGTTTAAATCGCACACCTTAAGGTCACCACAAATCTTCCATTTATTATCGTTTTATTTGAGAAATATCAAAATTTCAGTCAATGATTCGTAATTTTCCTATGTATTAACGGCATGAGCAATTGATATGGATGGGTTTTCATTCCCATTATGTAAAAGAAGAGCCTTTAAGCTGTACTTAAAGCCATCAATAAATAATCTTCATTCAATTTTGTCATATGGCTGGTTAATTTTTTGAAATAAACCATCAACATTAATCAGTACAGTATAGAATAGACTGTTTCTTCTCAAAATATGCAGCCAATTCCAAGCTTCTATCTTTATAGGTTGTTACTTTCGTCCCAACTGCAAGATGTTTCTACCGCTGCATACGTGAACCTAGTAATTCTGCGGCTTGTTTCGTTAAATGTAAACCCGAATTAGATCATTCAGCTCAGCTTGAGTCACTAAATGACGTTTGTATCATCAGCCTAATACTAACTACCACTGCTGGGGAAAGATATTTCGGACTCACTGCTCGTAGCACTGGGAATGAATGGTAATGAATCATTTGGTGGACATTGAACTGGTTTGGAAGCCGATGGGACATTCGCTTAAGTAATATTTTTTCAATTTTTCATATTGAGTCCAGCAATTTTTGTTAAACAGAAATAACAATCAGTTTGGTGGTTACTTGAGACTAGTTGGAAAACTTCCTTCGTTTTTGCAGTCAATTTTTTTTTCCAAATTTGTAGACCAGTGTAATGTAATTTAAATATCACACAGAAGCTCGGCGACAACTTTATTTATTACCACGTGGTTGATAGAGTCTTAGAAACTTGGTCATTCCAAAAAAAAGTTTGACCGCCCTCGTGCGGTAGAGTAATTTGATGCAGACGAGCAACATGACCTGAGAGGATTTTGATATGATTTGCAACATCTATGTCTGTATATAAGTCATACATTATTCATACGATACTTCCAGAACACATTGAAACGGTTGTATCATAACCCAGGATTCTGCACTGCACAACAAGATAGATAGGTAGATGGATTTTGGTTCGTCGAGAGAGAAATTTGTCATAATTATTGCCTTCATTGTTCTAAATTGTACCAAACCATGGGAAATGCATAGCATTTGTTCTCCTAATCACAAGACAATCCTGTTTTACTTAAATGAAATCGGAGCTTACTTTTTGAATATTGTACAAATATTTACAAAACTTCTCTACACTTTTTGTCTCGAGAACTTTAAATCCCTCTGCAAAACTAGTGCGAGCTCAGTAATCCTTGTTCCCGATTCAATTAATACCAAGCAGTAAATTTTGATGCTGACACCAGTTTGACATCAGTTGTGGGAAAATGCACAGAGCTCGAGTAATGGTTCTGAAATGTCGTATTTATAAAATTTATTTTTGTGATATTTTATAAACGAAAAGAGCTTGGAAACATCGAATAACACTTTGTAATTCTCTTAATCCAATTTAATCAATCATTAACGACGAAAATTGCTGAAATATCAATTATTCGCAGCTGCTATAACAAATTTCTTAGAAATGTAACATTTTTGCAGAATTATATTCGGATTCTGATGAATAAAAACCATGCCTTTCTTTAGTTTTAATACAAAAGAGTGATAATCACTCTTAGTTTGTTGTTCAATGCAATTGACTTAATAACACAGTAAAATTGATTATTTACGAATTTATCGTTAGATAAATTGGCCTATCAAAAACTGCTCCTTCCACTGGACTGGAAAATCGTTTGAAGTTATACAATAATCACAACTGTGATGGTCTTTAACAATCTATATAAATAAAAGTGGCTTCCTTCCAATTATTGAATACTTTAGAAAACTTTGAGATAAATATACTTTTTCGAAAGTTAGGTTTAGTCCTTTTACAACCATGGATCAGTTTATCCAAATTGTGACGTATCGCCAGAAAGACGGGCGTTTTAAAACGCTAACTTTTTATGCATAACATGTCGGTTTTATCCATTTCAACACCGATTAACCACTGTCCCCATATTCACGTTTCAGTTGATAAAAAATTTGTACAATGGTTGAAAATACGCCGAGAATGGCTGTACAAGACTTTAATTACCCCCTAGGTGCGATTTATAATGTAAATTATATGGATGTATCAGAAATACCCTCTTATCATACATTTATACCGCTTTATTCCGGGTTTTATTTAGCGAAAATTGTTATTTTTATTATTTGTTTTAATTATTTTTAGTGTCTTTTATTATTTTAAGTATTTTTTTATTATTTGTAGCATTTTGTTTTTATTATTTTTAAATACGCCTTTATTTTGAAGACGATTCCTTCAAAACAACTAAAGTTAAGATGGCCATTTCAGTATATACCTTGCGACCGTATGTTGCTCTTACTTGACGAATAACTAGTAACTTTTGTGAAAAAATCCTGAAAAGTGTAAATTTTTCAAGAGGAGAATTTAATCTTACAAAGCCGATTTTGCCAATTTCGGACTTTACCTGGCTGTGGCCGGATTATGCCCGATTTCGCTCTCCTAGAACAAGTTCTATTAATAGGGATGGACGAATGGACAAATGAGCTCAGGTCGACACAGATTTTTACGACGATCAGGAATATATATACTTTATGGGATCTCTGACGAATATTCATAATTGATGCAAATGTACATCGTCCTTGGTGGTGGGGATGAAAATGCGTGTATTTTTTTCTTTTTTTCTTTTTTTTTTTTGTGAGATAGTTTTTGAAGTTGACGTTTCGATCTTTAGTGTATTTATAAAACTTGGCGAGCTATTTTTTTATGTTAAGTAATTGCAAAACTGTAAAATTCTTAGATTCTGCTAATTTTTTTCGGAAATTTTCTTTACATTTTAGAAAATTTCTTTTAAAAACATCTTTATTAAATTTACAACGAATTTTCTCGTACAACAGCTCTATATTGTATGTATATAAAAAGTATCAGTAGATAGTTTTATTCCATTGTTTAAACCCGAAATGTGCCCTAAGAAAAAATAATATTTCATAATTCTCAAGTGCAGCCAACAAGAAATAGTTTTACGACCTCACTTCCATTGTCAGAGTTTGCAATTCAACACAATTAAATTAAATGAAATTTTTATTTTTTCTGCTAATTATTAAGTTCTCATTGAAAATAGGAAAACAAGTAATTCTGCAATCTCAAGTTAGTTCTGTAGTTATTCATTATACGTTTTTGTTAGCAAATGAATTTGGTCTCTTCAAAAAAGCTGTTTGTTCCACAAATTTTGAATGTTTAATTTCATTAGCATAAATTGTTTAACATAAAACAATAATACTTGGTTTCTGGCATATTTCCCGGAATGTAGTCTTTTTTCATTGACGTTTTGTTTGTAAAATGAATGGTCTCATTTGGCGTTAAACAGAAGAAAACAATTCAAAGAATTATTATTAATAATACCGAATGCAATTCGAACAAAATCTTTTGTTTAACACAAAACACCATTAATATTTATGAGAAAAAAGTGAAAATGAAGCAGAAAAATCTGACGAACAGATGTTCTTGCTTCATCAGTTGTATGAACAGCTACCAACAAGGAGCAGTCCATATGTCCAATTCATAAGACGGGAGCAGAAGTTGAACTCATCGTAAATTTAAAACACCTCATAAACAATTATTGATGTGCAGAGCATTCCAGATAAATGAAAATAATAACAAAGTTTTTCCAAAGATGAGTTCTCTCCCCGGCTCCAATGTCAGCACAGGGGAACAAACGAAACTTTGTATTTCAGTCATAAACACCTGCAATAACTCAAAATGTTGCTTTCAATTGAAGCATTTGAAGCAACGAATTTGTGTTTTAGTTTGGCAGTCATGGCCCAAGAGTGGGCAAGCAAATGGTTATTGAATGAAATAAAAAGAGCGAGCTAACTGCACCCTCAGTCACCTCATGAGGAAGTAAAATCTAAATACGAAAAGTGTATAAATTTTACATTCAGGTTTTCTATATAGTGCTGCTGCAGTTGGTGTAGAAATAAAAGTTTGCTAAGAAAACAAACATATGGCGGTGATGATGGGGTCATAGACTACAAGCAGTGAAGCTACGCGAAACTGATTTTTTCCGCTGAGGGTTGCAGAATATTAACATAAACATTGGGAGTGGTGGCTGCAACAGCAGAGTTCATAAAAGCCCAGTACACAAAGGGAAAAGCAGTACAAATTGATAGATATTTATGCGATCTGATGTGTATTGACAGTTGTGGTATATAGTAATGGACTAGATATTTGTTTTATTTTTTCGATGCAACACAGTTCACCACTGTTGTTCTTTCCTTCTTTCTTTCTTTTTTTTTGGTATTCAGCTTATGGAAATTGTTTTAAATACAAATATCGTTTTTTTAAGCATTTATATGCTCAACGGGTATCACCCCGTGGCACCCAAAATATTCATTGTTTATATTTTTTGGCCAAAAGTATTCGTATCCATCTCATGTGTGTGGTTGGCTGTCTGTTGTTCGACAAATATGGCAACCTTTCGTCCATATTTGCCTACCCACCGATTATTAAGTTATATACAAATAAAAATGGCACACGTTACCATATGTTTACCAAAAACTATATGGCTAGATGGAATGTTAGCTTCCGTGCTACTTCTACACGTTTCGACATTTATTTTCAGTCTCTCCGCGATCACCTTCAACAAACCATAATATTTCTTAAACATCATGATCATGGTAACAAAGTGATACTTTCGAGCATTTGGCTTTTGAAATGTTCTTCCTAATGGTGTTTAAGTTACAAAACAGCATTTTCAGTGTGTTGCCATTTATGTTATTATTACAGCTGTTGTGGAAAATATGGTCAACGGAAATGTTGTCAATGTGCCCAAAACTCTATGTAGAGGGATAAATGTCATATGCCAAACAAATTTAGAGGCAGTTTGAATAATTATGGTCACAATAATGTTTTACAATTTAAAGTATTTTAATAGCCGTGACAGA
The DNA here is from genome assembly GCA_019455685.1 of Philornis downsi. Taxonomy (NCBI): domain Eukaryota; kingdom Metazoa; phylum Arthropoda; class Insecta; order Diptera; family Muscidae; genus Philornis; species Philornis downsi. The sequence continues at coordinate 82,877 of JAHXMU010000007.1, forward strand.
AGGTGTCGAATAGAGGCAATCGGAGGACAACCTAAACAAATGTGAAGAGGTCGGTATAATAACGACGATTCAGACATAATAATTACCAAAGAACTGGTAAAAAATATTTGTATGGAGGACAGATATAAACAACATCCAAACTACTTAAAGAAATTTGTTTAAACGGATTCGTACATACAAGAATTTTCTCAACGTGCCAACCTCTAGTTATCAATAATGTAAAAGAAAATATATTCCATCTGTTGATACTGTTTCGATCTTTCTCGTTTGTTTTACAAAGAGATAATATTCTTTGTTTGATAATATCGAAATCTCAATTAATTTTGTGCAAATATTCCACGAAGATTTCAAAAACGCAGCATATCTAGTCGTTGCTCTTCCCATATTTAGAGGCCTTATCTATAGTGCATAGCACACTGAGATATGAAAAGCGAGATATCACTTATTTTAGATCAACATTAGTTTTATTTTACACTACGTCAGTCAATCAGAAGTTAATAATTCGAACGAGCGAACTTTTTAGACAATTTCTGAAAAAGTATGATTTTCCATAAGTTGTATTTGGCACCCAAGTTTATTCATACTGGTATAATTTGTCCCAGTTGTGACAATAACTGACCACAGCATGGTGGATGCCGTATGAAACTTCTCATATATTGATTTTGTCCGCTTTTCCATTGCAAATTTTTGTTTTTCGAACTTAAAATATCAACACCCACAACTTTCGCGGTCTCCTAAAAAGTTTATCAAGTTTATTATAGTGAGTAAATGTTAAATATTTGTTGAAAAAAATTTCAAATTATTCCAAAATGTAATTTTGATTTGTACCTTCTAGACCGATTTTGCTCTCCTTGTCCGTTTTTCTCATGACACTGGGTATTTTTGTAAAATTTTAATTATCAATTTAATCAATTATGTTAATTACATTAGAATAGCGCTGTGTAAATTAACTAATAAAAAATAAACTTTGTTGAAAATTTTTTTAAAAATTTCCATTTTTCAATAGTGACCAACCATCGTGTGATGGTTAGCACACGCTTCTATCGTTCGCATGATTTCTGGTTCAACTCCGCATACAGTCATCTATCGTTATTTGAGCGACGGTCAGCTCTATATGTCTGATGAACACTTCGAGCAGTCGAGTAATCGACAAGTCTAATTAATGCTTTTTAAAGTGTGGCGTTCGGAAGCGTCGTTAAATTGTTGGTCTCGTTGAGTGAGTCTAAAAATAGAATGCGTGTGAGCTTACTGAATGTGAGAAGCTGTCTCATATCTTATTCATGAGATCCAATTATTTTCCTATAGGTGGATTTAGAGTTTTTATGGGCAAGTTTTTCTTACTATCATATTTCAGCTTCTTAGCTAGAGCGATGCTACCGCCATAATACTTAAAATAGACACATATTTTTCCGACAATTCGGAATATACATATATATATATATATAATGGGTTTCTCTAACTCAAATATATACCAAATATAACGTAATTTCAAAATCATTGAAACCATCTGATCCTATTATTATTACCCAGCAAAAAAAAAAATGGAAATTGGAAATTGGAAATCATTCAAAATGAATCACATTTTCACCGCTTCTAAGGATCCAACTCATATATGTTTGCAGCTTCCAGCGAAGCACTTTTAAACTTCCAAAACAACGGGAATAAAGTACTTAAAAATATTGGTTCAATTCTCATTTATAATTCCTAACAGTTAAACCAAACCATGTTGGTATGAAATACTCCAAAATCTATTACTTGTGGAATACAACACGCTCCGAAGACGTGATTTTTGATAACCGATGTAAATTAATTTTTTATTGAAAGTATCAAATCAATCGGAATCTGCGGGCAGATTTTGTGTTAAAGACAACCCTTAAGGATGCTTTTTCTTAATAAATTTTAGTGTAATTATTTATATTGGGGAAATACTTTTCAATGGAATTTTTTTTTTTTGACGACATATTCTGAACGACATATTTTCTGGAACAAAAAGCGATTGTTTTGAATAATGAAAAATGTCAACCAAAGATTTGAATTTTTGTCACACCTGCATCTTTTGTGAATGTATGGAGGTGATGCATAGTAAAAGTTTTTCCCTCCTATGACAACCCTATGTTAATTTCATTGATGGTTACGCAATTTTTCACTACTTCCCCATCACAAAATGAGTTGAATGTTTGCTTTCTTGGATGCATTTTTTTGCTGGGTATGTATGTATTGGCACCATAATTCGGTTTTGTGAAAAAGTGCCAAAGTGTCAAATTGCGCATTTTTCAAATTTCAATGCACTATACCTGTATCGGATTGCAAGATTCAAAAATCGAATAACTTTCTGAATAGTTGAATAGTTGGCCATAAAAATCGGTCCTAATAATAACGTTCAACATTGCAATAGGAGAAATCAAATTAAAACAAGAATTTAGGTCTCTCACAGAACTAATTGAATATGTTTGTACATTTCCACAATAGCCTTAATTTAATTTTTTTAACTCCCAAAATTATCGGGCAGTTACAGCTCGTGGAAGCAAGTGATAGCAGTAAAAAATTAATACTTCTTGAGGGCGAATTAAAGGATAGTTTTGAACACAAAAACAACATCATGATTTATATTAAAAAGTACATTTTACAATTATCGTAACAATGAAGAAATCTGTTAAAATATCGAAATTGTCTCTTGCATTCTGTAAATTTCAGCAACATCACATTAAAACAAATAGTTGGTAGAGCAAATATGCGATGTCTTCATGACTTCTCACATTTTGTAATGTCAAAAAAAAAAAATTTTTTAATAATACATAAATTTTAAACTTTTCTCAAAATACAATTTTAAATTTGGCATGTCTTTCCAGGTTCTTAACCTTAAGCAAAACCGTCATGCACTTGTAAATTTTCTTTCGCGATATTGGTTATTGAAACTGACAGTTTCGTTGATTTACTTTATAGATATTTGTGATGATAAGAAATACAAATATGTTAATTTGCATATAATATTCGTTTATTTTATTATTGATATTATGTATTTTTGACATTTCTGTTTGCACATCAAGATAAATACGTGACAATTATGAGTAATAGGCGGCCATGTATAAATATGAGATGAACTTGAACTTAACTAAACATGAACTTACATTTATTCCACAGAACAGATGTTAACATATAAATTCATAAAAATAAAAGCAAGAAATTGAAAATTTGAAGAGATAGAACAGTGGACTTTCTGTATGGACACCTGCAAGAAAACTTAATTCATTTTTAAAATTAAAGTGTTTCTCTTATGTAATTATTACACCTTCGATTCATGCTAAACTATTTTCTTTGTATAATTTGCTAATAAATAAATTTGTATAATCACAACCATAGAACGAAAGTGTACTAAGTGTGGAAAAAATCTAAACCGATTTAAGCATGCCGTCTGATTGGATCGACAAAGTGCGAAATTCCATTTGTGCGAAATTATCTTATAGTTATAGGCAGGTTAAGTTCAAAATTGTACAAAATCGTTCCATCAAAAGAAAAAATGAATAAATATATTGCACATTTAAGGACTGACCTCCTTTTCATAAAGAGGAGTTACAAGTGGGCGAAGTCGCCTCATTAGCAACATAACTTACTCATATAGGAATTAAATACATCTTTCTAAATATAAGTCTTTTTCAGAAATTTTCAAATATTTTCATAAAAAGCAGTATATGGTGGTAGTTGATAAATACGGAAAGAAATTACTTCAATTAAATATAATACACTTCCAAAGTACTGCCCGAAAAATATCGTCGCTATAAAAATAAGTCTAAACCTACATAGTTGTATTAAGTTTGGGTTGATACGTTGACTTATTTGACGACGAGTTGGTATATCGTCCATGACAAACACAAACATATCTCTTAAATAAATAAAGCATTTTCGATATTTTCCTCAAATTGATTAATTATTTATATGCAACATGCCGTGGATCAATTTATGTTCACTTCCTTTTTAATAGGAAATTTTTGATGGTTAGTGAAAAATTCGAAAAATATGTTGTAGTGAATATATCATGGAAAAAACGAGCTAAGCCGATATATTATATTTGAAAAGAAAACATTTCAATAACACCCAGTTAATTTGCAGCGAACCGGTGTATCAACCACCATGGACCGCAATACATTAGATTCCTACCAGCCGAACTTTCGGCGATTTTCCAACTTTACGCCTGTCTAACAGTTTGTCTTGGAAAGAGAATGTACATGAGAATCCAAAATACTAGTTTTTTTGAAAAATTTGTTTTTCGGTTTTGTAGTTTATTTAAATCCGGTTTAAGGCGAAATCAACACAAAGAAGCTCGGATTTTTGACGCTGGCTAGAGAAAATAATCGTTGACAGGTGGCCATCCACTCTTTGCTTAGTTTGGATCCCTCATTTACTTTTTCAACAAAACACAAATCCGAATATCACGAATAAGAAACTTTCCAATGTTGATATAAATTTTTCAGATTAGTAAAATACCCATTTACGGAGAACAAAAAAACATTAAACCGGTTAAAAGAAATTTATAATCGTAAAAAAACCAGTCGATTACTTTTTGTTCAACAGTTAAAAGATTTTTGGTTTTCGGCTTTGAACTTCTTAGCATTTGAACTAGATTTAGGTCTGGCCTTTGTTTTGAAGCAGATCTGCCCTGAATTAGAAATTAACTTAGAGATACGGTTATCGCATTTAAAATACAAAAATGTAACAAAAGAATCAACATCAAGATATGATAGGTATTCCGATTGATCGAACCCAAATTAAAAAGAAACATGAGTTTGGGTCTACCATATTATACAATTATATGAAAATTTATGGGAGAATTAGTTTTTAAAGAAATATTAATTTTCTAATGAGAACAACCAACTGCATCGGAGTACAAACAATTACTGGCATAGACTGTCAGGCGTCAGAGATAGTAAAAAGTTTAACTCTTTATGATTTTATTGCAAAGTAATGTAAAATTTTACCAATACTAGCATAGATGCCACTCTAACTTGTTGATCGTGTTTAACTTCGTTTTAAAACTAGCTGGGTTTGCGATGAACAATAAATATTCCCTTTTCATTTTATGGAAAAACATCTCTGGAATAATTTCTTTCCTTTTGACATTCTCATGACACTTCGGCATTTTTCTATTTATGTTTGAGAACAGATTTCTTTCTCAATTCTCAACTATTTGTTGAGTTGAAGATCTCCTCAAGACCTAAAGGTAGCGTGAAGAAAACTGAAACATCATATTCGTAAATGCTGACACACGTAGAAATTTCTATGTTAATCCTTAAATCATTAAATCGTGACAAACATAACCAATATTTTTCAAAATTAAATAAAAACAACAACAAATTAACATAAATCAAACACAAAACGAAAATGAAGAAGAATGGGCAATAGCAAAGAACGAAATACAAAATATGCATAATCCTTAAAAGGTACAACTGGCAAGAGATTCCCCCTCACATCATATATGCTTTTGCCGGCTGATATGCATGAGAAATTAAGAGCGGTATAATGTTGAGAAAAAAAAAGATCACTTGCTGAAGAAAAACGAATTTGTTTGAAAACATATTCGTTTTCATTTGAAACCCAAATGCAATTTCAATAATTTTGAATTTGCTTTAAAATGAATTATGAAAAAAATAGCACATATGTTAACATAATCACTACAAACGAAAATATCGTAAAATTTTGCTCACGTTTTATTTGCATACAATATAATGTGGATGGTTTCTTAGACTGCGGTTCTCTGCCAAACAGATATTTTATTAAACAGTTTTAGTGCCCCTTAGCGTGACCATCAATTGGCGACTTCAAAATCATTAAAAGCATACATTTATATGATTTAATGTTTTATGTCTTTATACTCGTAGGTTTTTATACAAAATGCAGTTTTTATTTATAGCTTATTTTAAATGTATTATTTGCACTATAAAGTTGTGGTGAAGACAGCAGTGGAGTTGTGTAATAAATATGGCAAATAATGAAGCGTAAAGAAGTGAAAGAAGGGATAATATTATATCTGGATTTTATCTGTAATCGGCTTTCGCACACCGCCAACATTAGCATATTTTCACATTTCAATATAAACGCTTGGTTTGGGTTTTAAACCGTGGTTATGCACGATCTGTAAAAAGTGAGTATGCTCAAAGTTGGATGGACGCTATGACTTCGACTATATGGTTGTCTCATAAATGGCCAATAAATACGCCAAAAATTAAGTCAGTTCCTTAAAAAATACAAGAGTCGTAATAAATGAATTATCAATGCACAAACAAATGACTGCCAACATTATCTTATTTTCACATTTCAATATAAATGCTTGGTTTGGGTTTTGAACCGAGGTTACGCACGATCTGTAACAAGTGGGTGCACTTAAAGTTGGGCAGATATTGAGTTGGGCCAATATATTGAGTTATCCTTACATAAATGACAAAAAATAAAGAAAAAGGAAAAAATAAATACAAGAGCCGCATCTGCTTAATATCATCATATAGCGGTTTTAATTAATGAATAATCAGTACACAAATTTTAATCAAGCGTGCTGAGTTACGTATGACTTCACCCTATCAGTTTTCTCCGTTGGTGCAAAAGCATAGGGTATATTGGCCGATTCTTACCAAAAAATACTGAAATTTTTTGGCTCAAAATTAGAAAGAAAGAAACCATTGATTTTTGTTGATAATTTGTATTTATGGTACCCTAGGAAGCGTTACGGTTCATTTTCATTCTGAGAATCAAATTTGATAAACGCTTGATATCAAGCTCAGTGCAATTAAATGAAAGTTATGATATGTGAGTTAAACTAAGTAATTTGTATGGTAGATGTCAGGAAGAGTGAGACTATTCGGTCGAATTTGTTGAAATTTACCATGCATTATAACATAAATTACCTATTTTAACTCACATATCCATAAAATAAAGTAATTGCAATCTATAAATTGAGGATTACAGCGAAAGAATTACAATAAACCGATCGACTAGTATGAGAGCTACAAAAAGCACACGATGTGTTGTAATTTTGACTGAATATATTTTCAAGAATATTTGTGTTAAACCAGCCATTCGCACAGGAGGTACTAGAAAGATAGTTGTTTCTTGGCCAATTATTTTCAAGTTTTATCAGGCATTATAAATAAACGCAATGAACTACAAATGTGGGTTACTAAAACGTGTTAATAAGGAGTTAAAGGGGAAAAATTGAATTTCGATGAATTTGTATGGGATTTACCAGAAAAAAATATGGTTAATCGGTCAACTTTTTTTTCTTACTTTACTTCTATATTGTACTACATCAAAACGGCCAAAAAATTATTTACTCCAGAGTACAAATTAAGGCAGATGAACCTGCATGCTTCGATCGTCATAGATTTTTGTGACGATCAGTATTATATATGTATAATTCATAGTTGTTACAAACTGAATAATAAAGTAAATATGCCCCTTCCTATGATGTTGGATAGAAAAATGTCCTTTGTGTTACAGCTAATATTATTAACATAATGATACCGCTACCTGGACTCATCCAGCCATATCAATTTGGTGATTTCTCTTTCGACATGATTACCCGTTACCAAGTCGTACTAATCATGTGTATAGTCAAAAATAATTATGTTAAAATAGTTCATAAAATTATTTTCAAAATTCCTTAAGCATTATATACATTCTGGTAATGACGTCGGTTTTCTCTGTGAATGTTTTTGCTAGATATCTTTTATTTTGGACGCAAAAAGTGTTTTAATTTGCATGTCTTTTGAACATAGAAATAGTTTGGTAGATGGATAAAATATTACTATATTCCCGTTACTACTAACTCTTCTGAATATAATTTTATGTATTTGTTGAAATTTTTCATGTAAATCTCGTAGCCATCAGCACTGCGACATTTTAACTAGCTCTGGATCCTTGTTTCATCAGCGAAATGACACTTATTTTACTCGTTCTTCGTTATCACTGTTTAAATTTGTTTTATTAGTTTAAGGAAGCGTATTAAGCTGCGCTCACAATGGTAGCGACAATTTAGTTTCATGTCTATCTCCTTCCCACTGAAGGCTTTTCATATAAATACCATCCTTTTTTAGCACAAACGTACTCCAATTTCGACTCAATTTTTGTTCGAATGAAATTAGCATAAATGGCAACCAAATGTTTTTTTTTTTTTTTAATTTTTAAAGAAAATTAATACAGTATTTCAATTATATGGATATCTGTATAAATATAAGGAGTTTTCCTTGTAAACACAGATAAATATAGAGTTATCCATTTGCCGGTTTCAAATGTAAAGTTAAATGAAACACATATAAAGCTATAATTTCGATGAAACTTTAATTTCATTGGCATTATGTACGGAATATAATATTATTTAAATGATTGCCTCTAGTTTGGTTACAGAAGTGGATCTTTTTGAGATAGCTTTCGAAATTATACGGCCCAATGACACCTTCAGACCATAATGCGCAACAAACAGTCATTTTTTCTGGATGAGATGGCTTTTCCACAATAATTTCTGCGTTCTTCGAGCCCCATATGCGACGATTTTGTTTGTTGACGTAACAACTGAGTGAAAATGGAAAAGGAAGGAAAATGTTGTTCGTTTGAAAGCCCAGGTGTGGATCACCACTTTTGTAGTAAGTTTTAACTATATGAAATGGATCTAAACAAACTAACTCGAAAACACGGACCACGAGAATGACGGCTTGTTATAACGTTAGTTCCCACGTGTGTAAAGATCTCATAAAGTTTATCATGCTATGTGGTTGGGATTGGCAAGTAAGACTACTACATTTGAAAAAAAACCTGCAAATCAACTGTTTGTTCGCACGTTTTTGAAGAAAGTTGTCGCTTACATGCTGAACGCCCTCTGATAGTGTCAGTGCAAATGTGAACGCAGCTCTGGCACAGAGTAAACATTAGTACTCGTATGTTTCTGTGATGTTTGTGATGCAAAATATTTATTCCTGACTTTTTACATTTTTATATCGTACAATGGAAACTTGATTTTCCAAAATCTACAACTTACGTGAACAATTTAATCTAATCGCAAAATAATTCTGCACCACAGCTGAGATTTGTCGAAATTAACTTTTTTTATCTTTTTTTTAATTGCAAACGGTAAAATAATGGATCTTTTTGAGCTGTCTTTGACATGTCGGAAACTAGTTAAGATCTAGAAAAAGTGGACAACATATCAGAAAAGCACCTTCCCAAATTAGTCAAGATCGGTCAACATATCCAAGGTACCATACAAAAGATTAGTGCTGATTCCCATAGATAAATTTGTTATAGCTAAATTCAGTGGATTTACACCAGTGACATATATATATATATACACAATGCACCTACTTTACTAGTCAACCACAAAGTTGTCCACAATTCTCTTCTAATTGTGCAAGACTTGTATTTTCTTTTCCAACTATCTCTATTGACAATTTCATTTAGATCTAACAACTAATTAAGCAATTTCTAACTGTATTTCTATAGTTTTTCTCTTCCTATATGGTATTTCCCACTATTTCAACTTCTTCAACAATACTTTATAAGGCTTAGGACAATTCATGCCACCAACACCTTAGACCCCCACAAGGAGAATTGACCACAAATTCCAAATAATTTTTATTGTATCGGCATAATTAGCTTTTAATAATTTATTATTAATTACTAAACGTATTTATTGTTTATTAAGCGCGCGCCATATTTATTTGATGGATGGCGTCAAACTATTGGTTTGCATGAGTTACGAGTATTTGGACAAGCGATCGTTTGGACAGCGGGTGACCGACGTTACATTGCGGTATATGTACTGTAACGAAACGAGTCTCTTCGAGGTGTCGGTGCCCCTGTACTCCTCTTTGAGAGTTGTTTCCATATCCCGTAGAAACAAAGTTGCCACTGCGTTTGTTCTCTATGCGCTTTTTTAACTATCCAGGCACGTAGCCATACGAACGAATGGAAATTACGCTCAGGAGACCATTTATAAGCTGTCGTGAGTTTCGTTTCGTTATTTATACGCTATCGTTCGTACGCAGCTACCATCATGCATACAGTCAAGAAGTTTAAGTATGTTATTTTACTTATTAATTTCTATATTTACTTACATGCGTTCAATACTGTCTTCTTCTCTGGCTTGGCTTTTTCTCATTTCTCTCAGCTGACTTTCAATTCAAATCAACATATATATTTTCATAATGCTTTAACCAAAAAGTTCTCTGAGCATGCGCGCGTAGTGACTGCGCTTGGACGTATGAAAAAGTCCGTACGAAGTGTCAGTCGTCGTTTAGTTAGAAGATTTTCTGGCGTTTTTCTACCACTGCCACAGAACCCAACAGGATTGTTAATTGAACAGTTGTGTGTATGCGTTTTGATGAAGTTGAAGGTCTTGTCGCATAGTACGCCTGCGCAAAAGTTAATACAATATTTCATAAGAATTGTTTAAAAATTGACTGAAATAAAAACAAACAAAAAAACGAATAAAATTAAAAAAAGTTATATAAAAATGTAAAGTTTTGTGTTTGATAACAAAATTGTGAAAGAAACAATGATTTCTTATAGAAACAAGTGAACATTTCAAGGATTATCTGTTAGTGGTCTTAAGGGGGAATCTGGTAAACAAAAAGTGATTGTGATTTTTTCCGTATTCTTTAAAACATCATTTAGTATCTAAAGACTAAATATGATTTTGAAAATGGATGACATTGAAATGGATACATTCTGTTGTGGTAAGTTAATCCAGCATTTCAAACCATGGTAAAAAAATCGTATTAGTGTCGTTGTCGAGAATTTTTATAAATGATTTGGCATAATTCAACAATGGTAATTTGAAAATCAAATTACACAAATTCCGTTGCGTTGAAATAGTTTCGTGGGTCAATTTAAAATTTAACATCGCCGTCAAGAAAATCATTTCAGTTTTGTTGTTGCGAATTTGCTACATTGTTTGGAATAATTTAATAATGGTGATTTAAAAATCAAAACTATTTTCTTTGAAAAATATAATTCTTATGGAGGCGTATTTAACATAAAAAAAGTCATGAATTTTTGTTAAACTAAAGTTGCCCCGGCAAACATTACATGGCTTTGGTGTTTGCTGATACAACTTCTTTAGTTGAAATAAAATTCATGATTTTTTAATGTTAAATTTCAATTTCTACAATGTTGGTTTGAATTCATCTGCCTCTAAAAATATCAAGTTGAAATATTTGATAATATTTTAAGTAATTTTGCTTCTATATCGAGCTTATTTTCTAAGTGCCACCGAATTTTAATTTTTACGGCAATTTTCGGCATTTAATTTTAATTTTTACTATTTTAATATATTATTATTATTATTTACAAAAGTTGTGGTTTACTGTGAGCCCGTATAGAAGTTAAATCTGTATTTTGTTTTCAAAAATGTAAATTTTTCATTTGTTTTAAGGAAATGAATTAATGATTTTTAGTTTTGGCATGAAACTAAGGCACAATATTGGTAATTTCTTCTATAGATCCAAAAGCAATTTTGTAGTTGCGACATTAAATGTAACAATACATTAAATGTAAAACAGAGACCCCGCTGTTTTAAAACAAAACGAAATATCTAAAACATTTAATAATTGTTTCATTAGATGTGGCTTCATCAATTACTTTTATTTAAGATATACATATACAATTAATTTGGAAGTGTTTTACTTTTAATTCTACTTTTTTTCCATATCAAGAGCAAACGACTGCACAAGAGGATTTGGCAACAGATAAACAATTTGCAAAATAATGTTATTCGAATAGCTGATTTGTTGAAGAAGTTTCCCAATGTCTGATTGATATTTAGTGAATTTTCTGGCACAATATCGATGTTCGCTGACTTCGTCCAATGATCACTTATCGTTTAACCAAACAATTATTAGTAAATATTTGCGATACCCACAGAGAAGGTGAACTGAATAGGACATTAAATAAACTTCATATTAATAGAGTCGGTTTAATTTCATTCAAATATGTGTCCAGAATTTTTATTCTAAAAATTAAATTACAAAATTATTTGTGTTAATTTAATACAGTACAATAATATAAATAAAATTTCTGAAGTTTTTTCCAGGATGAGTATAGAAGTACAGCTAATGCAAAAAAAAAAAATAATAATAATAAAATAAATTATCGGAAAAAGAAACAAAACAACACGAACTTTGGGGTGGGTCGAAGATTTTGGTTTAGATCAGTGGTTGAAATTATTGCAGAAATGAGGAAACAATTTGTTAAGTGTAGAATAAACTCATTAATTGATTCATTGTTTAAATAACTTAGGAACTTCAGTTAAATCCTCATCAAATGTTCACTTAGAGGCACTTGTGTCGAAATGACGGAAAAAGGCAAAGTTCAAGCATCTTTTTAATTAATCTTTAAGATCATATCTATGTTCGTATTACACAGTTCGTTCTACAAAACTATTCGTCATTTGTGTTTCATTTGAAATTGAGTTTCGAATACATAGGGTGACAAAATATAACTTTTAGCTTTTTTTTTTCAATTTTATCAACTTTCAGATTAATGTTCCATTAATACATTTTTATAATGTTAGATTAGAAGATTTATGAAAGATTTTGGTGCATTACAGTTTTGTGAAAAACCACTATTTTTTGCAGCGATTTTTTAAATCATTGGAAATGATTTCCATTCATTGCAAAGCAAAATACCTGAAAATGTCTAATTCGTATTGCATCAAAATTCCGAAGTTTCAACATTTACATAATTGTCCTTATTATGTTTTTTGCTAAGAATTGTGCATCAGTGAAAGTTAAACCTTTCCTATCTCTCTCTTTCTATCTTTTCAAGTCTAATAACCAAATTGTTGAACCAACCAAGGCCATTCACTCAATGTCCTTTGTTTAGGTGCAAAAGCGTGCAGGCTGCCAAAAGAGACATGTTGAACCGCTGGGTTCTTATCAAATATTGCTTTGAATTAAAGTACAATTAAAGAAGCAAAATCAGATATTATGGAAAATACCAATTACTTTGCTATGGCGGTCAATTTGAGTGGTAGGTACGCCAAGAGGCATCTGGAGAGCTGTTGTAAAGCGCAGTGAATTATGCTGAATTTAACTCAAACGAATAGAAGATATTTTTGGCGATGCCGAAAAGGATATGGTCGCCCCACTATTTTTTTTTTTTTTTTCAATTTTGTCAATTATTGTAAGACAAATAAACACGAACATATACAATGAACAAACATGTAGGCCACAACATCCTCTCAATTAAAAATAATAGTCTGTCCTCTACTTTGGTAAATCAGTTAATTCCATCATCAGGTCCGACATCACCAAACGCTTGCAAAAGTGTGTAAAATAGGGCTAATTAGAGCACAATTAAATAAAAGATGTGCAGCTGAGAATATATGGATTAAATCAGTTATTTATATGGAAGGTACTTAAAGGGACATGGTTGATCGCTCGATTTTTTTCAAAACAAAGAGGAAAAAATTTAATTTCCCAAATCGGGTCAGTTTGTGTGGGAGGAGAAGCTCTGGCAAGAG
>JAHXMU010000007.1:96387-164496 GCA_019455685.1 Philornis downsi
TTCCCAAATCGGGTCAGTTTGTGTGGGAGGAGAAGCTCTGGCAAGAGCTGGCCGATCCCTCACAACGATGTAGCAAAATTAAGATGTGGAAATTTGAAGAAAATTCATACAGCCATCGCCAACCTGTCACCTAGACAGAGGGACTTAGCTCAATCGACTTAAGTAGTTATAAACCACATATGATCAAAAGATGCTTGGGTCCTTAATTTCTCCATTCTGGGTGTTAACTTTGTTTCGTCATATCAAATAATATTTATGTACATCCATTCCTATGGCAGAAGTTTCAATTATGAATTGGATTTAAAACAATTCATTGTAGGTCTCGATTTTTCATTTCTGCGGAAGGTAATCGACCGCGTTACGATGATCAATCCGAGGATCTATATAACTAACTGTTGCAGACGAACATTTCGGTTAGTTGAGTAGTCGACAAGTGTAGTAAAAATTCATATCCAATTCATGGGAAGCAAGAAAATTGCTTTTTACTTGTACTATTGAAACCCATTATATAAAAAATGTAACTCTCTACTATTGTATACATCCAATATGTCTTAATTGCAACCTAAAGTCGCCGTTTCATTACCGCACATAGACTGCCTACGAACCACCGATGGGTACCCTACAGGGGAATATAACAATCATATATTTAGTTCATTTGATTCCAAGAAATTGCGAACTTTACTATTTTGCGTCAAAAATCTTAATTTGCTCTTTGCGTTTCGAGGCCTTATTTATAAAGAAATTCATGTTAAATCACTACAATCTAAGAATATTTTATGATCTGAGAAATACGACAATAATATAATAAACAATAATATATTTACAACTGCGAATTTATGACTGTGTATTTTTACCATTTTTAAAATTTCCTTGGATTGGAAACAAATTATGCTTAATTCGTTTCCAATTAAGATATGCTTGAGTATTATATATTCTAAAAACAATAAATAAATTAGGCCTGCCCTGTTTTTGACCTCTTCTAAAACAGTCAAATTGTGTCTGTCTGAAAGAATCTGCAAAATATAATATGCTTTCCAAAACTAGATTAATATCTATATGTATATGAACTAAAATGGCCAACTTCCTGTAGTGTGAAAGATTCTATAAGAATAGAGATAAAAATTGATTAAAATTTGCATGCATCAAATTGCATAATTATTTAATTAATTAGCATTTCAGATCTCTGTTTATTACTATTCAATCAGAAAAAAATTTGGTTAAGGCAAAAGAATTGCCTGTATCTGTATTTGGAAGTCATCACAACCGATAATTTCTGTTGAGGCAGCAGCAAATTCGGTTACACGGATAGGCACTACTACAATAAAAGTGTGCTTCAGTTTTGGCATACAAATTGAAATGAAAATAAAAAATATAAAACTGCAATTAATTGCGGCAATCATAGCCAAAATTTGTAAGATTATGATAGCAAAATTTCGGTTGTTGTGATCAAATCCATAGCAAATTCGGTAATGTCGAATTCGGTTCCTGTAACAGAATTATTAAAAATATAGGAAACGGCAATGGAAGGAGTATCAAATTCAGAGGCTGCAGTTAAATTACTTGGCTACTATCAAATTAGTGTTATCATTATTTCTGTGTGTGTTGATATATTATATTAATTTGATATAGCTCAGTTTTATTCATTATTTTCTATAATTCCGATCGCACTGAACATAAGAGGCGCTACTCCTTCCCTACCAAAAATCAAATCTCCAATTCGATGTTATTTTATACTCGTATGTAACCAACAACATTTGTTTAACATTTACCATACAAAACATTAATGTCAAATATAACAGAATGACATCGCCAGCCATAACACTGACAACGGCCGCAGCCGAAGCCAAACCCGAAGAAACTCGCATATAACCCTTAACACAAATTAAAAGCCACCACACAGAGGATGATGATTGAAGAAACGACCGCCCAATAAGATAAACATACACGTGTAATAAACAACAGCAGATGACATAAGGTTGATGAGTTATGTATGCAAGGCAAAGGCATAAATAAATATGACAACTATACAGAAAAAGCCAATCATAATTTTTGTACTCCAATCTGCAAGTTTGGTGACTTCCGTTCCAAACGAGGTGGCAACTCGCAGAAGTCAACAATAAAGTTGTCGTATGTAACTGCTGTCCTCGTAACCACTAATACCACCACAAGTAGTTGTGTTATTTTGTTTCATACTTCTTGCTACGTTCACGTGCAAGTGTAGGAGTTCATGTATGAGCGCGGGTATTGATAGGCTCGGGATCCATCAATTGTGCTGCTGTTGTGCGCCATGATAAACTTCATGTTGTGTACAACGTGAACCTTTCGTTGAGTAGCATAAATTTGAATAAATTGCGTATATATGAATGATTTCCGGCGTGTTTGTTTTTCCACTTTTTTCCCTCTGTTATATGAATTGCAATCCCCATCCCGCTTACATATAATGAGTACGAAATCCCATCGAGTTTTTCATGTGATGGCTTCACTAAAGCGAACATAGAACCTGATTATGCGTTATGAGTGTAGCATAACACGAGATATTATTAATTCTCTCAAAGTACCACGTACTAAAAAAATGCTGTTTTGAAAAGTATTTTCGTAAAATACTCAAATGATCAACAGAAAAGAAAAACAAAAACAAAAGAACCAAGGAAAAATAAGAAACAATCACGAGTTATATAGCGGTCTATTTTTAAAATACCTATTAGAATCGTCGTCGTGGCGTGCCGCGCCAACAGCAACAGTTGAAGGTATCGAGGGAAAAATTGAACATCTGTTGCAGGGAATTTGATGTCTGATGTTTTGTGCAGTTGCAGTAACGAACGATTTCCACTGGAGGGGGGAAAGAGAAATCCGAGTAGATTTTACGATCCCCCCCTTCCATCAAACTGATGTTGTATATTTCATATATGGGAGATTCTCGTATATATTTTGAAATGTTCTCCCCTCTAAATCATTTTTTATTTCTTTTGTCTTAACTGTCATTATTAAGTACCCCAAAACGTAACCTTAGAGTCTAGACTTGTAGTTTCCAGTTGAAGAAATTTAAATACTTTTTTATTCTAATATAATTAAATATATTGGCAGTTGATTTGAGGGGTTATATTCATATGCTGTGATTTGAGTAGAAAATGTGATTGGATGAATTTTTGAATAATAAACAAAGGACATTACAAAAAGTGATAGATAATTTTTGGAAATGAAAATAGATCCATCCACTAAATTCCAAATTGGCATAATGTCAAGTGATAAACTTTACGATGGCCGTACTATATATGTATAACCAGCCCCGAGTGGAGATTTCTAGGAATTTAACATAACTAAAAAATAAAAGCGGAAAAAAGCTACCCAATTTTATTCGGATTAACTTTCAGGTTTACAACGCCATTATTTAGAAAATACATATTCCAATTTGGGGCCGACTTACTATCGTTATGAGGGTAGCCTAGAGAGTGATAGATGTATAGATCGAGATTTGAACTTGAGGTGTCATGTACCACGCCAACTATAGCATCGAGTTTTTTCAAAAATCGGTTTACAATGCAAATTCTTAAGTAACTCGTTTTCGGTGCGTTTTTTGGGGTGATAAAAGTAGTGCTATACATAATTTAAACATCATACTTGTCTTTTTTCCATTCCGATTCGCACCAGAATTTGCATTTGTATTTATTATTGTTTGGCAAATCACCATGGAAGAATAAATTGTGGGAATTTATTGCAGTAATAATGAATATACTCTTGTGTTAGCATTGAAGCCCATAACGGGTTAAGTGACTTCATATGGGTTATATGATTTCACTTTTAAAGTGAAGAAAGCCCATATGCTGTTCGCGTAACTTACTTACTTACCCAGATGGCTGCTGGAATAGACATCGCTGTCGCTATTATATGCTGCACATAGGAAATAATTTCAAAAGCTTCTTCTGCGTTTCTTCCTAATTCATAAGTGAAAATACTTCAAAGCCCTGGCCTTTTCAATGAAGTTTTGGTCACCCTCATCACCCTCACTGCCAATGGAGCATGTTGTCGAGATCTTTTCATGAAAGATCGTTCTGGTCCATCCGCACAACTTGACTTTACCGATGTGTTTTGATACTCACCACTACGTCGATGTCAGTATACAACTTATATAGTTCGTGGCTTACACGACGGATTATTTTTCTTTGGAAGACTCCGAGAGCTGTTTCTGCTCCATACTGCAAGGCAGGTAAAACTAACGTCGGACACAGTTGAATATTTGCTACTCGTTAGAGGGCTTTGTCATTAAACTGCTTTATGAGTCTAGAGTATCATCTGCTTGCAAGCAGGTTTCAGGTTAACATTATAGATTTTATTTACAACGGAGCTGAATTCATCCAATGATCTAAAGTTGTAGGTGTCAACTTTCATGAATTCTTTGTTCGCCGAAATAACTAACTAGGTTTTGTCCTCGTTTACGCCACATTCATTTTTATTGACTTTTCTTCAATGCATGAGAGGTCTGCAGTAACATCTGGTAGTTTTCTCTTAATAATGTTTATATCATCAGCATACGCATATAGATTTTGTTGAAGGTTATCAGTCGTATTAACTGAGGCTTTCCTCATAATCATATCCAGCAGTATTTGATAGGCAGTTGATCTTTCTAAATCTTCGTTTGATATAAAATCGCTAGCTAAAATTTTTCCTTATCTTTACCGGAAACTTCATGTCAGTTAGTATCATATAATTCATATAATTTTTGATATCGGACGGAAGTCAGCTTTACGGTCGACGAAAGACGGTATGTGTCGATCTGCAGCATTCGGAGTATTGCTATAGTGTTCACTAAACACATTCAAAATTTAAGGTTTTTAATTAATGTTTAACAGTTTGGTGTAGCTTATGAATTTTTTGAAAACGATAATTTCGTTGCAATGATCAACGCCATAGAAACATGATTACTGAGTTTTAGTGACATGAATTCGATAAATCGCACTTGGACGATAAAAATCGGTGTTTTAAAATGCTGTAAAAAAGAAATGAAAACGTTGAGTTTTTAAAGTAAAATGTCGTGAATCATTATCTAAAATTAAAGCTTTATTTTCATAGATATCTTATTTAGGTTTTGTTGTATATTTTTGTTCATTTTGTCAATTTGAAAATACATAGTTCTTATTTTATCAGCCATTAAGAAAGGAATTTTTGGGCCACAAACTTTTTGCTCCAAAAATTCAATCTTTCTGACGTTATATCACTTCGGCTATCACAACATAATTATTTAACAGGCCTTTAAGATTTGCATTTAAGAATCTTGTATGTCCTCGAAATGCTCTTGAAAAAATATACTTCCTAGAAGCTTTTTCACTCCAATTTCTCCATAAATGTTTAGAGTATAACATCTATTTAAGATAACAAAAACAAACACAGTCTAAATTTTACATAACAAACAATTGAATTCAAATTAAATTCTTGAGACTACTCAATTAAGAATCAACTGACTGAACACTCTAATATTACTTAGAGCTCAATTGCAATTACACTGCTTCTTCATAATGCACACACACGTACTTATGCACCCATAAGACCACCTCCCGAGGAAATTCATTTGATATGTGCGGCTGCGGCACCGGCATCCACTCGCACACCCACTTACCATATTCGTTCGAACCGAACAAGTGGTATTCCAACACGTACCATTGTGGTCTGAGCACACGAACACAATTTTCGTATACAGATTATCAATTAAACAAAAACTAGTGGAAGGGCAGAAAAGGCTCTTTGATTTGGCAAACTACGAGCAAAGAAGTAAATGCATGATTAAAAGACTAGAAGACCGAAACCGCCACCTAGTTAAGAGCAGACACGCTCACTTGAACGATTTCTGTTTATTTTCTTTTGCTTCATATAGTTTTTTTTTTTTACTTCAAATTCATTTAAAATCCATTTGGGTCAGTTTCATTTGATATTCAATACTCGTTGGAAAAGTGTAACAGCGAAATGTTAATTTTTTTCTTTACTCTCAACATATTGGGAATTGTTTTATTTATAGGGGATTGATTAATTCCAGGTGTACAAAAACAAAACTATAACATATCGGTTTGGAAAAATGCAAAATAGTTTCATGTATGCAGTTAGAATATAATTAAGGAGGTGTGAATTGGAATCTAAGCATAATTTTAATACATAAACAAGGTCCACATTTCTGAGCAGAAAAAAAACAAAAATGCAAATGTGCTAATTTAATTAATAACTTTTAGTAGATTTCGTTTTTCGTTGAAAACATTTAAATAATTTTCTATGCACGAGAAGTCAATAAATAGCGGTCGAGTTCAATTTGCAAAATATCCCAAAATATTTTTTGATTGCTGTAAAAAGCGTTTAGTTTGATTTTCTAGCTCATTTAACAACCATTTGGTAACCAAAAAACATTTGAAATTCTACGAACTTAATGAACAACTTTTGCCAAACAAAAACATTCACTTTTATTTCTTCATTTTAATCTTCGTCCATTGCATTGGATATTTAGATTTTTTAATGCTTGGTTTATTAGCTCAAATTCTCAAGAATTTTTTAGAAAATATGAATAAACTGAATTCTTCAGTGTTTATACATGAATGAATTTTGGAAACTACAAAAACAGCGGAAGTGTTTAAAATATAAAGAAGGGGAAATCTATTTAAATCCGTAGCAATGAAGTGATTACTATATTTTTATATGTGCAAATATCGCACACATTTTTGTTCTTTGCGATTTGGTTGTTAGGTATTAAATTGTTTAAAACTATTCTTGCTAAATATTTTCTTAACTCTGTACTTTTTAGATCTGCTACATAAATTGTCTTTCTTTAATTAACGGTAAAGTCTTGCCCGAATTGTAAAAGTTTTGCGCATAGAAGTGTTTGTGGTCACTTTTGCAATATTTCATTTCAATTTATTTACCTTTGCATTGAAAGATGGACAAAACCGTATAGTTTTTCTCCCCTTTGCTGAAAAGGATGTAGAGAAAATTTGCGCAACAGAATTTTCGTCACTATAGTGCTCAAATACCTTACTTTTACAGAAAACCGGTTTTCGAGTTATTCGCAAAAACATTTTTTTTTCAAAAATTCTGTTTTTGATTATGCGACCAACAAAAACTAAAACCGAATAAACCGATTTCTGTCGAGTTTTCACTGTGGAGCAAAGTTAAAGCCAATAATAATCAAATTTCTTAAGAAAATCAGCTCTGTTATGAAAATAATTAGGTACCATGTTTTAAACCTCTTGACAATACTTCATTAACCCATCTTACATAATATATGAAAAAACATTTATTGAAATAGTTTACTGTTCAACCCTCGCACTCTCCTCAATTCCATTTAGAAACTATGCCAGACAAGTTAGGAACAACCAGCCAGAGTTTTATCGCAATCAGATGGTTGGAATGCATCGGGTGACGATTGATTTGGTTGTTACAAGAATAATACACATATGAATGGGAAAAATGACATGGAAATAAAGCCTGCTGTACATGCTTCCCAACGGACGCAAGCTTGTACTTATTTAGAAAGAACTGAATAATAAATTTGATAGATAGGATAGAGACAAACTAGTACAACACATTGAAAAAAATACAATATGTAACTGAAGCCGATATCAATTTTAAAAGGCAGTACCCAGAATCCCCACCGATCTGGCAAGGCAGTCAGTTGTTAAATACCTGTCATCTGAAGTGTTATTTATTTAGTGAAAGGTTTGCCATTTACGAACATGAATCGTTTAACAACCGAAGAATGCGTAAAAGTAGTTAAAACTTACTACAAAAGTGGTGATTAAAATCGTTCAAGTGGTTTGGCTTTATTACACGAGAAGTTTTCAGAAAACGTAATTTCACGTTTTGGCGACTTCAATTGGCCACCAAGATCAGGTGATTTGACGCCGCTAGACTTTTTTGTGGGGCTACATCAAAGGCCGTGTTTACGCAGATAATTCTTATAAGTACCTCCCCAAATATGCGAAAATGTGGTTGAAAACTACCTTAAAAAGACCCACTGCTGCAATCAATCCAGAGGCGCTCATTTAAAAGGTATTATATATCATAATGGCAAGATCTAGGCATTATAATAAAATAAATTAATCATCGAACTTATAACCTTATGTATATTTTATTTAACTTCACTTTTGAAACCGGAAAATGGATAACCTTGTGTTGTACAAATTCAAGAGACGGACGATATGTGTGTTAAATGTGACTCAATGAATAGATATTGCAGAGCCACTTATTCTTATGAATATTGTAGTCTTCGCTGTCATCCCTAGTCCATTCAATATCGTTTAAAGAAATTTTATAATTGTATGATAGTAGTAATAGAATTATTTCAAAAATGTAAAATAATTAAATGTTTGCTGTTTTTAAAAATCCATTCTTTAATGACATTTATATTGATTGTGTATCAAGTGTGAGCATTTTGCAATATGAAAATAGTTTTGAAGCAGCGCAAGTTTTCGAGGTACCGAACTTCAACTTCACTTATGCTTTTTCTATCAATTAAATATGACTTTGCAAAGCTAAGCTTTTGGAAAATAAGTTCTTTGTACTAATATCGAGAACACTAACAAATGAAATCATGACCTTAGAATCAAATTGAATGCAATGATCAATACTACAATATTATGTATTTAGTTATACTCATTTAAAACAATATTGATTTAAAATCATCAAATTCGTTATACTGAATGGGAAACATGGCTAAGACACTAAAGTATTCATAATTCATATCTACATATAAATGAAAATAACTACATATTTTCGAATGGAGGCTTATCCCATTTAGTGACTTCAATGTTTCACTTGAGTAAAACAGTTCCAAAAAAGAAAAAAAATTACTAAAATTAAAATGCGACAAAGTCTCACAAACAATGAAGTGCGTTTCTTTCAACATGTAATTAAAATTATCGTTCATTAATAACTTAAATTAATTAGTTGTGTGAATTCTGATTAAAAGTATAAAATTGTCATAAAAAGAGTTTTCATTGCTATTGAAAATTTGGTGAAAAAGAAGTGAAAAGAGGTCAAAAACAAATGTTGAAAACAACAACTGTTGCTGAATTCATCAATGATTAATTTTTCACCACTTCTAGAACATGATTAGCGGATCATTTTAACTTCCCTAAATAATCTGTTTTTGTAGGGTTATTTTTGTCGATTTTTTTTTAATATTAGCCGCTTTATGAACTTTGCAGGAAAAAATTGTTAAAATCAATCCAAATTTTTAAATTTTTACAATTTATTCTATAACTGGAAGCAATATAGAGTAGTGTTTGAAGGATGCGTGATTAAAGAACTTACATTTACATTCATAGATTTTTCAGGGAGCACAACCCACGGTTAGGTTGATTTTTACAAATGTATATAATTTGAAGCCGTTTTCTCTCGCATCTATGAAATACCACTCTATATTGGTTACGTGATTATTGAATAACAAAAAATAAACAATTTTCTACGGGGAAAGTAATCATACGCGGGAGAAAGCCGTTGTTGGCATGCCCAGTCATCTGACGATGAATCGGTACGCCACTCACACCATTATGGACATTGGTCCATGCTGGCAGTTATATAGGCTTTGTCCCGACCGAAGCTTACATCACCCGTCCAATTTTGCGCATGTCCACATGTTTCAACTTCAAAATTGCTGCAAAGAATTCCTATGAAATGAAGCAAAGAAAAACCAAGGACAATCGAATTTTTTAATAAGTTCTCAAATATCCAATAATTACTGATTCTCTTCTAATATCTCTATTGATTTTAAGTCTCCACGAAAGATTCAAGAGAGATTGTTGTCAAATAAATTGTAATTTATTAATTGTTTATTATTTTTATTTTTTTTTTTAATTTGATTCGAAAATTACACTTTTTTATTTAAATCTTTTACAAGCAAAAACTAAATTTAGAATAATTTTTTTAGCGTCTCCTTCTTAGTTTAGAAAAATTACTAACCTTTTTATTATGCATATGAAAATGTTTATAATTTTAATAGTTTTCTTCATTATATATAACAGAAGTCTACAAGCGAAAAATATAAACGTTTTGCAAATGCGGCCTTCTACCATAATTTCATTACCAAAACGTTGCAATAAATTAGCATTATATTCGCCGTTAACAGTTTTTCCTTTCTGAATGTAATCAATAAAAATAATCACATGACCTTGCCTGCAGATGAAACCGTCTTCGCCTTCTTTGAATTCCTTGCCTTTGCTCCTATTCCAGTCCACTGTTGGCTGTTCCTTTGTCTCAAGTCTCATCCGTGATTATAAATCGGCACAAAAATTCGGCTTTGTTGCAATGAAGCATCGCCAGACACTCTATCGAAACATCTTTACGACACTGTTTTTGCTTTATTGAAAGCAAACGCGGCACCCATCTTGCGCACAGTTTTCTCATCTTCAAATCTTCATTCAGTGTACGATGTATGGCACTTTTTGAAATGCCTATCATTTAACTGGTTCACGCACTTTCAGCCGACGATAATCCAATACCATTTTGTTGATTTTCTTAATAGTGTCTGGCATGGCCGGCTCAGTTTGTCAACCACTACGATGTTGTTTCTGACAGCTTTGCTACCCAATTTTTTTTAGTTCTAAACGAAGCAGCAAACGCCCTCTAAGTAGAATACAGCTCGGCTTTAATATTGGTTGGCCTGAGGCCTTTCAAATGGAAATATTGAATTACGTAACAGAGGTCGTTTATTTATGATGGGTCAAATAAAAATATTAAGCAAAGTGGCGCCTTGAAACTTAAAACATACATTATATAAGGTTGCCACTTTACACCAAAATAATTTTTTTCAAACTGCTGGCACCATCTATATAACATATCGACTAGTCTTGGGACCGCCCTAGTACATATAATGCTGTGATACTGTTCAAGTGCATTAACAATCATAGAAATTATTAATCACCATTAGCAATGTACTGTATTGGTCGTGTTGGATCAATATGCAAAGAATTGATGACTTCTTTTTCTTCCAAAGGCAAACTGAAAACCTGCCCACTGTACCGTAACAATATGAGGTTACTGATATACTCGTACTTGTATCCATGTCTACTCGGATCACCATAATCATAATTATTACGAATCTCATCATCACCAACATCATAAACGTGCACATCATTTTTATATGAGTAGCAAACTGCAACATTAATGTTAGATTTATTATCATAATTGGAGTAAATTTTTCGTGTGGATGGCTGCTGATTTTGTTTGGCGAACAACCAGAAGTTTACAAAATTATCTGCTGACACGCGGCATTTCACTGTGCCCCGGACACAGTGTTTATACGAGTATTCCCAGTTGCTACTGAAGGGGAAAGAGGAGCTTTATATGTTGCATGGAAAAAGCTTCAAAGTTCTATACATGTTGCCCTTCGCGCCGACTTCTACCCATCTGCGGAATGAAATATAAACATTATATTAGTTCTGATTTTCTCGTTGTTGTTGTTGTTGTTGTTGTTGGACATCATAAAAATATTTGTAATGATTATGATGGCATTTCTCATTATGATGTTTATGAAGTTTTTTCGTTTTGTTTTTATTACATCGGCCAACGATGAGAAAAAAAACTATATAAATGTTATATTTGTAAATAAGTTATTTCCTGTGGCATTTAAATTGAAACTACGAGTATGCTGGAAATACTGTAGAAAAGTGAAGGCATTTGTAAAGTAAGAAATAAAATTATTATAAAAAAAGAACTGGGGTGAGTTGAATTTGGATAATTTTGGAAGGAAACAATGAGTTGTGAAACGAGATGTAGATAGGTTTAATGATTTCAGATATACGTTCCGAATGTACTGAGAACTGATTGTTTTAAAAGTACGTTTAAAGCAATTGTCAACATTGTTTGTCGGTAAGTTGGCACATTTATCCACTATTCTAATGCGAATTTTGTCACTTCATCTCAAGTTTGTTTAGCGGTTTTTACATTGGATACAAAGTTTCCGCTGTTTGTCAATAGATGGCGTCAGCTGTAAGTGCTAGTCGATTCTGTCATAACCTAAACGTTGAGTCAAGCTTGGGCATATGGTAAACATGCCACCTCGACGCAGTAGTGATTTTGTTTTGACGTCATGTTCTTTTGGTTGTATGAATATGTGTGATTTTGAGGCAAATAATCGTCATATGCGGAAAGTATTGATTTTTTTAGCTCAATCGAAGAAAAGGGCGGCTGAAGCTCATCGAAAGCTTCAAAACGTTTATGTAGATACTGCTTTAATGGAAACAACGCGTCGAGATTGGTTCCGTCGTTTTACAGACGGTGAATTTGATGTTGACGGACGTTTATTCATGTGAAGGAAGACGGAAAAGCTTTGAAGACACTGAATTGACGGCATTGCTTGATGGGAATTCATGTCAAATGTAGATGGAGCTTGCTTCAGTATTATGAGTTACCCGCCAAGCCATTTCCAAGCGATTGCATGCATTGGGAATGATTCAAAAGCAAGGAACTTGGTATCCTTATAAACTGAAGTCAAGGGATGTTGAGCGTTGTTTTATCGCCTGTAAACAACTGCTTCAGCGACAAAAATGGAAGGTTTTTCTTCATTGTATTGTAACGGGTGATGAAAAATGGATTCATTACATCAATCCAAAGAAAAGAAAGTCATGTGGGCTGCCCGATCATGTTTCTACGTCGTCGCCTCGGCCGAATATTCACACCTGGTGGGATCAGGTCGGTGTTATTTATTACGAACTGTTGATCACTAGGGATCGGTATCGACTTCAATTAATGCAATTGAGCCGAGTTCTGCGCGAAAAACGCCCACAATACCCGGAGAGGCACAAAATAGTTATTCTTCAGCATGGCAACGCTCGGCCTCACGTGGCTAAGCCATTTGAACCTTCCTGTAAACGCTGAAATGGGAAGTCTTAACCCATCCGCAATATTCTTCGTTTACAGGAAGGTTCTTCGAATATTGCACCGTCCAATTATCACTTGTTCCGTACGATGGCACACGGTCTGACTGATCAGCAGTTCCACTCATATGACGACATCAAGGAATGGCTGGATTCATGGATATTCTCAAAAGATGAACAGTTTTACCGTGACGGAATTCGAGCCTAGCCAGAAAGATGGGAAAAGTAGTAGCTAGCGATGGGCAATACTTTCACTGAATTATTTGTACACATGTTTCCATAATAAAGTTACATTTTTATAAAAATAAAAACAGCTAGAACTTAGTTGCGCACCTAATAATCGGGAATATGGAATCTATCACAAATTGTGTGTTTCAAACATAATTTTGCATGCCGATTTGCTGAAAATGTTACAGAAAGCTTACAATGAATCAACTTTATCAAATACACGTGCATATAAATGGTTTAACACATTTAATAGTTGCCGAGACACGGTGGCATATTTGCCTTCTCCTGGCCGACCATCAGCATCTTCACCTTAAATTAACATTGATAAAGTGAAGGAAATGGTCATTAAAAATCACCACTGAAGTTTGAGAAAGATAGCCGTTGAACTTCCTTCCACACGAATGTTTGGGAATGAAGGATTTTCTTTAAAAACTTAATAGCATAAAGGTGAAGAGTCAAAATAAAATAGTAAAATAGTAAATAGAGTCAATTCTGATTTCGCCTTCATAATACGTATTGTAACTGGTGACGGGACATGTGTTTACGAGTTTTGCTGAATTGATCCGACACGAAAAGAATCAACTAAAAAGTCCATTAAAACTCAGAGCAAGGTTTGATTATTTTATTTGATTACCGGGGTGTTGTGCACTAGAAATTTTTACCAGAAGGTCGGCCGTAAAAAAACTTATTATCTGGGCATTAAGAGGCATTTGAGAGAAAGCTCATGAGAATAGGATAGATGTATGAAAAGAAAACTCATGGATTTTGTATCACGATAACGTCTCTCACAAGGCTACAATTGCGAACGAATTTCCGGCCAAAAACTCAACAACCAACGTATTCACTTTATATGGCTCCGACTGATTTTTCTCTCTTTCCAAAATTCAAATTAGTACTTCCAGGCTGGCGTTTTCAGTTGTTAGAAGGCATAAAAGAGAATTCGCGCGAAAACTGAAGTTTTCCCCGGAAAATGCGTTTGAAAAATGGTTTGGCACAAGTGTATTATTTCGAAAGAGGATTACTTTAAATGCGATACAATAAATTCGAAAGAATAATAAATACAGGATCTAGCAAGACCGATAGTTGTTAAAAACCTGTCCTCTGAATTATTACTTAGTTAGTGAAAGGTTTGCCATTTACGAATATGGATCGTTTAATAACCGAAAAACGCGTAAAAGTATTTTAAACTTACTACAAAATGCCTTTGGAACTTTTTTGTGGCGCTACGTCAGAAACTGTGTTTGTGCTGATAATCTCCAAAAGTACCACCTGAAATGTGCGAAAAAGTAGTCGAAAACTACCTCAAAAGGATCCACTGCTGCAACCAATCTAGAGGCGATCATTTAAATGACATTGTATTTCATATATAATGGCAAGGCCTAAACCTTGTAATGAAATAAAAGTTTCATCGTAATCATAGCTTTATATGTGTTTTATTTAACTTTACTTTTGAAACTGAAAAATGGATAATCCTGTATTTTGTGTTTTTTTTTTGAGCAACTCCACCTACGTTTTCTTTTCTCTCGCACGTTTTGCTTTTTTATTCCTGTATCGAAAGTAAAACACAATACATTTGTCCAACGAAATATATTGACCATATCCTACCACTGCGCCAAATGGTTGTAAAACGCTTACTTCGTTTGTGTACCTTTAATTAAACGCAGAAACTTTTCCCCTCTAAGCCTCTAAAACGCAAATTGATATTTTCATTTTTGCTTTAAAACTTTACTAAGTCCAACTCTCTTAAATTATGCCATGTGTTGTACTGTTTGCTATATAAACCAGAAAATAAGCGGTTTCCACGTACCCAACTGAAAAGCAAATGTATTTGACTTCACCGTTCTTTGTTTTGTTGTTATTACAATCTCTGCAGGTTGGAAATTATTTAGAATGACCAGGACATATCATACTTGCAGTCATTGCCTTCTTAAGTGTTTTGTTATTTTAGCAAAATAGTATTTTCAGCTAAGTCTGCATTGCATATGTTTTGTATTACATCAATATGTGAGTATAGCGCAGAAGGACCTCTACCTCATGCAGGGACACGAAAGTTGGAATAGAGTTTAGAGTGTTTTTACACAGGTAGCTAAACAAAAAACTAAAATGCAATTTCCCTAAAATTTCTAAATATATATGTAAGGGCTTGGAAGGCAAAGCGCAATCACATTGCACAGCGAAGACCAACCCTCTTCATAATTTCTCCTCTTTTTCAATTTTCATATATCACAACATATTTCTAACAACACTCGAAGTAGTAATCATAAAAACCTATTCTAACATCAGATGACAATAATAACGTAAACTGCTCACAAATTTAACAAAAATAAAAAACGCTTTATTAACCCCAATGTATGATATGTATTTTAAGTTCCAGAATGATAAAATGTCCAAACGGAGACTAAATTAACGTGCTCTCTTATATCGGCAGAACGCGCTCGCACACAGGAAATGACAATTATTCATCTACGCATCAATGAATGATACAGTTTCAAAAGTAACAGCAACCCCAACAATAACAACAACAATTCAAACAAAATATAAAAAACTCCAAAATTTTTAACAACACTTTCCATCAGAGTCTGGGGAACGCAGTGAAAAAATTATCTTATATTCGGTCTAGCCTTTGACGATCAGGGACCAAATCAAATCAAAAATGAACACGAACGGAATGTTATGGGAGTGACAAAATATTTTCCAATTCAAGAGAAAGATGAATTTAAAACAAAAAGAAAACAATGACATATTTTCATATATTTTATCTATACTCACAAGTCACTCTGTCGATTCAGGGTTCATATAAAGCGAAGCATAAATTTAGATGATGGTGGGGTGGCGAAAAGAATGGGAGCTAGGTGAAATTTATGAAAATATTTCTGTCTCATTTAAACTAAATCAGGTGATAAAATTTATGATATTATCCGATTTCTGGAGGACACGAAGAATACCAACACAATTCACATGATGATTATTTTTCCCGCTGTGGACAAGATACTCGAATCATCGGATATTTATGAGGCCCAGCAACGAATTTGTTTGACACAGTAGAAGAATGCATTTCGGAATGCATTTGAAATATACATGGCTATGTTTATATGGTTGTCTAATAAATGTCTTCATAAATCCACACATGGTTGGAAGAAGTTTTTTTTTTTTTTTGCGCTTCCTCTTATTTTCAGCTTTAAAATACTCATAAATTTTCCGCTGAATCAGATGAGTTTTCTATTCGGTTATTTGCCGGAGTACATGTTTTCTTTGTGCTAAATGAAGTTGTTTAACCAAATTTATGTAGTTGCAGTTAACATAACATTTATAGCTACAGTTTACATTATTTTAGACTTTTATTTTGTTTTATTTTTTGCTGTCTTCCATACTTTGCCAGCGAAAAATTAGGACACAGGAAATTTGATGCACATGGCGTGTCAAAATGAACAATGACATCTAACAACAAAATAGTGAAATGTTTACAAAAATAGTATAATATATGAAATGTGTGGTAACAATTTGATTACATTTGCATTAAAATATTCCAAGAGGGTAATATTTTAACTACTTTTGGGCTTCTAAATTGCCGTATCTTTCAAAATCAAAACTTGCAGGTAGCAGTGTCGATCTAGGTGTCAAAGTTTAGGAATTTTGAATGCAATTCACTCCATTCATTTAATTTAATTTAATTTAATTTAATTTAATTTAATTTAATTTAATTTAGTTTAGTTTAATTGAATTTAATTTAATTTAATTTAATTTAATTTAATTTAATTTCATTTCATTGCATTTGATTTGATTTCATTTCATTTCATTTCAATTCATTTCTTTTCATTTCATTTCATTTCATTTCATTTCATTTCATTTCATTTCATTTCATTTCATTTCATTTCATCTCATTTCATTTCGTTTCATCTCATTTCATTTCATTTCATTTCATTTCATTTCATTTCATTTCATTTCATTTCATTTCATTTCATTTCATTTCATTTCAATTCATTTCTTTTCGTTTTATTTCATTTCATTTCATTTCATTTCGATCCGCTTCATTTTAAAATTTCCAAAATTTTTAATAACTGCACGACTGCCAATTTTTTCACAGATCAATTGTAAGTTCTACAATTATTTCTTTTTTTATATAAGGAGTAGCGGACAGACTTTGCGATTTTAAAACCAAAATTTCGGAAAAATACTATTGATTTAGCTGATTTCAAAAGAGTCCTGGTTGAGTAAAAATTTTGAAAATACAATTGAAAGCAAAGACTGGATTTTGCTTAAATATCCTATTCCCCGCGTGCAAAAGTGTTAGGCGTAGGTAGAAAGAACGTGGTAAATTCTCATTTTTGGATTTTTCAAGTTCTACCAAACATTAAAATGCAATCGAATTAAAACATTGTACGTAACTGCTGTATACAAACTAGGGATTTCAGGGGAAAGTACAATTTCGATAAGTTGGTTAACTTGTGTGAGAGCTACGAGAAGAGGTGTGGGTGGCTACATGGTTGATATTTCGCAAATTTTTACAAAAAACTATATAATACCTATATATACATACAATACAAAGAATAAAAAGAGAAAAGATTGAAACATGGATAGTCTGATAATCTAAATGTGCACCAGAACAGGCGTCGCAATGACCCACTTCCATTTTCAGAACTTAGTTCACCAAGCTTATAAATTCGGCTGAATTCAATGTGACTGTTTAAAATATGTGAAGCTATGAATCTATGTCTGTATTAAATCTGTGTATTCTATGGAGGTAATGAAGGAGCTTTGGCACTTAGTCGATTTTCCCAAAATTTACAGACAATTTCAAAACAGTACAATGTACAAAAATGTCGAGTGCTGCGTCCTTCTAATTAGAAGTTACAGAGGGAAGATCGAATTTCGGGAAATTGGGCATTTTGTGTAGGAAGCACAAAAAAAGGATGACATTGTGCCCTGCTTCCATTCTGAGATTCTACGTTGTCGAACGGAAAACGCTCAATGTGTCAAATTCGACTAAGTTTGGTTTAACCAAATAAAAGATGCGAACCTAAGAATGTGTGGATTAAATCGGTCATTAGTAGGGGAGATACCAGAAGAGGCGTGGTTAAATTTTTCGAGTTCTACCTAACATTATGAACCATTATAAAATGGATAACAATTTAGCTTACCAGCCTACTAGCCGGGCGTCAAAAATTATTCACTGAATGTAGTTGATCACTCTGCCTTTAAGTTGTGCACTTGTTTACCGATTTACCGACCTTTACCGATTACTTTATTTAAGCGAGTTTGTAAATGGGTTTTGCACCATTTGCAGGATGAAATTCTATCCTATCTCCCTTAAAGTCCCCAAAAATTAAGTTGTTTTTGTATTTGGATAATCCTTCTCTGAGATATGGGAATTTTTCTAATTTTTCCTCAGTTTGCGGTTTTTTATTCATCATTTTAAAACATTTTGCAAATACATCTATTTGCGGAGACAGCCATTGAACATTACGTTAAGATTATTTAACTGTGCTCATTGCAGAAATTCTCTTGGATGATTAGAACACATTTGACAGTAATTTTCGGTATCGAAACGCAGGCTGGGCGACCACAGAAATAGTACACTACAATATTCGGCAAGTTAGAAGCGCCAGTAATGACATTTGTTCTCATCTCATCATTATTCGAATGCTTATTTCAGTGGTATATATAGAAAGTATATATATGCGATAATATATAGTCCTGAAATATCTACTATTATTTTCAAATTTATTAAAGTAAATCCCAGAGTAGAAATCTAAAATGATCCAGAAAACTATAATGCATAATTTTTTATAATGGCTCATTTTTTCTGAAAATTGCACTAAAAAGTACAAAAGATATTCTATTATTTAAGCAATTTAGTCAAAGTAACGCTAAAACTAAACGTTTATGTTTATTAAATTATTAAATTGCTCTTTGGTTTGAACAACAATAAAACCCTGAGAGTACAATGTTGTCGACTGTAGCAGCAACTATCATTTCAAGTGATATTCATACGTGTGAACATGAAAATTATGTTCTATCATCATTAGTTTAAATAACTGCAATGTTGTGTTTTTATTTATTTATTTTTTTTGTTTTTTTGAGCAGATTATCCATCCCGTCGTTTTTTAGGTCATCATAATTTTATATCATTGAGAATTAGCATCATGTGAATCGATATGAACGAAGTGTGTTCAGATCATTTGACTGTGTTTGAAATGGATTTCATTTAAATGTTTTATAACGTTTTTATTTGTCATCGTAAGAATTGGAGGGGTTTTAATTAAGTAATTTTTTCTTTAATATTGTGTACTGAAGATAAGTATTTGCCTTGCTTGTTCACAGCATATGTATATATTTTTTGAACAATTAATAAAAAACGAAATTGAGATTTTGAGACCGTTTGAGACCGTTATAAGGGTTCATTGAGCTCAGCCCATTCTTTTTTGGGGAGATTTTTCTTAAGGATCATGAAATATATTATATTAAAACGAAATCTGTGTCCCGCATTTTAGGATGATTTATGTCTTACTGTCGGATGCTTTGGGGGGGACAAGTAGACACATACATTTATATGCAATATATATGTATAATCGTTTTAATATGAAACTGTACTGTGTTATGTCAAATTATGAATATTGTCTCATCTTTTAAGACCGTAAATGTATGTCGCCAGCTGAGAGCGAATATTTGCTAATTCTACTTTGCGCGAATAGTTAGATTTTAATGGATTTTGAATGAGCAGTTGGAAATGATTTCTTGGAAACAGAAGATACGAGTATATACATTTCCCCGTTTTCGAATACTGATTTGTAAAATTATTTAGTTGATAACTTTGCTAAATATATGTTGAACCATACCAGCAAATTGTTCAATCACATAGGATATGATCTGCAATTGCTGCTTAAATGAATATTGTACTTGAAGCAAAATTCACTATTAAGTAAAATTTTAAAAATATGCAAAATTTATACTTTTATCATAGTTAATCTTTGTACTCGTATTTCAAATATAGCCTTCCAAATTGGGAAAAAATAAATAAACAGACTTATAATAATCTATTGAACATTTGAAGATCGTTTTTTGTTATGAATGAATATGATCAATAAACCTTCAATAAATGTTTATGATCCATTTAAATTTATTGTGTAGCCTTCAAATGGGCGTCTTTTGAAATATCACACTCATGGCAAGAAATAATCCAATCATGCAAACATTTCTCAAAGGTATTCTCCGGAAGAGCCTTCAGTTGCCACCGAAAATGTCTTCTACTAACTGAAAACGGTGCCCCGAGGTGCTAATTGGAAGTTTTAAAAAGAGGAAAAACCGAGTTAGTGGCCGATATCAGGTCTTTTTCAATTAATTTTCTCTTTGACCATACTCCATTTAATTTCTGACCTTCTGGAAAGAGTTCCGAGTGCACTCTCAAACAAAAAAAAGAAGGAGAAAATCAACATTATCATGACTTTTGATATTCTTTGAAGGTGCCTTTCCAAAGCTTGTTGACTGGTTATAATTCGTCTTATGAAAGTGGGGTGAGAATTGACTCGCTCTAGTATGTCTTTAGCGATATTTACACTATTGAGCTTTTGAAGAAAATTCTGGTGTCTCGGAACTAGTAGAGCGGCAACGCGTTTCATATTCAAACAATCATGTTAAATGTTTCAGCTTGATTAACATGTCTTTAGTGATCTTTATGCTATTGATTTTTTGAAGAAAATATTGGTGTTTCAGAACCAGCAAATGGTACAAATTGATTCGTGAGAGATAGAGAATCGATCCCAAATCGGTATCAAACATACAGGCTGAAAGAATAATATATAATATATTTTTTCAGCTTTTACGAGAGCCATACAAAGTAATGTAATGATAATGTAAAGATATTTAATTTATTTAATGTAAAGACATTTAATACGTGAAAACTGTAACATCCAGAAAAAGCATAAATAAATTGCTTTACGACAATAACTGCCGCAGATCTTTATGAAACTTCTTAAAAATCACAAGCTTCGCCAGATAGCAGCTGGAGATTTTAAATGGCCAACTGCTTCTGGAACCTCCGATACAAATTGGCTGATTTTGGGAAATTAGATGTTTTCCCAATAACTTGTAACTCGTTTACTGAAGTCCATTAAATTTGTGTTCGTTGCAATATCTTGTAGTACTCAGTCAAATCTAAATAAATAATATACCGATTATACAAATGACCGATTCATGATCTACACTAACTTCAGTCAAATTTTGTACATTTTAAAGATTTGCTAACAGAATGAAAATGGGACGCATTGCCACACACCTCTTCTTGTAACTCCCATACGGTTTGTCCGATTTTCCGAAATTCAATTTTATGTTTGTAGTTTCGAATTAGTGGGCAGCAATATTCTAGATATTTGCTAATTATATTTTTCTATAATGTTTGATAAAAACTGAGAAAACTTGTTCAAGTAACCACTGAATTCTGTCAAATTTCGTTTAATAAACTTAGTTCTTACATATATTGCTGATCATATTCTGCCACCCCTCCTTATAAATTGACCGATTTATTGTTTATTTTATTCATTAAGTAACTTAAATTTCGTGGCAATTGCATTATGGCCGTTGGTAAAATGTGAAAAAACGGTGCAATTATCACTTCCCTTTTTGTATGTCGCATTCAAATGACCGATCTAACCCATACAGTCCTAGCTTCATATTTTTCAAGCAGTTCTACTGGATCCAATCTAATTTATCGAAATTTGGTTTTTCCACCGTAGTGCCCAATTTGCAGACTGCATTAACTTAATTTTTTCTGTCAACTGCACTACATTACCAAGCGCTGTGGGTAGGATATGAAAAAGTCGACCGAATAACAACGCAATTTTTAGTGCCTTCAATACAAATTATTTCATTTAACGCATACGAGTATATTCTTAGACTTCATAGTATTCTTAGACTTCATAGTATCACAGTAAACTTAATTCTATCAACGAAAATGGTCTGAATTTATACACCATTTAGGGGGCAACGTATACAAATTAGGCAATTTAAAAAAATTTGGTGATTTCGCTATAATTTCGAAGGGGAAAGTAATGAGTTATATTAAGTCCAATAAGGTATAAATTAGCTTCTTTCGTTGCGCATAGTTTGATAAGAACGTAACTTTGTACCAAGCTATTTTTGCACTAATGCAAAAGTACATTGAGTGAAGTTCACCTGGTTGAAACTTTTGTACTGAAATTTTGTTTTGTTTTGAAATTTTTGGCTGAAATAAAACGTGTAATATATTTTATAGGAATTCTCACATGGCTTTTTATCGTCTGGGTGTAAAATAATTAAAAACAAAATAATTGTTTGCTCTTTTCCAAATCATTTGTATCCAACTTTCCTGTGCCGCAGCAAAGAAATATAAGTTTTCATTAAAAAATTGATTTTACATATGTTTACCCTTTTATTTATAATATTTCTGATTTAATACAACTTTAATTAAGCTTACAACCACCTACGTTATGTGGAATTGCTCTGTTAATTTTGTAGCCACTTGTCAAATGAGTGACAACGGCAACACTAACTTCCAACAAGATGAAACTAGTTTTTCGAATTCTTTATTTTAATTTGTTAATTAAGTGTAAGTTTTGTAAAAAAAAATCCGACGAGAACATCACATAAATTCATACTAAATGAAAACCACAAGCATTGCTAATCCAGCATTAGAATCATTGAAACGAGAGTTTCGATTCTCAACCACTGCGGAGCTACAAATACTCGTATAGCCAAGCAGCAATTCGCCTGTCAAATGACGGACTCTAATTAAAATCAACCACCACAAACTACAAATTCCAGTGCATAAAAAGATTTTAGTATTTAGTTAGAATTTAGCATTTAAAGTGGTCAATTAAACGAAGCTGAGGGAAATAGAACAAAAAAAAAATAAATAAATTATGTGAATACTATCGAATCGAAATCGAGAAGCAAACGAATAAAATGGCTACACGAAAACCGAAATTTTGTTTATTAAAACATTGCAAAGTTTTTAATCGAACAATCGACGATGATAACGACTATATCGATATGACGGAAAAGGGTAAGGAAGACGATGAACATTTCGAAATTGGTGGTGAAATTTAGGTTTTGCTATGCTAAGCGATAAATTGTTCGTTCGCATAATTGAAATTTTAATGTCAAGACAATTCACTCGTTCATTTGTATTACCACAATAAAAAACAAACCATACTCAATTGGCAGAATGACAGAAAGCTATCAACAAAAACAAAATATAAAAAATCACAATCACGAGATGTTTAAAATAAAAAAAAAATTACACAAATGAAACAAAAAAAAAAAACACAAGAAAGTTTTAATTTTAACAAAACACTTGACTATGCGAAGATCGAAAAGAGCTGTGATGTCCGTCTATGAAAAACAAAGAACACCCGCTACCGATGAGATTGTTTACTCCCCCTGCACCTCATTGAATTGCACTAAATTGTGCCGTTTTGCATTAAACTTCAAGACATTGAAATCGCCACACAACACTTAGCAGATGTTACTTAAAAGTAACGGCAACAGACTCATTTAATGCCTCGTGGATTTGCGCCGATTATATATTGAATTTTATGCCCGCAGACTCTCTCAAGTTGTCCTTGTGCTGTTTTTTTTATCTCACTTTTTTGCAAATAATACAGACATTGTCTGTAAATTGTAAATGAAATATGTCATTTTAATTTGAGGCACAAAACCAACATACGATAATGTGGTGCCTGTATTCTATTGAAGATTAAGCACCGAAAGGATGAATGTAAAACAACGAATGTCCCCAAAATACTTCCACAATAAAAATGTTCGAATTCCTTCTCATGTTAGGTGGGTAATTGCTGATCGCTAATAAACAGTATAACTCAAGTTCTGCTAAAATGCACTAACAATTAATAAGGACATCAATGCTTAACATTTTGAGAAGTTTTTATCAAGTAGTTAATACCACGTAAGCAGCGGTCTAAGTTGTAGTCTATCCCAACCAGGGCGGATGTAAAGTTCCATTATCACTCTTATTTATTACTTATTATTATTACAATCATTTCCTTTTTCTCTTCACCTTCGCCTTCAGCTTCACAGCAAGGTTTACATAGTAGAAGGTCAAAGATCCCTTGACTAGATGCACTCCATGATTTTTTAAGTCGATGGAAGTACGTCCATCTATTTGCATAGCTTGATGGATGTGGCAGTTCTTTACGCAACTTCTTAAAACTGGGGTTGCAAATGGGCAACATCGAACTGCTTCTTCTGGTATCTTCCATACAAATTAATCGATTTACTGATATTCATTTTGCATCTGCAGTCCCTACTTCGATGTTTGCAGCTACTTAAATTTAGGAAAATTTAAAAACAAATCTATCTACTTATTAACCATAACTCTTATCAATACCCACGCCAAATGCCTACACATTCTCAGGTTTATATATTTTATTCAGTTACCCTGAATTCAGCCAAATTTGGCGTAACTCAAGCGTTTGGAATTTGTTTTGAATCTAACAGTGAAAATGGGTTACATTGCCATAATTTTTCTGGTAAACAAATTGGTTCAAGTTCTGTTTTAACTCTAACGTTTCGAACTGTTAGGCTGCAGCAGCCTACAATTGTCCCCTATATAGCTTTGTAATCTAAATGAGAAAACTATGTACTTTCTGGTACTTCGCATATAAATAGCCTATTTGATTTAACGCCCTAAACTTTGTCAAATTTTGAACATGTCAGACGTTTGTTAAGGTTAGATCTGAGAATGAAAATGGTCTGCATTGACACACTTCCTCTAGTACCTTTAATACAAATTAGGTACCTTACATCATCTTTCATTTCTAATTTCTATGAACACTTTTTTATATCTTTATTCATAGTATTGCTTTATGATACTACACAAATTTTTGGAGATTATCTAATTTAACCCATATATTGCTAGGTTCGTATCATTCGTCCAATTACACCAAGTTCAGAAGAATTTACTATGCCTGAGACATTTAGTAAACTTAGTTCTATGGATGAAAGTAAGCTGCATTGTCAATCCCTCTACTGCATCACACACACAAATTAGTCGATTTAGCACAATTCAACGTTTCGTCTGCGATTTTTGTAGGTTATAATTTGGCTTTTTGTATGTACGATATGCGTTAATTTAGAACATATTATTTTATAAAAACCTGTAGATTTTCCTTCTGGGTCGCTGCAATTTGTTGAACTACTGCCAAAAGGTTTAGTTTATTGGTCTGAAATTCCCGTAGTGCTCATCTAAGTACGTCCTTCCATCTGTTGCAAGCTCGATTGAGGTCGCACCACATGAGCTAGGAGGCCGACATTTGAACAAAAATTTCTTTTATATATCATTCATATATTTCTTTCATATATTATAAACGGGTTAGGTTTGAAATTGGGCAATATCGGCCTGGTAGGGTAAAACTTGCTCATACAACCCTTAATCAAAAAAAAAAAAAAAAAAAAAAAAAACGCATTTATTTGTCCCTCATGAATGAGGCATGGAAGAGCTTCTCACACTCACTGAGCTTATACGCATTCTATTTTTAGGCTCATTTAAATCCACCTTATGAAAAATTTGAATTTTTCGAAATTTTTTAAGAATTGCTATATTCATTGATTAATTAAGAAAAGTGTAAAAAGGTTTCGTATAGATGAAAAGAAGCATCCTAATCGCAAAATTTAAAAAATGCCCATTTGCCGGGAAACCGATAAGTAATGCAATATTAAGGTTGTACCTTCGACACGCATGTTTATTCTGGGCCGGTACTTCATCCTGCACAATGTAAACCCAAGGTGGCAAAAGCAGTCGAATTACATCCATCCAAACTTGCCCATATAAGGACTGAATAGAGCTTTCAAATAATAGTAATTTTCAGTGTTTTTTCAGCAATTTTTGTTTTTTTTTTATTAATTACAATCTATATTTGGTGGTTATTAATATATGCCGGAGAAGGTTATTCTAGCTCATAAATCTTTTAAGGTATTGCGCTCACTGTGGATACGAATTATACGGGTTATCCATTTTTCAAAGGTAAAGCTATATTAAATAAAAAAACGCATAAAGCTATGATTTCGATGAAACTTTTATTTCATTATAATGCTTGAATCTGGCCATTGTGTATGAAATATAATGCCATTTAAATGACCGCCTGTGGATTGGCTGCAGCGGTGGTTCCTTTTGAAGTAGTTTTCGACCATGTTTCTGCACATTTCTTGCGGTATCTCGGCCATAACTTGGCAAATGTTGGTTTACAAATGCTTCAACGTTTACGGATTATCCGCGTAAACACGGTCTTTGAAGTAGTCCCACAAAAAAGTCTAACCGCGTCAAATCGCATGATCTTGGTGGCCAATTGACGTCGCCAAAACGTGAAATTACGCTTTCTGGAAGTTTATCATACAATAAAGCCAAAATCGGTCGTGTTGTGTGACTCGTGGCACCATCTTGTTGAAACCATATATCGTCCAGTCCATAATATTCAATTCCGGGTCAAAAAAGTCAGCTATCATACAAAAATAGCGCTCTGAGTTGACGGCAATAGTTCCCCCAGCATCATTGTCGAAAAAATGCAGCCCAATGACACCACCAAATCATAATGCACACCAAATAGTCACTTTTTGCGGACGCAATGGCTTTTCCACAATCACTTCTGGATTGTCTGAGCCCCACATTCCACAATTTTGCTTGTTGGCGCAACCACCGAATGATAAATAAACTTCATCGTTCATCGGCGTTGTGAATGGTTAGCCGGCTTTAATTGTTGCCTGAGTTGGACTCTCTATGGACGGAGGTGCAAATCTAAATGCAAAATATATGCCGTAATGAGACGTAAGATAAACCCAACTACTGAGAACGCCGTGGAATCGACAAATTCGGATTATCCGCCACACTTTCATAGCGATGATGTATAGGCCTGACCACAACTGTAACGCATCCAGTCTCTTCAAATTTCTTTATAATCTTGCCAATTTCTTGCACAGTAGGTCGATTATGACGACCATAATCATCAGTATTGTATGAAAAGTGTCCACGTTTGAATCACCACTTCTGTAGTAAGTTTTAACTATTTTTACTGAATAAATAACGCTTCTGATGACAGGTATTTAATAGCCGACAGTCTTGCCAGGCCGGTGGGTTTGAAACCTCTAATTTGATAAGCCTTTATGTATTATTGGAGGGACCTATTTCTGACTGGCCGCTTAATCTGATGATGAGTCGGTACATCGTTTTCAAGGTAAAGGTCCGCAGTTCATGACGCTGGGTATATAAATTTCAAGTTGGCCAAACTTATGACACTTATCCGACTTTGAGCATGATCACTTGTTTTTAACTGTCTCAATATATATTCATAAAAATTATACCAAATTCGCGAGGAAACGCAGACAAACAGGATAATTAGTATTGCACTTTCACATTGAACAAAACTGAGAATCTATATTAACTGAAGTGCACAAGAACCCTCATGGAATTGATTATAATGTTAATGCAGCATCTGGAAATATTCCTTTTGGATTGGCAAAACAACAGCTAAGGATTCAAACCACTTCCCAGTGAAAGTTAAATATACAGACTCCCATAGTAATTTTACGTAGCACAAACTGACTAACGATGTATAAATTGTGCATAATTTTGTAAAGAGATTTCTGCACAGGATGAAGGGAGGAAAATGAATGAAACTTAAACAGGAAGGAGAGCAGAGCAGACACACAAACAAACAAAATGTCAAAACAGACAGAGGGACAGTTTCTTTCCTTTATATTTCGTACTTGTGCTCATCTGTGCATCTTGTGGGGCTGGCTTTGCTGCCGCCATTCTTTTGCTGCTGCTGCTTTTGTGACTCGCCTGCTCTTTGGTTGTTGCAACTTATGGTGGGTGTCACAAAGTTCAACATTATTTGCCTTTTAGTAGAACGTCGAGTGCAGTATTTGGGTGCCACGCTCGGAGATAACATCACAACAAACGGCGAAGACAAATAAAAACAAAAAGAAGATACACAAATAAAAAAAGGAAAAGCAAATTAAACATTAAACATTTTTTGTTCTCCAATGTCCGTCCGCCCCTTCTGTGATTTACTGAAATAACCGTTCGCTTAATCAGTGTCAACGCTTATGACGATGATGTTGATAATGATCCTCGCTTGCCTCTGCCCATCCATCCATGTGCATAAGAATTGGAATTTTTCAAAATTTATTTAAAAGAAAATAAAATGTTAAATGTTTAAAACGTGACTAAATTTATGTTATTTATTTTCGCTTGGCATTAAGTGTTTTATAAGCGCTGGATACGTAAAAAGGATTTATAACGTACAATTTATTAGTTCAACCACTGGATACAACTTTTTAAATGTTCTGCGGTTTTCGCCGGTTACGGAAAATGTGTGTGGATTATGTAAAAATCATGGTTGTTGTTGTTATTTCAGCTTTATTGTTCTTAAATCTAAGGTTATTTATTACAGTTTTTTTGTGCGGTGTTCTGTAAATTCAACCGTAGAGTCAGCTGGATAGTAAAATAAAAACTAGCAAAAGTGAATACTGTTGGAGAATATAATAGAAAAATTTTGTGTATGAAAAATAATTTTCGAATTGTTGCAATGTTTCAAAGCTACTGCATTTTATTCAGTGTTATAAGGAATAAATATTGATTATTCCAAATACAGGAAACGCCATTTATAGGTTTCAAACCCGCCGATCTGGCAAGGCTGTGAGCAGTTTAGTACCTGTTATCTAAAGTGTTATTTATTTAGTCAAAGGGTTGCCATTTACGAATATGGACGGTTTAATAACCGAAGAACGCGTAAAAATAGTTAAAACTTACTACAAAAGTGATGATTCAAATGTGGGTACTTTTCGTGCATTACGGGGTGATTATGATCGTCATAATCGACCTACTGTGCAAGCAATTGGCAAGCTTATAAAGGAATTTGAAAAGATTGGAAGCGTTACAGATGTGGTCAGGCCTGTGCATCATCGCAATGTACGCACTGCCGAAAACATCGAAATATCGATTCTGTTAGCGGAGGGGTGGCGAATAATCTGAATTTGTCGATTCCACGGAGTTCTCAGCAATTAAGCCTATCGTATGTATTTTGCATTTGCATTTGCACATCCATCCATATAGCGTCCAACTCACGCAACAGTTATAGCCGGCTGATTATTCACAATGTCGTATATATGCTGATAGGGTGCTACACCAACAAGCTTTTAATGCTGATTTTTTTAACAAAATTTTCCTCAGCAATGAAGCTTATTTCTCACTCGATGGTTACGTCAACAAGCAAAATTGTCGAACGTGGTGCTCGGAGAACCCAGAAGTGATCGTAGCATCCGGAAAAATTACTTTTTGGTGAACATTATGTCTGGAGTTGTCATTTGGGCCGTATTTTTTCGAAAATAGATATTTAGATTTATAGAGAATTAAAAACTAATACTTTGTATTAAAGTTAAGGCTTATATAACCCGTTCTTTAAATTTACAGAGCAAAGATTACATTTCAGAAAGTCGGTCAATTTGACTGGGAGGTACCAAAAGTGGTGTGGTAAGGGGCTCCTTTTTCATTCCAAGATCAACGCTTAGCAAACACCCAATTTGGACCAAAGAATATATGGACTCAATTTCCTCAATAATTTTCAAAATATTATAAACCAATACAATGGAGGGAAACTTAGGTTATTACAGTCTACCAGTGAGGAGTAGTAGAGACCGAATTGGATTTAGGAAAATTGATCTATTTGTACGGGCGATACCAGAAGGAGTGTTTTGATATATCTCAAATTCAATCTCCGGCTACGCTCAGTGAAAATAATATAAACTTACAACAAAAAAAAAATTAATAATATTTCAGCAGAATTTCAGAACAATATTTTCAACGGGTTTTTCAAAACGCAGAATCCTTGTGGTTTGATTGATCGTTGAAGGAAAATGGTATGTTGCATACGCTATGCTAATACGGCCTATATAACTGTAGGGGGGCGACCATGTTGAGATACTTATGTGCTCAGATTTCTCTGTTGTGGATTCATTTATTCTTTTTACACATTCAGCGAACAAACAATATGATGCCTTTATATATTCAAATA
Organism: Philornis downsi; assembly: GCA_019455685.1. Lineage (NCBI taxonomy): Eukaryota > Metazoa > Arthropoda > Insecta > Diptera > Muscidae > Philornis > Philornis downsi. Next base: position 126,521 of record JAHXMU010000007.1, read on the forward strand.
CAGTTCATATATTCGCACAGATTAAGAAAAATATATATATTACAATTTGGACAAAATTATAAATTTGTAAAAATTAGTCTTAGTAGTCTTTTGCACATTTCTAAACTGATGATATTCTTGTCTGCTAAATATGTTTTAGCAGACATGCCCTTAAATATGTTTTGATACTGCCCAAGTCCTGGTGAAAACAATTTTGCATAAAAGATGAATACTTTAGAGAAACCAATCCTATCTTGACTCCAAAAGATAAAATGTTCGATTTGTGTACTCAAACAGATTTTTGTTGTTTGATAAAGTTTTATGTCATTTTGGGTTAGGTCCATGATATTTACTATTTATTATTAGACATATAAAAACCAATGGTAATGGTCTCTATAACAACGACACTGTGCTTTAAGGCATGTCTCGTGCTATAAATCGTCTCCTCAAACATTGGAGACATTTAGTTTGATCGAGCTTTTGGAGAAGTATCTGGGGTAAGCGGATTAATACCTCTGGTGAACGAGAGCAGCCCAAACTCAGCCGACCTAACAAAGAAAACACAAACAAGTGGGAAAAATTGTCTTTATTTTTCAACATAATCTCCTTTTAGCTCAGTACCCTTTTTCCAGCGATATTCAGTAACTTCTATATCCTGTTTAGAGTAAGACCTGTCAAACTTCTTAAAATATTCATCAATCCCAGACACTACCTCTTCATTGTTGGCAAATATTTTACCACCGATCAATTTTTTCAAGTTTGGAAATAGAAACTAGTTCAAGGGGGCTAAATCAGACGAATAAGGTGTGTGATAAAGCAATTCGAATTTTAATTAATTAATTTTGGCCATTGCAACTGTGAGCCGTGTGAACTGGAACATCGTCTTGATGAAACAACACTTTCTTTTTCAACAAAAGCGGTCTTTTTCTACAATTTCATAGCCTAAATGCTAAAATAAATTAACATAATATTCGACTTTGATTGTTTCCCTTTCTAAAGATAATCAATAAAAATAATCTTATGCGCATCCCCAAAAAAACAGACGTCATGACCTTGCCCGAAGATGGAATCATTTCTGCCTCTTTAGACACGATTCTTTCATTCCAGTCCACAGCTTTGATTGTTCTTTTGTCTCAGGTGTGAAGTGGTGGACCCATGTCTCATCCATGGTTATAAATCGACGAAAAAATTTGGTTTTATGTCGGTGAAATATCGCCAAACATTCTATTGCAACACCTTCACGACGCTGTTTTTGCTCTATTAAAAGCAAGCGCAGCACCCATCTTGCGCACAGCTTTCTCATCTTCAAATCCTCGATCAATACACGACGTATAGAAATGTAACCTCGAGCAAATAATTTTTTTCAAACTACTGACATCATACGTACGTCAGATCATCTAGTTTTGGAATTCACCCGTATATTCCCCCTATGATGAAACCACAGAGCAAAGCTTCGAATCATTCGCACTACATAGAAATAGAAATAAAGAGTGAAAGTAAAGTAAAGTGAAAGTAAAATAAAATAAACCAAAATAAGTCAATGCTTTGATGAATTGTTTTCAGTACCATAACCAACCTCCCGCTGTCTATAAAGGAACAAAGTTTGCAAAGAAGTCCTTTAAAATTGCTGCTTATAGTCGACCTGTGAACCAATTTGATTCTTAAGCAACTGTACATGGAAAATGACAACTATTGTAAATCTTCACTTCTGCTGCTTTCTTTTTTCGCAAGATCTGTTCGTCATTTTTGTGGCAGAAATTTGTCCGATCTTCTTAAAAATATTGTCTTTCAGAACTTTATTGCTACTACTTATAATTTGTCTACATCAATTTCCTACAAAAATATGTGAGGCCGCATCATGACAACATTTCTAGCTGTCATATGTCTGGTATGATAATAATCCTTTGTGTTGAAAATTGTACATATTTATGCTTTCGGCACATACTCGTATGTATGTACGTATGGATGTGGTTGGACCCTATGCCTGAAATGCATCGGTAACAAAAAACATAAAAATAGCCCAAAAATGTTTATAAGAGCCATATTAAGAACATAAACATAAACACCAGGACTACATAAAATATTTGCAGCATACCATGCAATGGAAAACAACTCCCCACACATCATGAAACAATATACCAAAAAAAACAGAAAAAAAGAAAGAAAATATGAAGGAATTCTCAATGGAGTTGCAGAAATAAAAAAATTAAAAATAAAAAAACACTGGACTAACTCCAGAAACAGACACTGATGAAGTTGTAGGCAGACATGTCTCTCATTTTTGTTAAAAATAATCTCTAGAGGCAGGCAAAAGGCTGGAGACAACTCCATCACCAATGAAATAAAAAGGCAATTCGTATGAAAAATACCAGCCAGATATGACGAGGAAACAAAACACAACTGCAAAAATTCTGCGGCACAACAGCTAGACAGCTTTGTAATGCTTTGGTGGATTTTGAAATGGCTGCTTATCAGTTCCTGTCATAGTGTTTATCTTTCCAAACCCAACTGCCACTTAGTGGACGATTTTTAACACATTTCCCATTCAAATCATACTACCAGTCAACAAACGAATCACCCAAACAAATCGTCAAAACAAATATAAAGTGTCGATTAGTTTTTTCTTTTGTGTTATATTTTATAAATGGTGACACAAATGTTTGTCTATAATCGCTTCTACATTTTTCCCATCGTCAATAGCTATTAAGGAAATCCTATTCAAACACTCGCACATGCATACACGCAATAAGAAGAAGAAGAAATTCGTCGAAACCGCATATAAAATAAACAGTTTCCACCGCTTATCAAATCTCTGTAGTTCGTAGCATTTCTAAATTTACCTCTGTTGAGACGACAACAGATGGAATGAATCGGTGTCTATGGATATTGAAGAAATTTATGTTTTTATTTTACAGACAACTGTGGCACCATGAGCAACAGCATGACCAGCTCCACAGGTTCTTACAACATGGACGATATATTGATCGTAACGGCAAAGCACAGTGAAAGAGCGATATTGCGAGCGAATTTCCTAAAAAATCACTTCGATAAAATTACAAAGCAACGTGGACGCAAACCCTTTAAGTGAGTAATATTTCGATCCAAAAAAAAAAAAAAAACATATCGAAACCTTAACAGCTTCTAGGAAAAATGAAAATAATTAAGAATATAGCCGATATGGAAATGGTCAACATTTTCTAATATATACCTATACATATAATATATCATAATGTCATACTACTGAGATGCAATTTCTCCCATAGAGTGTTGTTTAACTTAACTTTTAATTGTATCTCTTGTTTTTTTTTAGCTTTTTGCACATTAAAATCGAAGATGGCCCTTTCAGCGAAGAAATTGCCTGCAAATACCAAAACACTGCCTTACAAATTATTATACTCTGTCCCGCTCTTTTAGCTTTATCTCACTCTCTGCTAATGTCTCAGTTGCTGAGCATTATACGAGTTGAAAAAGTGTTGGCTATTTTGTTAGATGTAACGGAGGAAAAGGTTAAAGAGGTACATAAAACAGGTAAGCTAAAATTGAAACATACTTTCTAGATTCGACCTCTAATATTGTCACTCTCTCTCTCTCTCTCCCTTCCTCTCCTTATTTTTAACATCAGCTCTACCGAATTACTTAAGATGGCGTCGTTGTGTTATACGTGACAATGATCAGGCTCAAATTAGCAATATTTTGGGCGTTGCTACAGATATTCTGGGACGAGCTTTATGCCAGCGCCCAGTGTGCCAGGATTCAGGCTCGAATATAGGACGTAGTGTCTCTTCCTGTTCAGATGGTTTTACTATTTTGCCCAAGAAGGTAAAAATTGGTCAAAATAAGGTTGTGGCCATGCTGAATGAAGGCTTGGAGAAGGATGATGTACTAAAGATTGTGGTGGAAAAATCGGGTGAATTGATTGAAATAAGAAACTTCAAATGTCGCAATCCCTTTACGGTGCAATTCTCTATTCCAGGTAAGAATATTCAAGAGTAAAGTGATTATGAATTATAATAAAAAAAACTCGGCATGTGTATCCACAATAGAGACGTTATAAAGACTAAAGGCCGTATTCATAACAAATGTTTATAGGTTTATTGATCGGTTTTGCTATAACAATTTGAGTAAATTTTCATAAAAGCGCTCGTAAGCTTTTGAACATTTTTTTTGAGTGCCACTCTAAGTGTATCGGACACCTTACTATTCATTTGGAATTCCGTCAAACGTAGAATACACTTTCCCTATTCCGGCGCAGATGTTTCGACATACTCGTATGGAGAAAACCGCATACGAAATTTAGATAAAATTTAAAAGTTCCTGTGATAATTAAGGACTAAGCCATAGCATATCATTCTAAACGCTAAACCGGATTGCTATTAGTGTAGAGTAGCGTAGAAAAACAGTATGTAGATAAAACCGAAAGAGAAGACGTTTATTGAAATTAATTTTACAGAGATTTTCAGTTCGCCTTTTCTTGTTTTACTGTCTTTTTAAACAAATTTTACGATTGTGACGCATAAGTGTTAAAATTCTTGTGCTAAAAAATTACAAATTCTACGAATTATTTTTCGAGACAATGGAAATCATATGCAATATTTGCTCTAAACAACCCTGTACTAGTTTCAAATGCTAAACTTTTCGTATGTACGCTTCGTAAAGGCTAGTGTTTAAGCAAAATTTTGCAAGAAATCCATTTATAGCCATTTCTATTAACAGTAATCATTGGAGCATCAATTTTGCTTTGAGAAAAGCAAGTAAAATGTTCATTAATATTTGCCTACCATTCAAATGAGAGGTAATCAAAATTTCAACAAGCTAAAATTTCGGCTCCATCATAAACACCATATAAATTTCGATGGCGGAAAAAATATTTTTTTTTTTTTTATTTGCAAAAAAAAAAAAATTAAATAAATAAATAAAAGTGGAACATTTAAACACAAATAGTGATGTCCTCGGTTGACATTCTCACATGGATTTAAGATGTATTTCTTCTACTTTCATTGTATTATCATTATAGATTTCAGAACAACAACAGTTCGTAAAAGCCATCGTGATAATTATAAATTTATTTTCAAAATAGCCAATACCAAATTAATCAATAGACTAATTTACGTAATTTACCTTCACACTTGCATCGCTCCGAATTGACTCCACAATTTAAAATTAATATTTTTTCATCCTTCTCAATACTCATTTCTGTCTTTTTGTTCTATTTTTTTTCTTCTAGAATCATGCATGGAAATTTCCACCATGATCGAAATACGTATTGAAAAGAATAACAAAAGTCTCGGCGCTCGTCCCATTAAATGCGAATCCCGCTTGCGCGAATTAGAACAACTTTTACGCACTGAAGACTCGCCCATTGAATTTATGTGCCATGCTTTGGGTATTGGACCTACGGAGAAGGATGACTTGGATCTGCATTTACTACAGTGTTTCCAGAAGAATATGCCACCCAATTTCCACTTGCTAAATGGACCCTACGACAAGCAGACTCATTTCCTTGGCATTCGTGAGACCAGTCCTGAAGAGTATCCCACACTATTACATTTCGCAGCAAGATGGGGCTTAAATCGTCTCTGTATGCAGTTAATGGAGTGTCCTGGCGGCGATACAGCATGTGGCATTAGAAATTGCGCCGGCAAAACACCTGGAGAATTGGCGGATATGGAAGGACACCACAAACTCTCGAGGAATATTATGAGCTTCTCGGAGTTCCATGAACTGACCACTATGTATCACTACTTCAAGGGCCTTAGTAGTGACACGAAAAATAATCAAAATACTGGAAATGGCAAACAGACGGCAACCAAAGTTGTTATTGAAGCGGTCAAATCTCATCCCACATCACCAAAGACTAAACAACCAAAATCACCGAAAAATCGCAATACGGCCGCAGATCAGCAAGCTGAGTACATGGAAATGTCCAGCGGTTCGGACAGAGAAAATTCTCCTGAAACCAAACAAAAATGCGAGACTATGGCCATTTCTAATCTGAACTATATTAGCGTGGAAACGGAGGATGAGAACTTGCAAGGATCCTCGGCCGATGTGTGCAAGAACTTTGATACCAATAAAGTGGTTACCACACCAGAGATAACGACTAATGAACTGAAGATCAGTGAGCCTCCGTACTATCCTTCCAAGGAACAAAATGACATCGGTAAAGATGTTGCAGATGCTCCTCTCTATCAGACGGATAAATTTAGCCAAGAGTGTTCCCAGGTGTTAGAGAATTGTACTAGCACCAGTGCCAACAATGACTACGTTTTGCAGCCCTCAAATATTCCGGTTGCACCACAACAACCCACATCACCCGACAATGGCGATGATGGGAACTACTTGTTCCAACCCTCTAATCGTCCCGTAGAAGAAGAATTTTTGAATCAGTCAAGGCAAAGCCTGAATCGTATGGGCTCATCAACTCGTCTGACCCATCAGCCGACTTATGGCACTTTAAAGAGATCTGCATCCGATGCTTCCTCCTCGGCACGTGCCAATGTTGATGACGAGTTAGCGGAAATAATGCATGATTTCAAGAACAATGTCCTCTCGATCCGTGAGGTTGAGGATTTAGTGGAAAAGTGGAAACATCGTAATGATGTCCAACAAAGTTTCCGTGAGAAACAGGAACAAATAGACCAACTACGAAAAGAGTACGAGCGTATACAAGATCAAGTCAGAACGCATTTGAAGAGAGAGACTCCATTCGAGAAAATCAAAAAGTTATTCTCACGACACAAATCAACCTCCAATTTGCATCACGATAAATCGTCCTGTGTGGATAGCGTTTTAGACGAGACCAAATCGTCGATAACTACTACTTCCAGTTTCAAATCATCTGCAAGACCTATAAGTTCTCTCAGCTTACAGTCAGTGTCGTCTTCTTCTTCGTCCGGTCGTTTGAGCACGGGCAGCAATTGTAGCGGCACCTCACTAGGAGATTCGGGTACCCATTCCGATCATGATGAAAGAAGATTCGGCTGCCGTCTTACATCACCGGGTGCACTGATGGATAACTATCTAATACCGCCCCCACCGAGACCGGTTTTCACTCCAAATTCCACACCAGGCGATGAGAGGCATCAAATTGTGTTCCCCTCTCCCATGTCATCGTGTACAAAACTCAATTCACCCACTAGTCCAATCGGTTCTGAGCACTACCAAATGTTCCCATCGAATATCCCGGTATATACGAGTCAAAATTTGTCCACCTCTTCATCGGGCAACAGTTACTTGAATACCATAATGGAAGCGAAACAGGAACAGGAGCATAGTTATCAGAATCAAAACGGCGTGACTTTACAGACCATTAAAGTGAATGAAAGATCCAATATTATCTATGGCAAACTGAGCAAAACTAATCCCAATTGTTCATCATTCAAACCAAAACAAGTGGCAATACCACAAGTGGGAAGCGTTGAGGTCCAGGCAGAAGTATATCAAAATGTCGGTGAAAATTTGGTCAAAGACGAAGACATAGCAAAGAAAGAAGATTCGAAGAAAGGTAGCGAGGATGAGGTGACAGACGGTGATCATAATTATATAAATTGCTAGGAGAAGGAATGTGGAAATATGGGAGCCTTAATATTAATATATGTAGCTAATGGGCATTGAAAATTTGGGCAATAGAATATAAGATTATGTTAAAGCCACTTCCTCTTTGGGAAGATGTTTGGAGCATTTTAGTTTAGTTGCTACCATTTCGCCACGCAAAGTGGAAAATAACATAATAACCATAATTTTTATTGCTGGAGAACCCAAAAATACAGTATAAATATAATAGAGATAGAAATTTTATTGCATTTTGGGTTACGCTGTAACAACCAAAAAAGTAAAAGAACATATTTCTTTATAAGTGGGAATATATCGTTCTTTAATACTTCAATTTCTTAGCAGACAACTTGCTGCTATCTCAACTTGATAACTCATTGATTTCTCATATTGATGGTTTTGGCATAATAAACTATTCGATTTGAAAATGTATAATAGAATTAAACGACATCGAGAGCATAAACAAAGCTTGTTGAATTCAGCATTTTTAAAAATGCTAAAGTTACCATGTTAACATTTCAGTTTTAAATAACATTTTAAGATTATTCTATGTTAAGGAGTCTTAAGTATGATTATATATTATGGAAAAGTAAAAAAAAAATCATATAATAATAGTTAATAATCAAGACGATTTCCGCAGAAAACTATCCGTATTGACGATGTTCCAAAGATCTTTATCAGGGGTTGGAAAAATTGCATACTGTATGGCGCTCTACTGCTGTTTTTGCACAATGACCGCCAATTTTCGATACTTCATTACAACAACACAGATTTTTCAGTTTTGTGCATGGCAATGAGTTTGAATATACGACGGTTGAGGAATGAAGGGTCTTCTATCCTTTGGCTCCGTCTCTTTAAACTGAAGGCATTGGAAAATGTAACACATGAAGTCTATTTGTATAGAGATAATTAAGCACAACATGCTAGACCAATAAGATTTTATACAATTCGGTTGTCGAGGAAAATGAGAACGCAATTTATATTTAAAAGGTTATAATTAGTCACAGCAGAATATATTCATCGAAAAAGTTATAAAAGAGCTTTCAAAGGTTCATAACGAAATTATTATGATTCAAATATGCTATATTTCTTAGCTTGTTTGTTTTTTAATATCTGCTTATGTATTATTAAATTTAGGGTATATTTTATATATAAATAAAAAAGGCGAACAAAAATGAGTATAAACTAGTTAATTTTTTTTTCTCAATTTTTTATTATCGATAAGTTACCATACAACAAACATAATCTAATACAACTTCTAAGACTGTAGCAAAGTAGAAGTCATAGTAGAATAAAATTTAAACAATTTCATATTGATTGTAAATTTTTTATTTGTCGACTCGTAAAGATTCATTTTGTTAAACGGCAAACAACCAAACATTACTTTAAACATATCACTCAACATAATTTGTAAAGATGAAATTATAAGCTTAACAAAACATAAATTATAATAATAATTTTTGTTTATTTCTCAGTCATGAAAAACAAATAAACCAACGACAAAAAAACACAAAAATTGATAATAATTATAATATAAACCATATATTGTTCATTGAAATCATTTTGTTTTACTGTGTTGTATTATAGCAATAGAAGCCGATTCTAAATTACATTTAATTTTAATGAAAAAAAAAAAACATTTACACGTATTTTGTATTGTAATCTTATATAAATGTAATGATTTACTCAAATAATCGTTTATTTTTTAAATAAATATCGCAAAATAATGTTTATAACCCCTCCAAACGAAAAAGACTTAATTTATTATACAATTTTAAATAAATGATTTGAAGGTTTTCATTGTGTTGGTAAGAAATGCTTTAGGTTGTTGACAGAATTGATAGCAAGTAATTGCAGTCAATCGAGTCGCAGTGTTGTATTTAGAAAAGAAAAAAACAAATAATAAATATTCCATTCCTAAATTAATTGTTTTGATGAAATTTCCTACAGGCATAACTGAAAAAGACAGAAATCACTTTTTGATTGAGATGATTGTAATTTGATCGGCTTACTCTTTTTATTTTTTCTTCGATTTTTACCAGTCCTTTTAGCAATAAAATAAAAAAATCCTTGATTGAGGATTGATTTCGTCTGAAAGGCGTATTTTCAAGTGATCAATATATTGATTTATACATCAGCACAGAAATTTCAGTTAGGTGAACTGATTTACTTATACCTTCGCCCATTTCATTTCATTTCATTTTTAGACTAAATCGGTCATTCATATGGGATGGTTAACCGATCGATTTTTCAGCCATTACCAGAAATTGTACTCCAAAGCCATGGACACAAATTCAGGCCGCTACATTCTGCGCATTAGGAGTTACAGGGATAATATGAATTTTGGGAAAATCTGCTAATTTGTATGGCAGGTAAAATACGGTCCTTAGTAAACTCTTAACATGCAGCAAATTTGACTGAGTTTACGCAGCCTGGTAGAAGATATGAGCCCAAGCATATATGGCTTACACGGTTCATTTATATGTGGGGTATCAGAAGGGGTTTGGTTTTTCCAAATTTTGTTAGATAGTAGCTTAGGTTATGTTAGGTTAGAATGGCAATCTGAATAGACAGACTCACTTAGACTGTGTAGTCCATTTTGATACCACGGAAACTAGATATATGGATGACCCTAGTTTCCCCCCTTTGAACCATCCTGAGCGCCTCAAGAAGCTCTTAAGTCGCACAATATCTATATCATTCAGATCTCTTAGGTCCCTAAAGAAACAAGAGGGTGTTGAGCGAGAGTGTTGATCACGGACTCTTCGCCACGGCGGGGCAAATGCAGAGAAGATGTTCTATTGACTCCTCCTCCTCTCCATCACCACAGCTTCTGCAGAAGCCACTAGTTGCAACCCTCAATCTCACTGCATGTCTTCCAATCAGACAGTGTCTCGTCATGACGGATACAAGCAATGAGACGTCGAGTCTTGATAGCAACGGCAGTACATGTGAACGCTTTAGATTTAGACGAGGCCACATCTGTCTGGATTGATTACAGCCTCGGACAGACTCCCACCTATCATTTGCAACTAAAATTGCTTTATCTCGCAATAGGTGGCCAGAGGCATGCCCACGGACTCCAACACGGCTGGAGTCTGTAAGATTGTCCCTAGTCTTGGTAGTTCGTCTGCTCTGCAGTTCCCTGGTATGTCCCTGTGGCCCGGCACCCACATAAGATGAATGTTGAAATGCTGAGTCATCTCTTAAGAGATCTGCGGCATTTCAGGGCTGATGTTAATTTCAGGACGACAGACAGTAAGAGAGTGTATTAATCCCCACCGTTGCGAGGACGTTATATCTCAGCCATTTTGCCACTTCCCTAATGGGAAGTAAATCAATACAATGAAAAACATTAGGTAGCTGCAGTCTACAAGGAAGAAGTTACAGGGAAAGCATTGAATTTCCCAAAAATTGCTCAATTTGTACGGAAGATAACAGAAAACGCAGGCCAATGCGATATATTTCCATTCCCGAACACTACGTTCACAAATCGTAACTTTAATAACTTTAACTTTAAGAGGAACTTAAGAATATGTGGGTAAAATCGATCATTTGCATTGCTGTATTGAATTGAGCCAAACTTGGTACACGTTATGGTTTTTTTAAACTTAGTTCTGAAATTGCAAATGAACTACAGAATCACGCCTATTCGTGTACCTCCCATACAAATTGACCTATTTACCGAAATTAAATTTTTCCCCCATAAAAATGCGTAGACTTTTGTAACTTACATTTTTGCTAAGAACAATTAATCGTAATGATCGGTAAAATGTGAGAACGTCACATTTTTCATAATCATTTTATGTTCCTGACAGATTCCAGTCATCATCCCTTTTGATCCAGTTGCCGATAATTGCTGCTAATATTTCTATGTTGTGTCCTTATTATTCAATGTCCTATTATTCAATATTTTTTTAAAAATTTGTGTTTGTGTTGTATTATGTGGCATTTAAAACCTAAATATTATATGTTTTTAAATAATAATATAAGTAAATAAAATTTATAATATATTTTTGGTTCATCAACTATTTAATATTTTATTACTTATTATATACTTTTTATTATACACTTTTTATAACAAATATTATTTATATTGTTCTGTATTATTGTTTTTGTTTTATTATGTTTATATTTTTTTAATTTGTAAGGAATTTTGTTTTATATTATTTTACGTTAAGTGTGACGTGAATGAATAATTGTAATGAATCCCAGCTGGGGCGTCAAGTATAGTAGCTGTGTATTAAATAAATAAATTACCTAATTTAATCCATTTGAATTACCATATACTCTTGTATTCATATCCTCTATTTGATTGTGCTGAAGGTACTCTTGCGCATTAATTTGGAGTACAAGAATTCAGCGATATACGAGAGCCACACCATTTCTGTCACTACGCATATTTTCGCAATAATGCAGAGCTGAGTGTTCCAACAAGAACGCAAGATTTAAATTTGGCGCCATTCGAAGTGTCATTGTTTGACATTTGAACAATTGTTATTGTTTGCTATGTAGTAGAAGGTTCGAGGTTAGTAAAAATGGAGCGCTATACGAATGAACAACGCATTCTCATTGTGAAATTGTTTTACCAAAATGGTGAAAGATTTGCGACTACAGTTCGCAAATTGCGATTAATTTGGGGTCACAATAATGCTCCAAAAGAGTTAACTGTAAAGAGACTAATGGATAAATTTGCCAAAACTGAGTCTGTTACAGATGTAAACACGATTGACCGAAAATGTCGCAGCTGTACGTGATGATGTCACTCAAACTCCATCCACCTCAATTCGACACCGAGTTCAGCAAATTGGTGTCTCCAAATCCACTATGCTGCGAATTTTGACGAACGATTTGCATCTTCATGCATACACAGTTCAATTGACTCAAGAACTGAAGCCAGCTGACCATGGACAGCGAAGGGAATTCGTTAATTGGGTATTGGAGAGACAACATGAAAATGCTGATTTTGCCGATAAAATCATCTTCAGTGACGAGGCCCATTTCCATCTTGATGGCTATGTCAATAGACAGAATTGTCGCATTTGGGGTGAGGAAAATCCTCGAGTGATTCACGAGAAGCAAATACATCCTTAACGTTTCACTGTGTGGTGTGGACTTTGGGCTGGAGGAATCATTGGACCTTTTTTTATGAAAATGAGGCATGTCAAGCGCAAACAGTCAATGGTGTTCGGTATCGTGAAATGATAACCAATTTTTTCGTGCCTAGAATTGAAGAAATGAATGTGGAGGGCATGTGGTTTCAACAAGACGGCGCCACATGTCATACAGCCAGAGAAACAATTAAATTGCTGCAACAGACATTTAAATCTTGCGTTCTTGTTGGAACACTCTTTATCAGGTATGTTCCAAAAAAGTAGTGGAATTAAAGTAAAATACGATTTGAAAAGTTAACATTTTGGTTTGGATGTTCTGCAAATGAAGCGGTTTGTCGTTTCATTTTCTCATATGAAATGAAGTTCGAAAACAGAAATTGTAAACAGCTGATATTGACTTGAAAATACAATTTAGTTATTAAAACTACTATTTGTGATTTTTTTTCATAAAATTAAAGGATAAATAAATAATAAGGACAAATAAATAAATAAAGGATAAATAAATAATGAATGCGGTGTTAGTGTCCACTGTATACCAAACCAATGAATACGCAAGAGCAAAATTACAAAGGCGGATTTTGCGGGATCACTCAAATCCTCTGGATATGGGCGACACTACTTTTAATAAAAACTATTAGGTTTTTACAAAATTATCGCATCAACAAAGATGCATTTTGTAACATTTTACATTGCATAAAATTGAGACTGCCAAAGTCATCCATTCCGGGAGAACTACAGCTTGCTGCCACGTTAAGATTTTTAGCAGAAGGAGGATTTCAACGAGGGGTCGGATAAGACACTAATGTGGCCTTAGCACGGAGTACCACATGCAAAATTTTAAATCGAGTGCTTATAGTTCTAGAAAAATATATTTGTCCTAGATGGATTAAATTGAAAATGTCTAGGCGCAACTTTATGGAAAAATTTGGTCCCCCTTTGCGAATCCTTTTGCCAGGTCTGGTGGTATTCTTGTGTTTTCCCCTTCAAACAAGGAAAATTTTTATTCAGCCAAAGGAATCTGACCACTTTTATGTTTATATGCAAAAATTTTTGTTTAACTATAAAATTTCAAAGTATTTTTAAACCACTTCTTTTTGCCTAAAAGTAGTTTCTAGAATAATGCAATTCACTACAAATTGATGGTCGAAAACAAAACAGAAATGAAAAGTAAAAAGTAAAATTCAGAACACCCAAGTGCCAAATTGAAGTGATTACAAACTACTTTTACCTTAAAGTAGAATCTGGAACATATTTGATTATTATTTTCTCTTTATATCCCTGCTTAATCAACTGACTGTTTTGTAGAAAATTGTTGGATAATTGTAAAGAATAACACTTAAATCGCACATTGATCATAAAAGTTATAATGATAGGAATGAGAATATTGCCCATCAATTTCATACAATTACGCAGATATGTAGCCACAACTTGGCTAAAATAACTTCATAATTTGATTTTGTAAGTAATGGGAAATAAAAACCAAATAATGAGAATTAGCATTATTTTTCTTCTACTTCGTATTCATCTCTATGTAAACAATTAACCATTTTAAAGAAAAATGATGGATAATTGTAACAAGAATAGTACGTAAAATATGTAATCACATATACGAATTGGATTAAGTGTAAAGTTTCAATGTTTGGAATGAGAATATTGTTTAACAAATTCATATAATTGTGGCCTTACATCACAATAAATAGACAAAAAAAATGACTTGATAGCAGGGTGAAACCTGCGATAAACACGAAAATTTTTTGGTTCGTAAACGCAATTTTATGACAATCCATTATTAAACTTTTAACAAAGCAATTGTAAGCTATTATGAGTGATTAGTCAAGATTTCCCTAAAAGCGTTCAGAAAAGTTACGGTTATTAATGCAGTATTTTGAAACTCAATAATGGTTTATTGGTTTATATTTCATTATGCTATCTTGCGGAAAAAACAGAAGAAATGAACAAGAATTCTTGAACAATTTATTCCAACATCATTCGAAATATTATAATATATATATTTTTTAAACTTTGCTATATTTTATAAATTTTGTGTTCAGATTTCTCCTATTTCTCACGTAACAGATATAAGATTATAATTTTTCTTGTATTTTCTCTATTTCTTTGGATTATGTCCTTCGGACCAAACGTTAATTATCCTACACTTAAAACAAAAATTTAAAAAGTGAAAATGTAAGAATAATTGTTTCTAAATATTAACTTCCAAACTATAAGAAATAAACAGCAAGATCAATTCAAACATTATGTAATTACCGCAATCAATTGAATTGAATTGAAATGCAATGTTAACTACCCTATAAAATATTATTTTCCGATACTCTCTAATTTACACTTCCATTGTGTAGCTATTAATACACGTAGACGAACCAAATTCAGAACTTGAGCTCGTCAATACTTCAATTATATCTGTGTGAAATTGCATCAAAATTGGTTGAGCCATTTAGAAGTTTCTTAATTATTTCTAACTTTTTTAAAATTCTCTATTGCGCGAAATAGTGATTGTTCTGTTTGTATGGATTCGCGAAATGATTTAAATAGAAAATGCTTTTACGCAAATCAAAACTTTGTGTAGGTGTTTTTCTAGTAATGTTGAAGATATGAAGCCATTGACGAAGCAGAAACATATTGTGATAGTAAGGATGCGGGTGTAAAAAACGTAAACGGAAAATGGTGTCGGTAAATAAGTGAAATTTAATGATTTCATGACGATGGGTCAATAAGTTCTTTGATAGTAAGTCATACGTATGTTCTTTGATTAAATCGGTTTTATATTTCAATTAAACCATTGCCCTATGGCACCAAACAGTCACTTTTCCCGGATACAATGGCTTTTCCACAATCAC
Source organism: Philornis downsi (assembly GCA_019455685.1). Lineage (NCBI taxonomy): Eukaryota > Metazoa > Arthropoda > Insecta > Diptera > Muscidae > Philornis > Philornis downsi. The sequence goes on from JAHXMU010000007.1 coordinate 142,020, forward strand.
TTCTGGGTTCTCCGGCGACCATATGCGACAATTTCGATCGTTGACGTAACTACCGAGTGAGAAATGTGCTTTATCAATCACCAGTTTAGTAGTAAGTTTTAACTATTTTTACACATTCGCGTGGATAGCCCTATATATTTTATTAAATTTCACAGTAAAATTTGTACATTCTTTGTGCATGTTCTAAAAATGTTTGCAAATTAGTCTGAATAATTCTGCGTTTTTATTCTTATCTCTAATTATGAGTAATAACAGAAAATCAGAAATTTTGTATTTAAATCAAATATCAAAAATTATAGCAATAAGAATTATGGTGTACTTGGTCAATTATATGGAAATGAGAAATCTTATCCTCAACCTTTGTTGGTAGCAGGTGGGGTTAAATAGCGTGTAAATCATTCTTTGTAACGTGTTGTTACAAAAGTTATGTCTTTTTGGTAAGCTTTAGTTAATAAAATATCGCTTAAAGGAATTCCATGATAATATTATGGACATTTGTTTGATATAAATTTGTGTTTATTTTAGTTTCGTTATTAAATTTCTTCAGGAAACCAGCTGTTAGGTCATTACTTCAATAAATTCAAAATAATTAAAAGTTTGTGCTGCTATAAAAATAAATTTTTTTAATTGCGTTTATATTGATTATACGTCAAGTGTGGGTATTTTCTGAGGGGGTACCAGTTTTCAAGATATCGGATAAATATACGTGTTGCCTATGTTGCCTCAGTCAATGAAAAATAATGTTTAAAAGCTGTGCAAAATCTACAATTTTCCCAAACACAAAATAAAATTGGAAAATGGGTTCTTTGCACTAATATCGTCAACATCTTTGATATCGACAACATTAATTTATGAGATGATGACCTAAGCATCAAATCGCCTGCAATTTACAGTTATTCTACAGTTACGATCATCATAATATTGGTTTAAAATTATCAAACTTGTTGCATTGAATGTTTTAATACTATATATATATATAGGTATATATATATATATATATATATATATATACATATATATATTTGTTATACCGAATGGGTTATGAACCGATTATTTTCAAGTATTTGAAATTCAAGTTTTTAACACAAGGCCATTATTAACAATTTTTTGTAATTTTTCAAAAACATGTTAACTGAACCAAAAATAAAAACGATTAAACCGGTTCCACGAAATGGCGATCTTGAAGAAACCGCCATAAAGTTTCGGTAAAAAGCCGATTAGCCGGTTTTCACCACTTGGTTTTGAACACTTTGATTCTTACATTCAAATATACTTTTACAATTTGCCATTATTGACGCTTAGTTTCAGTTAAAGTTTGCTGAGATATATTCCGGTAATTAATTGGGATGTCCAGATTAAGTAAAGAAACATTCAAAAAGTTAATTCAAAAGCAGTTTTTCTCATTTTCCGAATATTATATAATTATAATTGATATTATTATTGTACAGAGGTGGTAGGAGTAGGAGGAGTAGCGGGGAATACTCTAATCAATTTGATACCTCTCTCATTGTAGTTGTGGAATGTAAATGTTGGACTGTATTGCGAATTATCCAAGGAGGACCAATTTCACAGTTGGTTTATACCAGAGAACTGAAAATTGGAACTTGTAATTTGGATCATATAATTCCACAGTCATGTGAAATTATATGTAATCAAATTGATGTTGCACAAATTACAAATGGCGATAAGTAAAGGATGAGAATTAGAATTACTGCAAATTCAAAGGAGATTTATTGAGGCAACGAGTTGTGCTTACCAGTTGAGATCTGATTTATAAGTCATTTTTCTTATTACAAAACTTTCGACAACAGTTAATTTCATATGTTACAATTCAGAATTCGGTTACATTTAGTACACATATTTTCACTCAATGAAGTTATGTAACACTTCAGGGGCAAAAATTTTAGTTAATTCACAATAATATTCTTACACAAATACATTTTACAAAAAGTACATTGTACAAAAAAAGGTTAATTTTAATATGAATTCAATGGTAAATTCAAATATGTATATAATCTTACAATTATGGCTAAAATGTTGAAGTGTAGACAATTATTATATTATATTTAGTGGTTTCAAATCCGCCGGTCTGTCAAGGCTGTCATATTTATTTAGTAAAAGGTTTGTCATTTATGAATATGGATCGTTTAACAATGGAAGAAGACGTAAAAATAGTTAAAACTTACCACAAAAGTGGTGATTCAAGCGTAGGCACTTTTCGTGCATTATGGGGTGATCATGTTCTTCATAATCGACCTACAGTGCAAGGAATTGACGAGATTATAAAGAAATTTGAAGAGACCGGAAGAGTTGTAGATGTGATCAGCCCTGTGCATCATCCCAATGTACGTATGTTAGTGGAAGTGTTCTCAGCAATTGGGCGTATCATTTCATTATGCCAAATGTTGCATTACCAAATGTTGGATTTACACCTCCATCCACATAGAGTCGTAGTCATGTAACAATTAAAGCCGGCTGACCATTCACAACGTCGTAGATATGTTGATTGGGTGCTACAGTAACAGGCTTTCAATGCTGATTCACAATGCCGTAGAAACAGGCTTTCAATACGGTTTTTTCGAATAAAATTTTTTTCTTCTTTCTTTTGCGTTAACAAGCAAAATAGTCGCAAATGAGGCTCGAAGAATCCAGAAGTGATTGTGAAAAAGCTACAGTGGCCAGAAAAGGTGACTGGTGCGCATTATGGTTTGAAGGTGTATTTTTTTTCGAAAATGTCGCTAGACGAACAGTTAGCATCCGACTTTTTTGGCTGCAATTGAAGATTATGAACTGAACGATATGTGGTTTCAGCAAGACCAACTGCCACGAGCCACACATCACGATAAATTTTGGTTTTATTGCACAAGAAGTTTGTAGAAAGCCTAATTTCACGCTTTGGTGACGTCATTTTGCATTTAAGACCATGCAATTTGACACCGTTAGACATTTTTTGTGTGGGGCTATGTTAAAGACCGTGTTTACACGGATAATCCCCAAACGTCGAAGCTTTTGAAAACCAACATTCGTCAAGTTATCGCCGAGATACCGTCCGAAATGTGCGAAAAAGTAGTATACAACTACCTCAAAAGGATCCACTGCCGTACCCAACGCAGAGACGGCCATTATAATGAAATAAGAGTTTAATCGAACTCATAAATTATATGTGTTTTATTTAACTTTACTTTTGAAACCGATAATTGATTGTTTTTGATACCGAGTTCATATACAAAAAAAAAAAAAAAAAAAAAAAAATTAAAAGCGTATAACTTATTGGAGCTGCTGATTTATTGAAGATATCTTGAGAACAAGCAAAAATCGTTATTAACTGCCAAATTATGTCAATGCTAAAGAGTTAAAATCAATGATTTTCAGAAATATATCGAAACTTTCAAACTTTACATTTTTGTCTCTTTCCCGTTCACTCTCAATATGAGTTCGTCTTGGACTGTACACTCGAATAAACAACGTGAATAGAATTTGGGAGATCTCATCACAAAATATATGGTCAAACAACAAAATATGTTGCAAAATATAAAATGCTGTCAACTTGCGCTAGCGTTAACTTGTGCAGTGTTAAGGTTATGCTAGTGTTAACTTGTGTAGAATTCGTTCGAATTCAATTCATAATAATACAACCGGCTTTAAAATTATTTACTACTATAACATAGCCTACATAAATACATATACATAAATACATATACATATACGTACATACCAGATGAAAGAGCTTTTCCTTTCATTTACTGCAATGACTTCCTTAATGAATAAACGTATTTCGCCCACATAAAAATCTGTTTGCCAGCTGGTTTTCTTTTTTTTTTTTTTTTGCATCACGTTCATGGTTTGCTCAATAGAGGAAGGACTTTATAGTTCTCATATTTGGTTTCCGGTTACATTACATATGTTTTGGTTTTTCGTCTCAGCGTAAGTGTTTGTTCATATTATCTTAACAGTTGTCTTTAAGCTAACTGTTTCTCCACAATTTTTTCATGCTCTCAAATTGCAATTGGACAAGTATCTTATTTTCTCATTTCAGCTGAGTGAAGAGATACTGGCACAATAAAAAGCTCACTCCCCACGCATGCACAGGGTGATTACGGCATAATTTCAGTGAAATATGATTCCATACATTAAAAACATACTTTACTGGGGAATACTACGGATTTAGTAGTCGATTTCATTAAAATCTTCGTTGGACCGACTTTTTCTTGTAGTTATCTAACTAGCATGCAAAGTTCTTCACATTTAAGCTGACTCAAATTGCGTGCTCACAAAAACATGTTCGGAACCAAACAATTCGATACATGGCTACATTTTTTGAGAGTGCAACTCAATAGGAAAACGTAACAGCTCCATTTTCCTAAAACTAAAACTAATCCATTTTCTTTATTGAACATTAAATATCAATATTGGTATTTTTATTTAAGTGGTCATCTTTAATCTTTATAATAAAGGGTTAACCATTATTCGGTTTCAAAAGTAAAGTTACATAAAATACATATAAGGCTATGATTTCGATGAGACTTTTACATCATGACATGACATGCTTAGACCTAGCCATTATGTACAATGCCATTTAAGTGGCCGCCTCTGGATTGGTTGCAGCTGTGGCTTCTTTTGAACCACCTCCAAAGACTACTACTGACACCGACTACTCGTGATACCGTCTTGTTGAAACCACTAATGGTCCAATTCATAATCTTCAATTGCAGTTATCATTAAAATTCGGAATATCCACCAAACTTTTACTAACTGAACCGATATTTTCGGCGGTGCGCACATTGCGATGACACAGAAGCCTGCCAATTCCTTGCAAGATTACGACGACCATAACCGATTAAATGTTTGTCATTTCTGTTTTATGTTTTTAAGACGTGTCATAAAATATGACTGATAGGAAAAAATGTGTAATTTGCAAAAATAATGATGTTATTAGTAAACGCAACGAATGAATTTATCTACCCAAGGAAAATGAAGAATGGTTACGTTCTTGTCTTGAAAGAAATATTAATTTACAGTACAAAGGAAAGTTGATTAGCGTGTAAATTCAAATAAATAGACATTTTTAAGTTTTAAATGCGATTTTTGGGCATCTGCAATGGCTGTAATCTTCCTAGAAGTAAGACTGTAAGAATGCAAAGGACAATGGAATTAGTCTAAATATTATATCAATAATGGCAATGCCGCGCATTTAGGTTACACTTCTGCAAAGCATCTTGCACTCATCCTAAAAGTAAAGAAATCATCAACATTAAATCGTCAAAATTCGCCACTTGTTTATTTCGATAATAGAAAATAATAATATTGGAAGAAAATTTCACAAAATATAATAGAACTATTGCTAGTCAGTTAATTCGATTAGAAATAATATATCAGAAGGTATTGAAACATGGACTATTTTTCTGTTTTTTAATTACAGAGATCATTGCAAATAACATTTAGCATACACAACTGATTTAAAGAAAACACTGGCTATTTATTACACTAAAAAATTAAAAGCTATTAAATAATAAAAAATTAAAAAAATTATTTAATATTTTATAATAAATTATAATTACTATTAAATAAAAAATAAAAAATTAGACCTCAACAACACTCACTTGCAAAGAAAAAAAGCTTTGTTCTAAATAAAACACATGTAGACAATTTGCCAAATAACAAATAAAAGTTTAGCAGATCCAAGCACCGGCTGAATTGAAATTTAGAAGGCGAACGGAATCTCTTCATTTAGAAAATTCTTTAGATTATATTTTAAACAGGGACAAATATTTTGAAAGATAATCTGCAAATATAGAAAGCGTTATTTTGGGATATTTTTCTATATGAATTATACTCCAGCTAAATCTTTTGAAACCCTACCTATGGTTAGGAATGTGTCATTAATCGGTTAATCAAACTTGTTTCATACCTCTATTAATCAGTTATTCGATTAATCGAATGCTCTAATTATTCAGATCCACGAGGGCGTTTCCAAAATTACCCGACTTAACAAAAAAGATGCAAAAAATTTGGGGAAAACTGCCTTTATTTTTCAACATAATCTCCTTTTAGCTCGATACACGTTGATGGATTTTATTCTTTGAAGATAATCAATAAAAATGATCCACCCAAACGTATCCCAAAAAACAGAAGTCATGACCTCGACTGCAAATGAAGCCATCTTCGCCTTCTTTGGACACGATTTATTAATAATAATACGAAATATTTAATAATAATTTGCAATCAATTTGACTTACATATGTTAAAGTTTTTATAAAGACTTATGGTAAAAGTTTTCAAAAATACTACAATTGACAACAGTTTATGCGAATCAGGCTAACCAGTTCGAAATTAAGGGCGAAAAGTGATATTTATCAAATCCAGCATTTGAGAGGTATCAGAGCAGACCTGATGAGCTGATACAGTTAAGTTATGGAAAGAAATCACAGTATGCAAAATTGTAGCAGATCCGTGCAGACTTTCCGAAAGCTATGCTAAAAAACGTTTTATGGTTCAAGGACATATGTATTGTGGGGTGCAAGAAAGGGTAAGGCAAAATATATCCCTGTCTAAAATTATATTAAGGAATTAAGAATACAATCAGTGCGCCAATTAGAAATCTATTATTTTGTATGATTGATGCGAGAAGAGACAATGCGATTTGGCTCATTTTCAATCCCAAGTAATGACATGGTAAAAAATTAATGCTACCAAAATTGTATTAAAATCTGTGAAGATTTACTTATGTTATCGTGCTTACTAGCCAACAAACACACAGACGGACAAGCCTCAATCGACATAAATCACAGAGATCAATTTTGTCGTAAGATGCCTGACTTCATTAAGGTAAACTGTTATATTTCGCCGAATGAATGGAGGTATGAGCCATTTAATTTGGCACAAGTGAAGAAGGACTCTTTTAAAGATTCCTTGTGTCATTTGACCACAAATCGTTAGTAAACTTCTTAAAACTTGGCACTGTCTAATATTTTGTCAGACCGTAACAGAATAGTGTAATTAAACTATAATGATTGGTTTTTGGGTTTTGGATTGGTTTCCATTCGTATGCTACGGTAACCGATATTTTTATCCATTACATTGGTTTATACCGCTGGGCGGAATTTGAAAAGATCAAAAGATTAAGATTCTTAGGGTCACACCTTTTCTTGTAGTAAATTTAAACAAATTTGGTATTTGTTGGCCGTTTGCCGAAGCAGTGAATCCGAGTGAAAATGAAGCGCACTGCTACACCCTTTCTGATACTACCCAGTTTAATTGACCGATTTTCCAAATTGAATCTTTCTTTTGTAATTTATAATTAGTAAGATATAGTAGGTTAGGTTTTTCCCCATTGTACTCTTTTATAATTGCTGACCGAATAACCACTTTCTCCTCTTATATGTAATTCTCAGGCAAGCTAAATTAATCCATATATTCCCAAATTTATATCTTTCATGCAATTCCACTAAATTCAATATAATTACTGTTGAATGGTGGAACATAAACCTCAATAAATCTTCATTTTTTCTTATAAATTGAATTGTCTTGTTTGCCTTTACAAATTTTTATAGTTTTTATAAATTATAGTCATAGCCAATACATTATATACATATACGAAACACATTGTACTTTCATACTTGATCTTACTACTATCAGTTTTAAACTTATCTTCTAGCCATATGACAATTATCGTTTTTTTTCTTTGACGGAAACTCGTCAAGCTCGTCAGTGACTTGGTCTCTATTTTTTCAGCATCCTTATCAAGCAGCACACATATCCCTTGATAAATATAAGTGTCCATCAAAAAATTCCATGTAAATTTTCAATTTACCCGAAGAGCAATCGTTCAAGTGTCCTCCACTTGCCGATGTTAAAATATAAGTTAAATCTCCTTTACTTTCCCTCTCCTAACCATAATCATCATATTGTGGTGATACTTTCTGAATCCCAAAAGCATTTCGATTTTCCGAAGATGACAAGATTTTAAACAATTACCATACATCAGACGTTTAGTACAGCGACTAGTAGTTGATTGCACTGCCCTTTAGGGTACATAAATTGGGCGACATACAAAAAAATCTGTTGTCTCTCTGAGGACTTCAAAACGCATTTTTTTTCTTTCGTTGTGCTTTAATTCAGAATGTTTTGACAAGAATCTAGCAACTAACCACTCCCCTTTTTGACACTTAGGTGAGGGTATACGAGTATGTTTTTCAGCTCACATTACTAAAATTTCTTTGACATACCCCATTCTTATATAAGTAAACACATAGCAAATTTATTTTTATAGGTTACTCACCTTTCATTATTCATGCTTATTTTAATGTCGTCGTTTTTTAAAATTAACAAATATGATAAAGTGTCATATCATAGCTTGGACAAATTCCGCGAAATAGCCAAGCTTCGTCCCCAAGGGCAGCGCATTGCATTATTATTTCAATGCAGCTGTATTTGCATTCTTAGAAAAATGCTGACACTGTGTCTAGCAATTTGCCGTTTTTTCTGTTTTCTCTTTCCGATTGTTTTCGCTTCTTCTGCGCTTATAATTTTGAGGCTTGTAGTCATAAGTTTAAATTTAGGTTTTCAGCCTGTAACCCCGCTCTGTAGAACAAAGTCTAAATAAAATTTGCTTTTATCCAAGCATCGAAGTGTTAGGAAAATATTGGACTCACTGTACATTTCAGAAGGAGGCTATATGGATAAGTGCCAGAATTTATTGATAATTGTATGTAATGTAAACAATATGCGTTGATGTGCTGCGCATTTTTATATTTAAAAGAATAAAAAATCGTAATTTTTGTAGAAACTAGCGATAGAACATAGATATTACTAGATATATTTCATAAACATTCATATGATTTCTAGAACTTCTCATTGGAAAAGGCTTGTTTTATATTCTACAGAGTTCAAATTTTTCGATTTCAAAAGTAACGTTAAATAAAACACACATAAAGCTATGATTTTGATGAAACTTTTATTTAATTAATTAATTAATTAATAATTATAGTGCTTGGACCTTGCCATTATAAAGTACAATGTCATTTAAATGAACGCCTCCTAATTGGTTGCAGCAGTGGATCCTTTTGAAGTGATTTTCTACCATTTCTTCGCATATTTCGGGCGGTACGTTTGGGGTTATCCGCGCAAATACAGTCGTTTACGTAATCCTACAAAAAAAGCCTAAGGCGTCGAATCGCATTATCTTGTTGGCCAATTGACGTCACCAGACTATGAAAATACGCTTTTTGACGATAAAACCAAAATCGGGCACGTTGAATCACGTTTAAATCACTACTTTTCTAGTAAGTTTTAATTATTTTTGCGCGTTCTTTGGTTGTTAAACGATCCATATTCGTAAACGGCAAACCTTTCATTAAATAGATAACACTTCAGATGACAAGTATTTAATAGCTGACAGCCTTGCCGGACCGGCTGTTTTGAAACCACCAAATGGATTGCCTGTATATAAGAGCAGTTGTATATTTTGGAAATGAAGTACTACTAACATGTTTTTGGTTTTATCACCATTTTTTCATCGCCATTTCAATTTCCCTTTTCTTACCGCAGTTATATGCCCTCAAATGTATAATGATCTTTATCTTCAAATTTAACAATTTTTATCTAGTATTATTCCTACCAAGTATAATATAGTCATTAAATCATTAAATGCGTCAAGGACTGTAACTTTGTCAATTCTGTAGATGTCAAATTCAGAGCATTTCTCATCGTCGCTTAAAGAGAACCTAGAACTAGATGTTAGATCAACATCCATAATGTTGATTGTTGATTGATAGCTTCTAGCAAACCTAATTTTAATAATTTAATACTAATTTAATACTAATTCTGACAAATGTGATAGACATCAAGCGTTTGCTAGCTCCCATACAAATTGGCCGATTCGCCACAATTCAATATTTCCTCCGCAATTTATAATTTTTAGACTACAGTAACCTAAATTTTTTACAAAACTTGGTAAAATTAAGACCTAACGCGGTTCATTGCGTAAAGAACGTTGTACCGACCAATCGACAGATAAGTGGGCTTGTCACATACGCCTTATTATCAAACATTCTATGTCGACTTCTATTATTTTTTCAGTAAAAATTGATATTTTTTATTACTTTTCATTAACCATATCTATAACCGCGAAAAATACATCCATATCAACGTATATTGTTTTTAATTAAAAAATAAATATCAATTTCAATAATAAGCCATCTCTATCATTTGATGTGAGTGGGTGATTTTGCAAAAAAAATGGAAATAAATCTGCAGTTTCTATACGGTTGGTCCAATCTTGATGAAATTTCGTATAACTATAGCAATTTCATGTGGCAACTAGTTGTTTAGATCAATTCAGCTCTCGGATAAAAATCCCTTTGTGGACCTACTAGCTTCGAGTACACAAAAGAGACAAAGATTTCAACAGTAGATTTAATTCATAATATCACAAATTTCGTGGCGGATTTTTTGAAAAAAGAAGTGGAAGAAATGGTTTCCACCGAATTTTCCTAAATTTAGAATGATGAAAAACATCTTATAAAATTTTTAATTATCAATATTTTTTAATAACATTTTGCACATATAGAGGCAGTGATTTACCACGCCCCTTCTGACATTTCACACAGTTTTGCACCGAAGCGAAAGGATGTTGTGTAAAAGTATTTTTGTATGTATAAGTTAGCTCATCTCACTGAAATCTCTGTACTGATAAGTAGTAAATTACCGATCTATGATCATCAGAAATGTTTACAGATGAAAATCAGAATTGAAATGCAATTATTTTTATATACACATATGGTCAAAATAATAAGTACACCCTATATTTTTTTAAAGAAAAAACAAATACTAATTTCTGTTGTTGTAACATTAGAAATAAAACAAATACTAAAACAATAACAAAAAGCAAAAATTAAATTCAGTATTTTTCAAAAAGTAAGAAATTAATAAAACAAAAAAAAAACACATTGGACAAAATAATAAGTATACTTACTTAAAATAAGCAAAAAAGTAAAAAAATCAAATTTTTTTTCTGATTAATTGGCTGAGTTTCGTTAAAAGCCGGTATATCCCCCTTTATATATTTTCAATTATTTTGTTGACTCTTTTTGGCATGCTGGCAATAAGCTTCCTGCAGGTTTCTACTGGTATTTCATACCAAGTTTTTTTTTGACAAAATTCCATAACTGATCCGTATTTTTAAGAACCACCTTTCAAGTTCTTTGTTTCAACTCTCTCCAAAAATTTTTGATTGACAGTGAAGAAGGGCAAAATTATTATCTTGGAACCAATCCTTTACTAACTTAGAAGTATGCTTCGTTCAACATCATAGTTCAACATCGTATTTTCCAAAATATCTTTGTAGTGGAATCTGGTCATAGTGTCGGTAATGCTATACCATGAGAAACAACCCCAGACCATAGTATTGCCGCCCTTGTGCTTGACCATAGTATTGCCGCCCTTGTCCTTACCCTTAGGGAGTCGAATATTCCGGCCGCAATCGCTTCTAAATACATTAATTTTTGTTTCATCGCTCCAAAAATGTTTCGCCATTTTTTTTCACCACCTCCTCCGGACCAATTGGTTTGCCTTCTTGCAAACGTCAATCTAGCATTTAAATTTTTTTTTTGTCTAAGCAAAGGGACTCTTCTCGCTATCCGTCCGGTAAATGCGCTTCTTGTAGTCTACGACGAACCGTTCGCGATAAAATTACAGGGTTGCCCATATTCGACGGACCCATCTGGCAACGCCATAACTTTTGACAGAGATGTCAGATCGCTTAATGACATACCGCGTTTGAAGCGTCAGTCCAAGCAGATTTTTACCATGGAACAATACACGCCACGCGAGCGCTCTGAAATAGTTGAAATTTACATTCAACAGAAGAAGTCAATTGTGAAAACTCAACGTGCTTTTAAAATATTAAAAAATGTGAGAAGTGCGCCTTCTAAGAACACCATTAAGCGTTTATACGAAAAATTTTCGACTGGTGAGGCTCTTTCTTATCCGAAGAGGCCAAATAAAAGTCGACCAAGGCGATCGGCCGAGAATATTGCTGCCGTACGAGCCAGTGTTGAGAGGTCCCCAAGAACATCCCAAAAACGCCGTTCTCAGCAGTTGGGCATGGCTCGGTTCACTTTACAACGGATTATTCGCGTTGATTTGCATTTGTTCCCGTACAAAATTCAATTGACGCAAAGATTGTTGCCTGCGGACAAGCCTCGTCGATTGGAATGGGCCCAACGAGTCATCGAAATGGCCGATGATGACGAGCAATTTTGGAACAAAATTATCATGTCCGATGAAGCCCATTTCACATTGAATGGGACCGTAAATAAGCAAAATTGCCGTATTTACGCCACTGAAAATCCTCACAGTTTGGTGCGGCGTTAGTGCGAAAACGGTCATTGGGCCGTTTTTCTTCCAAAACGAAAATGGCCATGCTGTTACCATCAACCAGGAGCGTTATCGCGACATAATGACCAATTTTGTGATGCCAATTATTCGTCGAAAGCGTATGAGGCAGTTCTGGTTTCAACAAGACGGCGCTCCACCGCACACAAGTCGCATAACAATCGATTTTCTGAAGAATTTGTTTCCGGGCCGTTTGATGTCGAAAAGTGGTGATTTGGACTGGCCACCGCGTTCGCCCGATTTGACGCCCGCTGACTTCTTCTTGTGGGGACATTTGAAGTCAAAGGTTTACGTTAACAAGCCAAGGACCGTAGAAGAACATTCGTGAAGAAATAGCCGCGATGGAAAATGCTGCAAAAAGGGCACAATACGCCATCAACGCCAGAGGCGGCCATTTGAGAGATATCATATTCAAAAATTGATGTAAATAAATCTACTTGGAACAAATTAAATGAATAAGATTGCCAACCGCCAAATTTTTATTTTTTTCTTTGATTTTTTTTTTAAAACATGGGTCCGTCGAATATGGGCAACCCTGTACATTTGCCATTTCTGCTGAAATCGCTCTAGAATACACAAACGGGTTCTTCTTCGCAAGTGTTACAAAACGGATATCTGTTATTTTTAAAGTTTTTTTTGGGTCTTCGCGAGTTTCGACGGGCTTTTTAGGCTTTAAAGCATTTTGTAAAGCATTGTTGTTTCTGCTATAGAACAAAGGCTTTGGCCACTTTCTCTTAGTCTTGAAACAATTTTTCTCTCCTCCGAAGAACAATGAATTGTTCGACCCATGGCTAATTTTTTTAACAAAATATTTTGTTATGAATAAAGATAAACAGCAGTAAAATAACTGGCCTTTCCAACAAGACTACAGCAGACTGCGACAATATAAAAATTGAGCGATGTATTTATTATTTTGACCAAGTACTGAAATCCCACCTGAACAAAACTAACTCACAATGAAAACAACGGGGAAGCCCCAGTTTTGTTATTTTTTACTTTTAAGGGCATTACCATATTAAAATTATTGAAATAAAACAGAATTGCCATGTTCACTTTCCGTTAAAGTAACTAAAATTAAACATAAAGCAAAAATAAGCAGGTGTACTTATTTTTTCGACCATATGTGTATATTACATTTAGTTTTGCTCAAGACAAAGCTATGTTTGAAGATTCTTGCAAATTCTCAAAAACCGATTAATCGAACATAAAAATCTGATTAACCCGGTTATTCGAAAACGGCGATTTTCATAAAACCAGCATACGGTTTTGGACAAAAAAAAACGATTGCCCGTTTTTCCGTTTTTGTTTTGAACACTCTAGTTACAACACATCAAAATGACATTTTTTTCCATAAAGTGGAAATATTTCCACTACCTGCTGGATTGTCGGAACCCCTATATCCAGTATTTTTTACTACAGCATCGTTTCCCTATGCCCAGATTTGGTAGGCAAAGAGAATTGCAAATTTTATTTCTTCAGTTTATTAATATTCTGCATCACCCTTTGAATACTTTATTAGCAATGCACTTTTCATATGTGAGACTTTAGGGGAATATCAGATGATTTGACACTCGCAGTGGATAGGCAGGCAAAATGCGATTCACATGCCCTGAAATTGAATCGTGTCTCACCACTATCATCATCCCCTTTGGTATCAAAACAAAAACAAACATGTTGAACAATAACAATGCCCATTCTATAATGTAGTCAATGAAAAAGCTTTCCGTTGGAGCAAAGCAGAGAAAAGCTCCCAAAGCCGAATAAAACGAAGCGAACAAGTGTGTAGACAGGATACAGAGTTTCAGTACTGAAAGTAAATCTAAAGGAAGAACAACATTGAAAGCGGAGAGAAAAATGAATGTAAAAATCAAATCAAATGTAAAACTTTAAAGTGAAATAAAACGCACAATAAGCTTATTCTTGGGATTTTACCCATAAAATGATATTGCAACTTTCGGTAAATGGAAATAAAGTCGCAAATCGCTTAAGAACCCGGAAAAGTGCATTATTTAGCCAATATAAAATACGTAATGTCATTCCATTGCAAATTGGCAAAAAAATCGAATACACACAAACTCACAACTGCAACCGCAATCTGAGAATACGAGAGTACATACAGAAAACACTCCAACAACAAGCAATTGAAACAAAAATACAAAATGGAAGAGGAGTACAAAACCAAAAAGTAGCAGAAGCAAACGCTGGACAAAAATCTCGCAGAGTTTTTCGTTAAAAAGTAAAAGTTATTTTGCGTCGTGACTGAAGACAGCAGCACCTGAGCACCGGAGCACAACTGCCGGTCGCAAGGGAGCGAACAACAGACGTCCATCCTTGCACAAGTACGTTACAGTTGCCTGTGTGAGTGTTGGTGGCAGCGCATACTATGTGCTCGCAAGGATACGTGAATACCATATTGCATCCTTGCTTCAAAGTTTTTCTTTTTTTCTTCATTTTCCCATACGCAACTCCAAAACTCTCTCACACATTTAAAGAATTCGTAAGGATTTTCAGTGAAACCATGCTAAAATAAGTCGCAAAAAATGCCTAATTAAATGATAAATTTTTAATCGGTTCGTAAGAAACAACAAAATGTAAAATTATTTATGCAAAAAAGTTTTACTTTTAAGTAAGAAGAAACAAATTTTAAGTGAAAAAACAAACAGACGAAAAGATCTAAAATGAAGAATATCAGCGCAAAAATTAAAGGTCATCATAACACACTCGTAAGTTGAGGAAAAAGCATCTACATAGAGTTGAAAAGGCTTCAAGTCCGACGTTGTAAACAGGTGTGATAGTTTGTTAAAACTGTTGGGATTTGATATCACTTGAAATGTAAACACGGCATGATGCTGCCTTCAACTCTACGTAGCATTCAACGTCAACTAGACGTAGCTGCTAATGACGAACAAATTGTGGGTAATTGTGGGCATTCATTCGATGTACGAAAAGAATTTTTAAAGTCTAAAAGGAACACCACGGAACGCGATTTATAATCTCTGGGTGAGCTCTTGTTTTCGACATTGGTATCGAAAAACAGAATTGTGGAATTATTGGATACACAAATGTTGAGATTTGACAATAAATGCCAATTTCTGCCCAAGCGACATTGAGAAATTAAATTTTTAGACATTTCTATGGATGCTGCGTTATGGATACTGCGTAAATTTATATTAAGCAATTGCACATTTGGATTCAAATCCCCAATTTATGGAGAGCTTTATGTAGCATCATATTTATACACTTTTACCCAATAACATTTTAACCGGCAAACCGCTTAAAATTCGTTTGAAGTACTAAGCAAATTTTGACCAAATGTACTTCATCACATTTTTGTAGTTTGAGCTCGGTAATCTACGTGAGATCTTGGTATATCCTAGCAGATTCTGGTACCTTTCATGCCAATCATTCCACCTTCAGCAATAACTTGCATTTTTATCCATTGCATTTTTTTGTAATTCTTGGCGAAAATTTCTTTAAAACCTCTTAAACTTAGACAATCAGCGTATACATACAAAGCTTGGACTACGTCTGGGCAAATACACAGGCGCAAAATTTCGGTCAAGCCACGTCCACAGTGCAGTGAACGTATCTACCCTTCGTCGTATAATTAGATATATCAAAGATTGCTTCTTCTCATATACTATATAAATTGTCCAATTTGCCCATTTCTTCAATCAAAAGTTGTTATTTTTTGGTATTTGTCGATAGCCATGACCACAAAAAATTATAACCTCTAAAAGGATTCGTTTGAAGTACTTAGCAAATTTTGACCAAATGTACTTCATAACATTTTTGCCGTCTGAGCTCGTCTGCCTGACTGTCGCTTATCTGCACATGTGAAACTTTTTAAAATTTAGCATATCCTAGCAGATTTTAGCCGAATCTGGTACCTTTTATGCCAATCTTTCCTTTGAAATGTCTAATTCATAGGCAGCAGTAGCTTGAATTTGCATCCTTTCCATTTTTCTGTAATTATTGGCACGCGTTTCTAATACGAACGCATAAGTAGCAAATACGCAAATGCTTATTTCTATTTCTAAATTCTATTAAATTCAGATAATCGGCGTATAAATCAATCATCCTGGCAAGTACACAAACGCAAAATTGAGCAAGACATTGAAGTTCAACGTCCATATCGCACGGTTGCCGTTCACCATTGCCGAGCGGTAGGGGTTTTGAGTTGTTCCCCGTCTCCCACCGGTGAGGATACTGCATCCTTGGAATGCAGTATCACAATTTGGTACCAACTTGGAAGCTCCCACTGGTGAATTTGGCCGGTAGCGTAGGGATCAGGAGGTTCATTTGGTGTTGGACTCATAGTGGGAACATCAGGCGGGTTGTTGGTTGCAACCGAAATCGCTGTTTTGAAATTGCTCTGCGATATTTCAAAAATTGGACTTAGCCTTTTTATGAATTTTATGAATTTGTCTTAATTGGGGGATCTGCGAGCCGTGATGTCGTGGGAGAAGTGCCAACTCAATGCCGGATAAGTAAATTTGTCTATAATGCTCTCTTTTCTACTTCTTCTGACTTTGCCTTTCCCAGTAAAAAATCATATACTATCTGTATAATAAGATAATTAAATAAATCTAGTTTA
This sequence comes from Philornis downsi, assembly GCA_019455685.1. Classification (NCBI taxonomy): domain Eukaryota; kingdom Metazoa; phylum Arthropoda; class Insecta; order Diptera; family Muscidae; genus Philornis; species Philornis downsi. Next base: position 159,010 of record JAHXMU010000007.1, read on the forward strand.
ATGTAATATGTAATAACTAACACGACGACTTAATGATAGAATTGTTGAAGAAATATTGAAAAAAATGGCCATTATTCCAAGGCCAAATTTTGTCTTTGTATGGGCAAATTCATTCAGAATACACGAATTTGTACCACCAGCGATCCTCAATACAAATCAATAGTAATATTTAAAAAAAAAATCCTGAGAAAAAATTAATTTTTCTACCAGTTTGCACCAGTTTCGGGATTAATGTGCCTATGAATATGAGATAAGTATAATAAGTATTCAAAATTTGTGATTGTCAGAACAATGACCGACTATGACTACAAACGCAAGTTCTTCTTTCCAATGCAATACAAGTCGTCCCAATTGTGACACTTGCGAATCTTCTTGGATGATATAGCGACTTATCACAGGTAAATGGATATACCTAAAATGCCATTTTCTATAATTACGACTACAATTGATGCAGTCCCTTAAAACGTGTACAAGCTGGGTCCTTTCTAGTAAATTTACAATAAAACCATACATTATTTGCAATCAAATAGCAAATAATACAGTCGTTGGAAAGCAGTGAAAACCACTATACAGTCCGCGCCAACAGAATAGGTTCAAGCATTTGGACGGAAATAACTGCAAAGTGCTGCAACAAAAAGGGGTGGAGAGGGCTGTGCTATTATTTTTATGTTGCATACAAACGTTTTTGAAAAAAAGAGTGAAAAATATTTACCGTACCACAGTGGACACTACTTTTGTTTGCCTCGTCAAAAATCCATACATTAAATATGTGTCACCTGAATAGATTAACATAAAACAGTAGTAATTTTTATTATAAAAAGATATTTTTTTAATATTTATTTTTATTTTAACAGTAAGATTAGCTGAAATGAATTACTTGTACTTCCGCCTTTGTTTAAAATTACCTCATAAATGCGTTTAAGCATCGATTTGTACAGGGACGTGATATATTCTAAGTTAATTTAATTCCAAGCCTCTTTTATCGCCAAAAAGTGGCTTTATCATCAAATTGTCGACCGGACTTGTACACTTTTCTTACAAGCCATTATCGTTCTCGATGATGTTAAGGTCTGGCGAGTATGGTGGCCACTCCAATACATTGAGGTTTTGCTCGCTTATCCATGATGTTACGACACTTGCATTGTGGATAGGAACATTACCTTGTTGGAACGTCCATTTTTAGGGTCCAAAAGTGTTGGAAAAATCCGGAAAAGCCTTTTGGAGTACCCCTTTTTAGCAATTATCGTTCATTTCAAATTGTAAATCGACTTGGCCATAGTAGGAGATCGCCCCCCACAAAATTACTCCTCCTTCGCAGCTATGCCGATGGCCCAAATGTAATTTTTCTTAGATCATGGAAATAAAAGTAATATCCATCCGGACCATCAAGATTAAACTTCTTCTCAATGGAGAGTACGACCGAATGCCACTCCTTGTTCCAAGTCATGTGTTGCTTAGCAAAGTGTAATCGTTTTTCCCTCCAATCGGTATTTGATGGAGGTTTTTTTCTGCAATTTCTTTTTTTAAGGCCTAGGCTTCTTTAATTACTCGCCTCACTGTGGAAAGACTAGCAGCCACACCCGTTTTAGCCTTAATTTTTGGTACAGAATCAGCATAGTTGGAGGCAGCTTTGAGGATGGTTCTACGATCTGCAGGCGATGTGGCAGTATGGGTACATCCCCTCATATTCATTCCATAGCTCTCCTTATCTCTTAAAAATTTGGCTTACTACATTTTGGCTTCGTCCCACAGCAAGTTCACGAGTTGTAATCTTTTCATCCTGTAGCACTAGAATCTTCTGTACTAAGAACTTTACCGCGACCCATAATCGTTTAGTCAAATTAACTTAGTATAGACTGATAATCTTTGCTTTTCCGACAAGCTTATAAAAACTAACTTAATTTTCTATCGTTTACGCTCTTGAACCTTTTCTGGTGGCGTATTTTTATGTATACTTTTTTGCTGATAAAAAACAAAAGTAGTAGACGCCGCAAAGGGGGGAAAAATTTGCATCCATTTTTGATGCTCTATTGTTTGCAATGATTGATTTCAAAATAAAACTAATGTCACAGCCCCCTCCTCTCGTTGTTGTTGCTGCACTTCAAAGTTATTTCTATTAAAATGAACCTATTCTGGTGGCGCGGACTGTATGTTGTTCTATAGAAGAATTTTATCCCTAATGAATCGATATCGTCCAACTACGGTCGATAATATAAAAGGTATTGTATTGACCCATTGCCGGATAAATGGGTGAGTTAGAAACGAATAGTTGTCAGACATTATAAGCCAAATTTCCAATATATATACAACACAATTTTATTCCTCTTTTAATTAACGAACAAATGCAAAATTAAAAAAAAAAACATTTTTTTTAAGAGGTGAGTGCAATCCTTTTATTGACAAGCATTTTCCTATAGAACTCACTTTTCCAATTTCGAACTTAACCTATGAATATGAGATAGTTTTATGCAAACGGTGGTGCAGTAGGAAAGAACTAATGAACTCAATGATTGAATCCTGCCATTGACATTCTCAAAGCTTTTCCAACCATTGAGCCATTTAGTCGTTAATTTAAAACTACATGCAGTGATAGATGTTGGAAAGAGCCATAGCAGCTCGTAAGTTTTTAAAGGTATCGCAATAAATGTAGGCGTGACTACTGAAAAATATCGAGAAATGAGGAATGTGACTGAAAAAAAGGCAAATTTGATATGTTATATGTAAGAAAATGACCTTTCTAGCATGCCCATTTTCCCGACGATGAATCGCTATATCAGACACGACACTAAGAACAGCAATTCATGATGGTGGATACATAAGCTTCAGCTCGGCAGAACGTATCAGCTCGCCAGAACTTAATAACAATTTTATATTATATTTATATTAAGGTTTATTGTGATTCGGCTTCTTATGGCACGAGTAAAGCTCGTAAAGGCTCTTTTATTCCATCCGCTCACCTCTAGAAAAATTAACATTTATTTATTCATTAAAAAATATAAACGGTGTTAGCATACAAATACTAAAAATAGCTACTCCAGTCCATAAACTTTCTCAAAATGCAGCCCTATTTGAGGACGTGACAATACTTAATAATACCCATCTTCACCGAAAGTTGAAAACGTTTATTATTGAACAAGCGCGATATTGCAGTCCATCAATAAAGGCCATGAAATGTCCTACACTATCGGGTCCGAAACAGTCCTTTTAGAAACATGTATATGTAATGCACAACATGTAATGAGTGGTGAGAAATATAACAGCGGTAAGTGGTGAAAACAACGAGGGCTATAACAAAACCTTGGCCGTTATGGCGAATTTCGATAGTCGATCATTCTTAATGCACGCCTGCCAATTTTAAAGTAAAATATAGATTTTTTTGAAGTGATAAAACAAAGTCTGAGCTGGCCATTACAAAAATTACAAAAATTGATAATTTCCAATGTTTGTTTAATAACTTTACCGCTTAAAAGCAGTATGTGACGGTGGTTGATAGATACGGGCCATCTTCTTTTATATCGTTTCTAAGGTATCGACGAGATCATGCAATAGTATTCAAACATATGAGTTGTCATTGGATTAAACGGGCAATATCCACATAACAAGTTATGCCTTCTTCAGTTCCAAAAGTAAAATTACATAAAACACACATAAAGTTATGATTTCAATGAAACTTTTATTTCATTATAATGATTGAACCTTGTTATTATGAACAATCTCTGGATTGGTTGTAGTAGTAGATTCTTTTATCGTAGTTTTGTTGTGTGGTTCGTGGCACTGTCTTGTTGAAACCTCATATCGTCCAATTCATAATCTTCAATTGCAGGCCAAAAAAAAGTCGGTTATCATGCGGCCACAGTGCTCTGAATTGAAGTTAACGGTTACTCCAGCATCATAAAAAATACGGCCCAATGACACCCCAAGACCATAATTCGCACCAAACAGTCACTTTCCCCGAAATGCAATGGCATGTACCTCCGGGTATTGTGCGACAATTTTGCTTGTTGACGTAACCACCGACTGAGAGATTAGCTTCATCACTGAAGAAAATTTTGTTCGAAAAATCAGCACTAAAAGCCATTTGCTGTACCACCCAATCGGCGTTGTAAATGATCAGTCGCCATAATGAGTCTTAAAGTGGGCCCAATTGCTGAGAACGCTATAGAATCGCCAAATTCGAATTATCCGACACACAAAAGCGATATTCTCGGCAGTGCGTTTATTGCGATAGTGCACAGGCCTGGCCACATCTGTAACGCTTCCAGTCTCTTCAAATTCTTTTATAAGCTTATCAGTTCCTTGCACAGTAGGCTGATGATGAGGGCCGTAGTCACCCCGTAATGCACGAAAAATGCCCACGTTGAATTCACCACTTGTATAGTAAGTTTTAACTATTCGTACGCATTCTTCGGTTGTTGAACGATTCATATTCGTAAATAGCAAACCTTTCACTAAATAAATAACACTTCAGATGATAGGATGATTCAACAGCTGACAGTGTTTTGAAACCACGAAATGAATAACCCGTTATATGTATGTCATGTGTGGCTTTCTTAACATGTCCATTTATCTGGCAATGTGGTGACACGTATTCCATGACAATCGTACAATATTACATTATAAGAATCAGCTCTAGTATTCGATTTATTGCTAAAAAATAAGATAAATAAACATATTACGTGTTGGAATAATTCGTTTTTTTCCTTATTAGGAAGTCGGTAAATCACACAAAACTCAATATACCGCTGGTGATAGAATTGCTCCAGTATGAACGGAATTGGCCTTACAATGTCACATTTACCTTTAGAAACAATGAGATTTTATAAAATTCTACTAATTTTTTCGCTAATTAAGGGTAATATACAGTGGAAATTGTTGAGTACTGGAATTAACTGTCACGGTTTAACATCGCTTTAATTGTGTGAGTGTTACTGGAAAATACCACGTTTATTTTATATGTTTTAATGGATATTTCATTGGAAAAACGAGCTACGATGATGCGTAATAAGAGATAGTTTCTGCCGCGACCATCAACACTTCAGGGAATAAATGAAAAGTCCACAGTCCATGCTAATCATACTGGGCACATTACAATGCGATTACCAGCGCCCCTCTGGGAAAACCAAGTTTACTTGAACTATCTACGAATAGGGGCCAATAACTTTAGTAGCAAGCTGCCGCAACTGTCCGACCTTTCTTCAGCCAGAAGATAAAAAATTGAATATGCTAGTATGGAACATAATCCCCATTGGCGGAGGTAAGGTCTAAACTACAACCTCTCATATTCTGTGGGTCTGTAGCCCTGTTGCAATGCAACTCCCCATTTGAGCTAAAAGAGTACCAGCGATTTCGATTTCACTCCCACCCCCACTAGGGATCCAATACCAAATGATCCTCCTGATCCCCGCTACCGGCCAAACTCAGCGGTGGAAGTTGCGCAGGTAAACTACTACCAAACTGTGATTTATACACCATACTTTAGGGAATTGG
>JAHXMU010000007.1:164506-201339 GCA_019455685.1 Philornis downsi
ACTCCCATGCCTGTTCGGACTTCCCAAGTGATCTATAAAACACAGATAAACAAGGTATAAGAAAAGGCCTTCGGTTAGACCTTGTAGCTGACCTACTCCCAGTTTTAACACCATGCGGTCCAGCGACTAGTGCCCCTGCAACGAGCAGCAGCTGCCGTCCATCAAACTGAACCAGATCGTGAGATCAGCTAGATGCAACAGTCTTGCAGCCATTTAACCAGCAGGAACAGTACATAAAACTGAACTCCAAACTGTGATGGTGCGTCAAGTTTTATTGACTGTCCAAATTTGGTGCCAGTCGAATACTAGGTTTCGAATTCTCTACATACCATTTTCAAAGCAAAAATGGTTTATCAAGTTAGCAGAGCCAAACTAGAAACAAATATTTCGCTATTCACTACCACCAAGTGTGGGAGAGATATTTCTACATTCATTACCAGTCTATGAAATTAGATCGTCAATCCTTGCAACAATTGGCTGATGTTGCCCCGTTAATATTTCTCCAAATCATAAAATTACTGGGGTTTTCATCTCTCCCTATCTAAACACAAAAAAATACACGTGAACAATAACCCGTATATGTCACAATCACATGCAATCCCTGCGGATACTCTTGAAGAAAATGCGCCATCTCCTGGATTTGTGCTCAGAACGGACTATAAACATTTCATACTAGCATTCGCTTTTCTGTAAAATGTTTTGATGTTAGCAAGTTTTATGGCATCATTCCTTATTAAACCCAATGACAGGTCGAAATTTAAGTTAGCATTTTTTTTTCAATTTTGAAAGATGTATGAATAATTTTTTTCACCATTTGAAGGTTTCATCTTTCTATTCGAAACATACGGAAACCAGTACGGAAATTTCAGTCATTGGTCAATTTGTGAGAAAGGTACCAGAATTTTTGTACTGACAAGTTAGTTCATCTATCGCATGACGTGTGACATATTTGATTAAATTCAGTACAATTTCACGCAAGATGATAAAATAAAAATTCATGGGTTAAATCGGCCATTTGTATGGGAGATATCATACCTTTTGACACGCATTTTAAACCAATACATGAACAAACATTAATTTACTGTACTCATCGAATAGACAATCATATGGTGCAAATTTAATTTCAAAAAATATGTCAGTTTGTATGGAAAATATCGGAAGAAATGAATCAATATAATCCATATACAATTCGCCATGACGGCCTGAACAAATACTAGTCTGGGTCAAGTTTTAAGGAGTTCCATAAATATTTATGGCAGTTGTAGCGACTACCGACTTAAAAAGTCCTGAAGCAGATCTGGTCAAAAGATCTGGGGTTATCCACTTAGTGGTTCCAAGACCGCCGGTCTGGCAAGACTGTCAGCTGTTAAATACCTGTCATACGAAGTGTTATTTATTTTGTGAAAGGCTTGTCATTTACTAACATGGATCATTTAACAACCGAAAAACGCATGAAAATAGTTGAAACTGATAAACTTGGTTAACCGGTAAACAGGCTGCAAAACAACAATTTTTAAATTATATGAAAACAAACAAAAATTTTCAAAAAATCGACGTAAAGTGGTTGATGTCTATTCTAGATGTTCTATAGCTTTGAGTCAGAATCAAACATAATTTTCAATAAATCAGCATAAAAGAAATGCTACTTTGTTGTTAGTAACTTGACGAGAAAATATTGTGAACTCCTTTTTTATACATGTTTTGTTTATAGAAAACATACCAGGCTTCAACTTTGTGGGCACTGGATAATATATGAACATGACGTCGTCAAAACGTGAAATTAGGCTTTCCTGAAACTTCTCCTGTAATAAAGCCAAATCGGTAGTGTTGTATGGATTGTGGCGCTTTCTGGTTGAAACCACATATCGTCTAATTCATAGTCTTCCATTGCAGGCCAACAAAAGAACCGGTTATCACACGGCCGTAGCACTCTGAATAGAAATTCGGATTATCCGCCACATTTTTGCCAACAGAGGCGATATTTTCGACATTGCATACATTGCGATGATACACAGGCCTGACCTTCTCTTCAAATTTATTCATTATCTTGCCAAGTCTGGCACAGTAAGTCGATTACAACGACCGTAATCACCCCGTAATACATGAAAAGTGCCTACGTTTGAATCACCACTTTAGTAGTAGGTTTTAACTATTTGTACGTCTTTTTCTGTTGTTAAACGATTCATATTCGTAAATGGCAAACCTTTCGCTAAATAAATAACATTTCAGATAACAGGCATTAACAGCTAGCTAAAAGCCTTGCCAGACCGGCGATTTTGAAACCAACAAATAACGCAAATATGAACAACATACTGCTATTTTCGGACGTGCCAAAAAAATAATTCGCACATCTTTGGAATCATTTTTAACTAATCTTTACTCGTAGGGGATGACTGGCTTAACTTTTTTTTTTTTTGGACTCACCCCAGTATAATATTTCCATTGCCAATATTTCACATAGCTGAATGTTTTATTTGACAGTAAACAGTAATATCATCTGTTTATTATAACAGAACACAAACAAACACACACAGAATTTTACTTTTGCTAATCATGTCGTAAAAAGATAATAAATTAAAAAGAAGTGGTCCACGAGTATGATGACTTATGCAGCCATGTTCCCATGTTTCCGTGGATGTCACAAGCTAAATATGCTATGCCAGTGGGGATGGGGAGAAACGCTTTTGTACACTTTTAGTCAGTCAACTGTTTCTTCGAAAATTTTCAAACAAATTAGTTGCTTACATTACGAAGCTTCAAAAATGTTAGTACTTACGCTGCTTTAAATTGGAATTACCTTAAAATTCTTCTTAAAATTTTAATACAAGTTTGTATTAATGAATATGGATTAAGTAGTTCTCATAAAAACATTTATACATTTGTATCAAATTACTGTTCTTTTTGTCCTCAATTTAAAATAAAATTATAATAATTTACAAACAACTGCAGAGCCTAATAAATTTTTTTTGAGTAACATACCTTTACATTATCGCCCATACAATTTTTTGGTTATTCCTTTTGAATATTTTATTACCAAATTCCTCTGAAACAAATAAAAACAAAAAAACAATATCCAGGGAGTTTCACGGAAGCTCAGTTAGTTTCTATTTGAACTTTTTAATTTTGTTTAAAATTACTTCCGAAGCTTCCGAAGCTTTTGCTATGCTTCGACTAGTCGGTTTCTCTGTCAACATATAATGAAACGGGTATTTTGATACACAAACCGAAACCAATTAAACCATCAGATATGAAGCCACTGTATCTTTTAACCATATGTGTTTCATGACTGTTCAAATCGATTGAGCGATATTCGGCTGACTGGACACGATAGTTACCGCAAATCTTCACAAACTTTGTCACAACTTTGTCAACAACTGCCTAACATTTTGTCAGATTGAAGCATAGGTTTGTGAACGGTATATATAGGGCCACCCATTCTGGTATCTCCCATGCAAGTTGACTGAATTTCAAAAATTCAGTTTTCCCCCATTTAACTAAATATTAGTAGACTGAAGTAATTTCAATTTTTGCCCATAGAAATTTTTTTGTAATGCTTGGCAGAATTTGAGATGGACTAAATACGACAAACACAACAATTGACACACAAAATTGATCCATTTAGTCCACATATTTTCAGATTCACATCTCTTACATGGTTGCACTAAATGTACCCAATTTTGGTATTCACTGAGCGTGTGCAAAAAAAAAAAAGAAAAAGAAAATGTACAGCATTGCGACACCTTTTGGAACCTCCCATGCAAATTAGGCGATTTTCCGAAATTCAATCTTTCCCTTGTAATTTCTAATCGGTAGGCCCCAGTCGCCTAGGTTGTTGTACAACATACTGATATAATTTTCTGCAGGCCTCGAGAAAAATTCCATCCATTTCAGCTATAACTCCAAATTAATTTTTGGTAATTATATTGCATTAAAATTCTATAAAATCAACCGGATAATCACGAACTCTCCGATAACTCCCACAAAAATAAAAAATATGTTTTTAAAGATTCTGACAGCTCGTCACTTTCATTCTGGCACCTCTCACACTGTTGTACCATCACAAAATGATGCTGGGTGAAGGCATAAGTAATCTATGCTGGTTCATTGAACAATTGGCATGATTTCATTACAATAATGGAATCACTCATTATTATTATATTTTTTGTAACAAAATCGTGAATTAACTTGTTCAAATAGCAAAATGGTCTCGTAAAGAAACTCAGAAAATGTTATGCCTTATAAATTTACTAAAATTTTATTCTTGTTTATGATTGAGGAGAAAATAAAGAATACACTTTATATAATAATAATCATATGTTCTAAATTATTTCACTTATTTTCACATAAGAATGCCAGATTTTTATCTTCTTTAGAAGCATTAGGGCTTCATCTAAGGTTAGTCATCGCAGCGATTTCATACACCTGAAAATAAAGAAATCAGTTGCGAACATTTCTCTTAAGAAATACTTTTCCACATAACAATATTCTTCTTACCAAATTGCTTTGAATGGCGGTCGCCATGTATTATGTTATAACTAAATCTTAGAGGAATGTTTCGAATAGAAGAATCGATATGAAAAAGTGTCTTAACAGAAACTTTTTTACAAACAAGTGTTTTTTGAAGAAAACTTTCTATAAAAGAAGTTGTTTCTGGAGTTATTGTTTATAAAGAATGCTGTTTAAAGCTTCTACATACATAAAAGTTTCCTTCCAAGCCACGTGCAGAAAAACTGTTTTTAAAGATATTTCTATATGAAAAAGACTTAGAAGATAAGATGTATTCCTGTATGAAAAGTTTCTTGTAAGACACTTTTATATAAGTTCGTTTTATCCCAGGAACTTTTTAACAAAGTGCATTATCTTTATATGGAGGACGCTTATCATTACAGGGAATTGTCTCGACAGATATCTTTTTATAGCAAATTGTACTGAAAGGTAAACTTCACTTAGAAAAGTGTCTCATAGAATAGGGTCATAGAAGACACTTTTTTTTACAGAAAAAAATCACAAAATACATGTTCCTTATAGAAAAATGTCATAGAAAGTAAGTTTTTTACAGAAAAAATCACGGAATTCGGGTTTTTGATAAAAAAAAATTTCATAGAATATATGCTTCTTGCAGAGAAATGTTCAAGAAGACACGTTTCTTATGGAATAAAATCATAGAATGCACGTTTCTCATGGAAAAATGTCATTAAAGAAGATTTTATCATAGAAAGAGTACTTTAAATACACTTTTTTTGTAGAAAAGTGTCACGGAAGACAATTTTCATATAGAAAATCGTCGTAGAAGGCAATTTTTTATACAGAAATTTTTAATATAGAAAAATGTCATGTAGAAAAGTGTGAAAATTAACCTTTCTTCAAAAGCCTACTGGAATTCACTTTTTACAAAGAAATACAACTTTCAAGAAACTTTCTGTAAGCGAAAATGCTTTGGGTGACATTTACTATATCTTTTTTTTCCATTCATTTGTTTTATTGTATCTTTCTTTCGAAATTTACAATATGAATTCAAATCTTAATCCTATCTTAAACTAAAGTATTCTGCCATTGCCGGATCTTGTTTTTGGCGAGCAGAACTGTTTATCACCGGACCAAGTTTAGCGTGTCCTTTCTTTTTAGCCATATATGATCGGGAAAATTTTGAAGGTTTTGAGGGAGTGGGTTTGAGTGGGAGGACAACTTCGATACATATGACCTGCTTAGTTTTTTTATTTCCTCGGAAATATAAGGAATGTTTAAATCTTTGTGTATGATATCATTCCTAATATACCACGCGGCACCACAAATTTGACGCAGTATTCTTGACTGTCTTCTCTGCAGCTTATTTATGTCAGAAGCCGATGCCGTTCCCCACAACTGGATGCCGTATGCCCATATTGGCTTCGATATGGTTTTGTAAATGGTGATTTTATTTTCCAAACTGAGAGTAGACTGGGAGCCAATAAGCCAGTGGAGTTGAGCCATTTTTAATTTCAATTGTATGATTTTTGAGTCAATGTGATTTTTCCAGGTGAGACGTCGGTCAAGGTGAATACCCAAATATTTCACATGGTTATGAACGGGTATGGTACTACCGTGAATAGTGAGGGCTGGGCAAATGTTCTCTCTAAGAGATAATGTAACCTGTACACTTTTAGTGGCATTTACTTTTACCTTCCACTTTTCGAGCCAAGATTCTAATGTGTGTATATGAGACTGTAGTTGTCTAGAAGCCATTAATGGGCAAGTGCTAGTGCTCATGAATGCAGTATCATCAGCGAAAGTTGAGGTTTGAATTAGGGAATGAACAGGTATGTCAGAGGTGTAGATGGTATATAGTATAGGGCCTGATATACTGCCCTGCGGAACTCCTGCTGAAACTTTTCTTTGAGTTGAAACAGAGTCTTTCGATTTTACTACAAAAGATCGATCCTTCAGATAGCTCTCCAGGAGCTTGTGGGTATTTGCCGGTAGAAAAGAGACTATTTTGTGAATAAGGCCTTCATGCCACACTTTATCAAAGGCTTGGGAGATGTCTATAAAGAGAGCTGAACAATATTTCCGATCTTCGAATGTTTTTCTGATCTGGGTTACTATACGGTGTACTTGTTCTGTGGTTCCATGACCCTTGCGAAACCCAAACTGGTGCGTGGGTATTACATGGTTTGCTTCAATATGGGGGTACAACATTTGGAGAAAGATCTTTTCAAACAGTTTAGATAAAATAGAGAGTAAACTTATGGGTCGATAGGATGTAATTTGTGACAGTTCCTTTCCAGGTTTTGGGATCATTATTATTTCAGACAGCTTCCATGATCGAGGAAAGTATCCAATTCGAAGTATAGCATTAAATATAAATAAAACCAGTTTGAGGATATTGTGGGGGAGTTCTGAAATCATTTTCGCTGTTATTTTATCGTGTCCAGGAGATTTATCCATTTTCAACGAGAGAACATTTTTCTTTAAGAGAGATAGACTTATTTTCATTGGATTTGTAACCATTGGGCTAATGATCGTTGGATTCACACGAGAGATTGTGTCGTTAGGAGTAAATACTTCTTCCAGATGATCAGCAAATTCTTCCACTTTTTCATCACTACTCCTTACCCATCCTCCATCTTTCATCCTTATTGGAGACTCCTGTGTTATATGACGCTGTAGTTGCCTTGTGGCCTTGTACAGGCTATAGTTAGTGCTTTGTGTGGCTCCTAGATGAGATAAGTAGCGGGCTTCGGAGATTTCTTTTTTTTCATTCAGAATTGACCTCAGTTTTGACTTGCACTGGTCGAGACAAGCTTTGAGGTAGGGAGATCTGTGCTTTTGCCATCGTCTTCTCGCTTTCCTTTTCTTGTTTTAGCATAGACTTTGTGCGGTGTTGCCAAGTTTGCGGCAGTTTTCATTGTGGTAGTGAGCACTTTGATGGCAGACTAAATTTCATCTAGTGTTTTGAGAGAAAAGTTTTGCCACAGATGAGAGCTTATGTACATCTTGTATCTTAACCAATTTGTATGCCTGTTTGGAAAATGGTAAGAGATTTCCGGGTTCAAAGGAATGTTAAATACTGTGAGAATTGTGGGGGAGTGGTCTGATGAGAGGTCGAGGGAAGGAGTAACGATGATGTGTTCTCTCGTTATGCTCTTCATAACTGCAAAATCTATGAGATGGGGGGTTTTATTGAGATCTGTGGGCCAGTATGTTGGTTCACCTCCAGACAAAACTTTTAGGCCTGAACTCGATATAGCATTCAGCAATTGCCTGCCCCTGGGGTTGACGAGTCTAGACCCCCAGAAGGTATGTTTAGCATTGTAGTCTCCGGCTGCTATAAGCTTGTCACCAAGAGTAGAGAAAAAGCGCGAAAACTGGTCTTCGCTTATAACATATTTGGGAGGGCAGTATATTGAAGAAACTATTATGTTTAATCTAGTTAGTGCAACTGAAGTGGCTTGTATGTGATCGGTTTTATATTCGCGTAGAGGGAAGTGCTTTACCTGATCATTAATTATTGCAGCTGTTCCTCCACAAGCTCTGCCACTGGGATGTTTTGTATCGTAGGTTGAGTATCCATTTATTCGGAAGCAATTTTTTAACGAGAAATGAGTTTCAGAGACTAAGAGAATGTCAATATCTCGGGATCTCAAGAAATACTCTACTTCATTCTTATGTTGGGTGAGTCCGTTGGCATTCCAGTAACAAATTCTTATAGAGTTCATTTTCTGGTTAATAAAACTTGAATGAGCATATTCTGGTTTCGTCACATTTCTTGCATAATCCCCTGCATATTTGTCATGAAATTATTCATAGTTTTTATGAGGGATTCGATTGAGGTTTCAATATTGTTTTTCTGCGGAGGAGCTTGAGGAACCTGATTTTTCAGAGATTGTGCATATGTCATTTGAGTCGTCGTTGCCGAATTGACATTTGAGACTGATGGAACTGGATTTGGGATATACCCAAACTCTGGCACTTGAAACTGAGGAGTTTCCTGCCTTCTATGAGAGAGCTTCCTCCTTAGTTCTATGTACACGGGGCAACCTCTATAATTAGCTGTATGGTTTCCTCTACAGTTTCCACATTTCTTCAGACTGGGATCTGTTTTTGATAACTTGCATTCTGAAGTTTTATGAATACTCCCGCATATCACACATACTGATGGTAATTTGCAGTAAGCTTTAGTATGCCCGAACTCCTGACAGTTTAAGCATTGAGGAGGGTCTTTGCGTGCTAGCGGTTCCTCAACTGATACTCTGCGATGAAGCAGATATCTGAGATTGTAAATTGGGTGGGGTTCATTTTTTCCTTTCATGTGGGCATAGTCAAACGCCATTTCCACATTAAACATGGGCTGAGGAGCCTTGAACTTGTTGAGTATATTGTGAATGGATTTCACTTCGTAACCCTCATTTTCAACAGCCTCCTTTATTTCCTGTATGGGAACGTTGCTTTCAATGCCCTTGATTACAACTATTAGTCCCTTAGAGCTTTTGAGTTGGTAAGTGTAGTAATTCTTACGTTCCTGGTCAAAAAATTTGGAAACTTCACGATATTTTTCTTCTGTACATGTTTGAACTTTTGTCTCCAGCACCTTTCCCTTGCGCAGGGACACTACATGGAAACCGTCTTTACCAACTAAATGAGATAATCTGTTTACCAGATTGTTAGAGATAGCTTCCCTTAGGAATATTGGGGGAGGTTTTTGTGCTTTCTTAGGTTGTGATTGCAAATTTTCTTCTTCTGTGACCAAAATTGGGGCGAACTGATTGTTTGTGGAGCATGGGAATACGAAGTATTTACGGGCATACTTTTAGGCGGCAACATATTTTGTCCACTTGCCAAACTGTCATCATTGTTTGGAGAGATGTGAGCTGAGGGGGAATTCATATTGACACTAGTTTTCGCGGTTAGGAAGGCACTGTCGTCTTTTTTGTTTTGGGATGCACTTTTCTGACACTCGTTTGCATTTATAGAGAGATAAGCATTTCTGCCGTTAAGACTCAGACGTCTCTCTGAGTGTGAGACACTCATATAGGCACTTTTCGCCTTAAGATATGCGAAATGTAAACTACTATATTTTTTCCAGATTTGTTGTGAATGTAATATTGTAAATTGTATGTTATTATCACTGCACTGGGGAATTTTGATTTAGCGTCTTCTGACTGAATATTTTTGGGCTAAGAGTATATTTAACCTTTTTTTATAATTATTTTTCTAGAGCCGATGCACAAACTATACTATATCGGAAACTTTTATTGTGAGGCAGTTTTCATTTGATTTTCATTCGTACGAAAAGGATTCTTCTTCTTCATGTGAAAAGTGTATCTCAAGACAATTAGTTATATAATAAATAATAATTCTTTACATTTATTTAATTTCTTTTTTTAATTCTGTATTTATTACAATCTGTCCTTGGACATTCAGTAATATTTACATTGGCCTACATGAAATTATAGTTATTATTTTTATAATAATTATTATTTTTATTCGGGAACACTTCCTTAAGCAGTAGGGACACTGCTATATTCGTCTTGGGTAGCCAGGTCCTGTGTGGTTCTCCTCCTTAGTCTTGTAAATAATGGTGTTTCGTTCATCAGATTGGACGCCAGCTGATTCGGATGTTGTTGAATACGATTCATGTATCTAATGGAGTATTTTTGTTCTTCTTCCTTAATGAAGGGTGTTTTCAATTCTCTATGCAATTGTTTGTTCGAGAAGTATTTGGGTGCACCGGTAATGGTTGGCAGTACTTTAGATTGAAAACGTTGCAATATTTCAAGGTTGGAGTTTGCTGCAATCCCTCATTACAGGATTCCATATGTCCATACGGGCTTTAAGACGCATTTATAGATTTTTAATTTGTTATCTAGGGATAATTTGGATTTGCCATTCAAAAACCAATTTAAGGATCTTAGTTTGAGCCCCAAGACCAGTCTTTTTGTAAATATATGCTTTCTCCAAGTCTGTGTTCTGTCCAAATAAATGCCTAGATACTTTGCATCATTTGCTTGAGATATTTCAACATTATTAATAGACACGGGAGGGCAACATCCTCTCCGAAGTGTAAACGTTACCTGAACCGATTTCGTCTCGTTTGCTTTATTCTCCATTTCTGCAGCCATTTTGTTACGGTATCGAGATGATTTTGCAATTTTCTAGATGCTTGATCCGGGTTGACGTCAGTGGCAAGAACAGCTGTATCGTCTGCAAACGTTCCGATAAGAGTCCCCTCTTCTGTGGGTAGATCCGAAGAACTCTCTTTGAGTTCTTTTGTTAACGTATTTAGAACCGCTTTATCGGGCCTTTCTCTTTTCAGCCACTTTCTCTTTTATACTCAATGGAACTTTGTTCTGTTCGGGTATATTTTTTTCATTCAAAGGGGTGGAATTCCAGACTGCTTGTTGGATAATATTATTAAACTGCTCAACTCCATTTGTTATATCGTTAGCTGAGTTTATTTATTATTAAAAAAAAAACGTTTTCAGGACATTTCTACATTAAAATTTTTTTTTTTATAGAATTGTTATTTATGGTATCAACACAAGACGTATCCCCTTAGAAATTAATCCTGCTTCAACTATTAAACTAATATGGCAAACATTTTTCGCGGTCGGCCGCATCTCCACCGACACTCTGCATTATTGATTCACCCCTTCGATGTCTAAAAAGATAATTATTCTAAATAGAGAACATTTTTTATGTTATACTATCGTTTATCTCCAATAAGTTTACTTAAAATTATTCGATATATCTTTTCATGATGATAATTTCAAAACGATAATAAAGTTTGTTCACAATTAATTAATAATAATTACCAGAAACTAGTATAGTTAATTTAATTTATTAAAAGTCAACTACGTTTAATGCTCTTCAGCGAGAGTTTTTTCGGTGTTTCGGTATTAGTTTTATCAATAGAAAGCTGATAAAAAAAGTTGTGTATTTAAAAAAAAAAAAACTAATTAAAATTAACAACGCAAATTGCCGTAAATCTTGCGGACTGTGCTCTCTTACCATTTGCTTAAATGTGGTTTAAAAGGGTAGAATTATTTGCTGCATATTCAGCAGATGTATGGCATTTGACTGTCACCATCTGACATTCTTCTCATCACAACTTATGATGTAAGCTGAAGGTAGCAGCCACAGAGTGAAATGTTAATTAAAAATGTTATTTTAATGAGTTCAGCAAAAACAGAGGTTTGCAAAGCTCACATAACTAACAACATCAGTGATGCATCTGTGAAAGACGTGAAAAAGAAAAAATAAAAACGTAAACAAAATAGCAAAGCAATCCCTAATGTATCTTTTATTCATCTAAAAAAAATTGTGCGTAAGACTAATTCATCACAATCTCGAGCAAAAGTTGGAACACCTCCCGCCATCATCACCAACGGCTTTGCCATTTTGTGCCAAGGGAGGGAAACACCCGCAATGAAAGGCGTTAGGCATCGGTACGCAGAACCGTAGGAGACAGAGCCACCACAATGTAATTTATAAATGAAGGTAGGTACGTGAACACATCACCATTTGGTATTCATCCACTTTGAAATATGAAATATCTTTATTTCTAACATGCCTTTGATGAGACGTAATAATGATTCGTAAAAGCTTCGGGCTTATTTATAACAACAAAATATTAGAAAAACGTGAAACAACAACAAAATTCTCACGAACTGGAAAATTCTTAAAGGTTTTGTTTTTTTTTTTTTGAATAGTTGAGAAACGTTGGCGAAAATAACGAAGGAATCCTTTGAACTTTACCGTACAGCTTTGCTGCTGCTGATTGCTGCTGATATTTTCCAACGACATTTAATACTTTTCGGTGTTGTCATAAATTTAGTCTATTGTATTTCTGAAGAGAGGCATTTTGCCAGTCTTTGTGTGTATAGACATGGCTGTATTCCTGACCTTCGACGAACGAAATGGTCTTCTTTGATGAAGTTTTGCTCATTTGCTCTCAGTCGGTTTCAGAGATGGGTTAGTTTTATTTTTTCCACATCAATTCACCAAATCTATACTATGCGAAGGATTTCAATATATTATTTTACTGCTTTCCACCAACGACATTGTTGTGACAAATGTAATGCCATAAGCATTTATGCGATACCACCCCATACGAAATTTATTGAATCAATTAAAATGTTATTGTCAATAATGCACGGGTCAAGACCAACCAAAATGGAAGTTTCTTTGGCTTACGTGTGATTGCTGGATATGGAAGTTCAATAAACTTTTTGTATCATTTGCGGTGTGGGTGGTGGGTGGTCTTTTCGTTATCTACTTTAGTTCATAATTTTATTTATTGAGTCGTTGCAAAACCACTTGCCAATATAGTTTCAATTACACTTTGCACCAAAATAATAGAACTTTTCTGCGCACTTGGTCCAACTATCGTCACGGTCACGGACAAATTTGTGGGCATTACAGATAATGACAACAAAACTACATTTTGGGCTTTCTTTCAATCATCAGTTTTAAATGGTTGTGAATATTTGTTGGATTAGTAGCAGGCGAGACGGTCGCGCAGTAGTTTTAAGGCCGCTTTTTACATCATAAGTATGTGTTCAAGTATCCGGCTTTTTTGCAAAACCGATTTTCGAGTTACACGAAAATATAAATACTTTTCCCGCATAACTGATTTTTGGATATTCGATTCACAAAATCAAAAAAATACTTATAAGTAAACCGAGATTCTTCCAATTTTTTTTATGGATCGCAGTTAAAAGAAAAAATAGTCATATGACAAAAAGAAAATCTGTTATGAAAAACTGTTAGTTACTACATTTTAAAACTATTGGCAATATTTTACTATGAATTTACATAATGAAAGAAGATTTTTTAAATTATCATACAACTATCGCAAGCACACGAACCCATTTGGAAACTACCTCAGACAGCTAGAGAATATCCTGCCAAAGTTTCATTACAATCAAATGGTTGATATATCAGCTTATATGTAAATGCTCACATTGATATCCAGCAAAAAAAGTGAAAGTCATTGCAAAGAATCGCTCCCACAAATGCTATATGAACATATTTTCCGCTTCTCGGAAAGCTCTTTTTAATTATACCAAAGGGACCGATGAAATTAAGGCGTTATAACCGAAAGTCGTTATAAAACATTAAATATTTTTAGTAGTTTTTTTTTTTTCCGATGAAAAATTTAAAATCTTTTAACATGCTTTCAAAATTTAAGTTCATTAATAATTTAATTAGGTAGTTATGTGAATTCTGGTTAAAAGAGGAAAATTGTCATAGAAAAAATCTAAAGAGTTTTCAATTAATTATTCCTCAATACTTGCTTGCACTCGAACAATGGTGACTTTATTTCGAACTGCACGAGGTCTTCCAGCACGCGGAAGATCACAGGCAGGCCCTTCTTGCCCAAAACACTGAACCAATCGGTAAATTTTTGGAGCACTAGGAGCATTTCGAACATGAGAGAAATTTCGACATGATCTGAACAATCGGATGCAGACTTTCAAAGTAAAAAGTGCTGAGCCTTTCCATCATAAATTTCCCAAGTATTATTCAGTTAATTCTGTGGACGAAAAAAGATTTAAACAAAAAATGTATTCACTGATCAAATCTTAGCGTTACTTATGCGCCACCCTATATAAAGTGTAGTAAAAAGTAAACTATTAATTTTGCATGACATTAAGGGTTTTATTTGGCACAGTTAGAATGATCCGATTTAAATGAAATAAGCAATTTTTAGATAATTTGTTGCCATTTTTAAGGTGACTCCATTGTGCCTCTCTCATAGAAAACTTCATCCCTACTGGTAAAAAAAACTGGGACAGTCAATTTTCAGAAACCTGTTTTGAGACGAATTTTTCACTATCAAAATCATTCACTACAGACAGAAACTGCTGGTAAACACATGATTCCAGTTAAGGCTTATAACGTGAATGCATAAGAATATTTGTGAAGGTCCAGCAGCCATTGGCGGCATTGTACTGATAGAAAAAAAAATTCTTCTCCTATACTTCTAGGCGACTGCTTCCTTTAGACGGTCCAATTATTGATATTTATTATTGACGATGATTTCGCGTACAATCCTATCAAACACAAAGCAAACCATTCTTGACCGTCAATCCTGGCTCAGAAACCGTTTGCACGGGCTCACACAGATTTGACCACGGCTATTTTCACTTGACGTTGTTACAAGCGACGTAGTTTTCATTACCGGTCACCATCCGCTTCAAAAATAGTTCGACGTTTTTGTGATTCCGTAGCGACTCACAGATGGAATTTCGGTCCATGAGGTTTTTCTTGCATTAAAAGTATGTATGCAGTCTTATTCAAGTGGTTCCAAACAGAGTTTTGTGCAATTGTTAGCTCCTGGGCAATCAAAACAGTGCTTACATGATGATTGGACTTGTTTATTTCGATTATTCTATCGTTATTATTATTTTTACTCTCACTCCAGCACTCCAGAATTTGCCACAAAAATCAAAATTGCTGGAACGAAGACGATTAAATCGAAATTTTGCGTGATTATTTGTTACAGTATCAGGGCCATAAACACTGATCATATTTTCTTCCGCTTGACATAAATCTTTGCCTTTATGGAAAAAAAACTGTAAAATATGGCGTATTTTCTCTTTGCTGATACACATTTTTAACTCGCGCTCAAATAGTACTGAGTCAAGGCATCACTAAGCTGTCTCGGTAGTTTTCTGAATACAAAACCTTATCCTTCTAACGCCATCTAGTGCAACCCAATGACACTTATACAACCTGAGATAATGGGTTTCTTTTCAATATTTCTTAAATAAGAACATGTTCCTTGTGTATCCCATGAATGAATGAATGAAGTTATATGTAAGTCAGTTTATCTGACAGCGATTTTGGCATAGATTACTTCTCAATTCTATTGTGCAGTTAAATTTTATTGCATTCAAATGATTTTCTGTAAAGTTTAATAATAAAAATGTCAAGTTCTTTCCTTCGAAATTTAAATGGGTTTTCCCAAGAGTCCAGGATATGACGTTCTCTACATTCATGGGAACTTTTTCTTTAACAATTGGATCACATAATTGAAAATTCGTTTATCTCCAAGAGTAGAACTAGCTGAGGGAAACAGAAAATATTGTTGGTTTGCAGCTCAGTAACTGTAATGCAGCTCAGTTCACCTGCAACTGCCGTTTGCATAATTAGCATTTCAAATTATATAATTCATTTAGCTGTATGTAAAACTTTATATTTAATTAAACTATCGTACACTGTGGCATAACTCAATTATGGTCAGTGTCAACATCAACGTTCCACCTCCCAGAATGCAACTGCTTTATCATTTCCTCCGCACCACCTGGTTCGTTGTTCTCCATCACTGCTTCAGTGTTTGCATTCATCCACTGTCCAAAAGGATATTAAAAGTTCAATTTTATGCTGTGGACTTAGCCAATGCGCACACGTCGAGCTGTATCATTTCAGTTTTTCAATTTCGATTCGTTTGTGGCGTCAACAATATGTAAATTAATAAAAAAAGGACGAAGATATGGAAAAACACAATCTCAACATTCGATACAATTCTCAATAATATGCTGACAAGCATATTATTTCGCCAATAATCGAAAAAAAAAACAGTACATGTACAGATATAGAAAGCAATTATGATATAAAAACGGGGGATGTTATTAAAGTATCTTTTACAAATTGAGATGCAAAACAATTTTAGTGTTTTGTGGTAGCTTCAGAAATAACCACTTTATATCGTAAGACGTAAGAGATATTTATTTAGAAAAAATCAAATTATTTCTTTGTGCAAACTTCTGTGGTAAATTTAAATGGAATTGTGTTTTTCACATTTATTCTCTGTTTTTTGAATTTTGTTTTTAAATTTTAAATCTTTTGTCTTTTGTAATCATCATTAGAAGTAAACTAAGCGATTACATGGTGTGCAAATATAAATGTTTCGATAGCCAGCAATCAATTTTAGAAAACACCCAAGTCACAGGTTATCCAATTTAAATCATCAGCAACAAGATTGGTTTTAATACTGTTGCTATACAAGCTATCAATTATACCATCACCCGAAGGAATGAAAGCATAGGGTGATTTTTTAAGATTTAAATTTTTCAGGTTGGCAGCACTGGTTGGTAATGGCATCCAAACGTCATCTGTCAAAGTGAAAAGTATACAGTATACTCTGCCATTTCATCATGGAAAGACTAACAAACAAACAACGATTGCAAATCGTTGAAATTTATTATCAAAAATCGTACTCCGTGACAAATGTGCATCAATTGATACGATCATTTTATGGTCGTCATAATCGACCTGCTGAATCAATAATTCGTGCTGTTATCTCCAAATTTCGCTCCAAATTCGCTTTGTTGGACATAAAACCATCGATTCGCATGCGTAGAGTGCGTACCGAAGAAAATATTGCAGCCGTAGCGACCAGTGTTAATGACGATCGTGAAATGTCAATTCGTCGCCGTTCTCAGCGATTGGGCATGTGTTACTCAACCACAAGGAAAATTTTACACGTCGTTTTGGGTTTGAAAGCCTATAAAATTCAACTCACGTAAGAATTGAAGCCGAATGGCCTACCACATCGTCTAATTTTTGGTGAATGGGGCTTACAAAAGCTCAATGAAAATCCGCTGTTTTATCGAAAAATTGTGTTCAGCGATGAGGCTCATTTTTTACTGAATGGATACGTAAACAAACAAAACTGTCGCAAAACTGTGGCATCAGCCACATGCCATACATGAATTACCGATGCATCCCGAAAAAAACGATAGTTTGGTGTGGTTTATGGGCTGGTGGCATCATCGGCCCATTTTTCTTCAAAGACGACCGTGGAAGAAACGTTACTGTCAACGGGGAACGATATCGAGCCATGATACGTGATTTTTTTTTTTTTGCCTCAGTTAGCTGAGTTGAACTTGGTTGGCATGCGGTTTCATCAGGAGGGTGCAACATGCCACACTGCCAGTGAAACAATGGATATGTTGAGGGATGAATTTGGTAAGCAGCTTATTTCTCGATTTGGCCCCCAAGATCCTGCGATTTAACACCTCTTGATTATTTCTTGTAGGGCTATGTCAAGTCGTTAGTTACGAACACTGTTGAAGCCTTAGAGGACAACATAATACGCGTTATTAATGGAATACAGGCCGAAATGCTCGAAAAAGTGACGAAAAATTGGACCTTCCGAATGAACATTTTGAGACGGAGCCGCGGACAACATTTGCATGAAATTATCTTTAAAAATTAAATGGCAAAGACCAATTTATCGATTCCGATGAAACATTTTAATATATGATGCAAATTTGAGTGTTTTATTCGATTTAAAAATCACCCTATATATATACGAGTATATGTTTCGACAAGGCAAAATGTAACACTTAGAAGGCAGCACGGAGTATTTTTAGACCTAATATGTTTCATGATGTTCCAAATCATTTAAGCGTTGTCTATCTCTCTGGCTGGTAGACAAGGTAACTGTTGCAAATTTATAAGAAAGTCGTTCAAATTTTGCACAGTCTAATATTTCATTAGATCGATAGACCAATTTCTATGTGATAACTTTAACTTTTGTTCACTCCATTTATTTTCAAAGTTTAACAAAATTTGAGAAAATTTATTGATTAGCCACTCACACAATGGCCGAATTAAGCCATATACTCGTATTCTTAGCTTCATATCTTTTATTACAAATAAATGTAGTCAAACTTGGCACTTAATTCGATTCGTACAACACTTCTAATACTCTCCATTCAAAATTGGTGCATTTTCCGAAATTCTGACTATACTTCATAATTTTGAATTTCTAATGACTTTTATTTTCTGCAAAATTTGCCAAAAAGTGACTACGTAGCCACGCCTCCTCTGGTATCACCCACATCAATCCAGTTTTTCGTTGCAACTCCTAATTCGTCTACTGAAGTTATTTAAATGTTCTGTCTGTTGGGTTGCATTATAATGAAAATATTAAATAACCGACCCGATAAACATGTCCTCTCCATACAAATTATCTAATTTAATCCATATATTTCTGGATACATAACTTTCTTTACATCATTCGACACAAATAAAAATGTATACCCAGAAAATAGTGTTTAAAGTATCAATTATGCTTTAATTAAATTTATTTTATTATCTCCTAAATCGATATTTTCGATGTCCGTCGGATTGGTTGTTTTTCTGGCTCTATGACTGCCTGGCAAACGGAATAAATGACGTCAACTTATATGCAATTTCTAAAATTTTCGCACAGCCTTATATTTTGTCGACTCATTCCACAAAAATTGAGCAATTTTCCGAAATTACTTATATTCCCCATAACTGCTCATTCTTAAACTAAGGTAATTCAAAATTTTTGTCCAGTTTGTTAATTTATAATGATTAGCAGGGTCATGATCACCCTTCAGTTGCCTTCCATATAAATGATGGCTTTGATCCGCATATTCTAAATTTGCTGTCGTTTATTCAGTTACAATAATTTTGATAAAATTTGGTTCACTAAGAGCGATTGCAAACTACAATCCCAGGAAGGAAATGCACGTATTTTCTAGTACCACTTACACAAATATTCTCAATGTCCAGCTATCCTCAATGATTTCTAAGTAGTAAGCTGCAGTAGCCTAGATTTTTGTCCACTGTCCTTTTTACCTCTTTTTTTCCTATAAAATGTGACAAAAAGTGATAAAGTAATGACGCCCCCTCTAGTACCACCCATACAAATGGCCGGTTTAATTCATATATTCTTAGCTTCATATGCATCAAACAGTTGTACTGAATTCCACCTATCTTACCATATATCATGCTTTCGGTGAATTAAGTTCTGCTAATGAAAGTAGAAGGCTTTCAATATATCTCCTGTTACCTCCAACATAAATAGACCTATTCTTTCAATTCCTTTATCATATGCTACGGTTACATAAATTTTTGTCTTTTGTATTGCATTATAGTGCTTTGTAAAATTTTAAATAATCGACCAAATAACCACGTCCTTTTTGGTAAGTCCCTTATGGTCCGCCTAATCCACCCCATATGCTTCTAGATTCAGAATATTTTACCACGTAAGACGTATGGAAAAATTAGTTATACAAATGAAAATGGACAGTGGTGTCACCTCCCATAGATAACCACGCTTACAAAATAGCCGATTTAGTCAGAATCGGTGGTCTCCCTATATTTCACATGCGCAGCACTTCAGAAAGTTTTAATTTTGTGTCAGTTATTGCCAACTCAGAGTATTTTTCTACCCGATTTACCACACCCTCCGATATGCAAATCAACACACCTCACTGAAATTTCTGTATTGGTTCAAGTACACTTTCCCTGTGACCGACATATAAGTGTTATCTCCAACAATAACTGTGTTGAAATTGAGATGTTTTTTTTTTTCAATTTTTATTATTATTATTTATTTATTTTGTTTTTTAAAGCAAATGTTTGTACATTTCGTTCTATTCTCAAAGTAAATACAATATGACAATTATCAACTTGTATAAATGATTGCATCAAATGATTGAGTCAATATTACACTTTATTTAAACACTATAATTGATTTATATATCTGAACTTGTCATTTGTGGTACTGTATTCGATATTTGCTCTCTTGTCGCAATTGTCTGTTTGCAATATATGCAATACTCAATTCAAAGAAATAATTAATTAAATTGTTATTGTCAAAGGTTATTCGCTTCAAGTGTGTTGTGTATAAAAACTTCATTAAAATTTGTATGCATTTTATATCAAAACCATACAGAAGTCCACGAGGGTTTAACGTGAGTCTCGCCGTGAAGGCCTTACTTACGGTGTGCGACACACTAGGCATATTACAATGCGATTGCCAACGCCCACCTGGGATAGCCAAGTAAAACTTGGGCTATCTAGGAAAAGGGGCTGACAATTGTGGTATTAACATACAGTATGAACCATACAGTATGAATGTAGTTACTTAAGCCTGTGCATTCGGTACCGGATCAGAAATGAGCTCCAAATAATTTTTAATTATAAATCGCTCTTAGCTGGCTAATTGAATGGCATGGGAAATGCTACTGGGCAACATTGAGAAATGAAAAAACCCTCGATTCACTGCCGCCTATCTATTTTGCCACCAGCTCAACACCGGCGATTCTAT
This sequence comes from Philornis downsi, assembly GCA_019455685.1. Classification (NCBI taxonomy): domain Eukaryota; kingdom Metazoa; phylum Arthropoda; class Insecta; order Diptera; family Muscidae; genus Philornis; species Philornis downsi. Next base: position 185,085 of record JAHXMU010000007.1, read on the forward strand.
GGGCTGAAATCTATAGGTAATAGCCACGAGTTTATCAGTCGAAATTGGTTTGGAATAAAGGCGATTATACACAAAACGGAGACTTTATTCTTGCCTACACAGGGTTATCCATTTAGTAGTTCCAAACAAAAAAAACAGTTTGAGAAGGCTGGGAAAGCCGATAATTTTCCATCGGCTTGAAACTCTGATCCATAGCCTAAGTTATATTCTAAAACCTATTTTAAGACTAATTCACTCGAAGAAACGAAGGTACGTATCTTTTGATGCATCAAAAATTTAACAGCTAGAAGTGCAATTAAAGTAGAGAGCTGCTACTTGATCAAATTTATTTCAAATTAAAACCAATTCAAAATCAATTTTAGAACTCATTTTTTGAAAAAATCGCTGTTTTACCTTCTTTCGAAGGAATGAAGGTACATATTTTTTGATGCACCAACATTTTAACACCTAAATGAAGAATTTAAAGCAGCAACTATCTTTTGATCAAATTTATTTCATGAATTTTTAAGAAGATTCAGCGACGTCCATCTGTCTATTCGGCTAGCTGATTGGTAAGAACAGTATCTAATGTGAACCTTTATGAGTCTTCCTAAAACTCTGAACAGCCTAATATTTTACCAAATTGGAGACGGGGTTGTTTGCAGGCTGTACCGGTGCGCCCCTTCTGAAATCTTTCACAACATACCGATCACTCAGTGTTCTTCAGGTACCTCTCATACAAATGACCAATTTGACCCATAGCTTTAAGATGCACATTTTTCATTCGGTAACATAAAATTCAGTGAAATTAGACACACATTAACCAAGGTCTCGAAAGGAAAACAAACCACGACCTTTCTGGTAGCTCCTGGATAAACTAGGAAATTTTCAATCTTTCCCCTATGATTTTTAATTAGTGAGCCGCAAAATCCTACGTTTCTGTCCATAGTATTTATTTATTATATAATGCTTAATAAAATCCGAGTGCATTTGATTAAGCAATCAAACCCTCTCTGGTACATCCCATGCAAATGTCAGATTTAATCCATATATCCTAAGCTTCATATGTCTTAAGATGTTGCATCGAATTCAGTCAAATTTGGCACACCTCACACTCCTTACTTCTGGGAAGATGAAGATGAAATGCTTGACGGCATTACTCTGGCAACTGCCACACAATTTCATTTATTTATCGAAATTTAATTTTTCTCCTATAAACTCCGATTCGCTACATTACCTATACTATGCTGAAATAGTTTCCCTGATTTCAGTAAAATTTCGCGCGCATGATGCTTTTTACAAACGTAGTTTTGAGATCGAAAATGGACGGCATCGCCTTGCCATACTTCTGGTACCTCCCATTTAAATAGGTCTATTTATCCAAATTTATCTGTTCTCCTATAATCCTTAACTCGTAAAATGCAGTAAATTTTGTTGGTACAAAATTGTTCGAAATACTCTGAATTGCAGCGGAATAAAAGTAACAAAATTATATCTTTCTAAAGTCTCCGCTACATTTTGTGTAATGCAATTTAATTTTATTCGTATTACTAAACCAATTTAATGAGGCAGGCGAATTTATTACTATTTGAATTAAATTTGCTAATTTATTTGGGAAACATTGCAATTGGTAAAACGCAAAATAAATGGCAAAGGTTTAAGCCACTTCAGTCTACGAATTAGGGATTACAGGAAGAAATTAAATTTCGATAAATAGATCATTTGTATGACAATGCCGCCCATTTCCGTTGTTGGAAGTTAGCTCAACAAATTTGGCAGAACGACTGCATGAAAGGTGTAAAGCTGAGAATAATTAAGGTACCAGATGGCGCTTGGTTACAACTTTTCTCAAGTTTTACAGAGGAATATGGGATTATCCATTTAGTTATTTCAAAACCGCCGATCTGGCAAAGCTGTCAGCTGTTAAATGTCTATCATCTGAAGTGTTATTTATTTAGTGAAAGATTTGCCATTTAATTGAAGAGGAAAACTTGATTTTCGGAAAATAGGTCACTTTGTATTAGAGGTACAACAAATATCGTGACAATACCTTCCATTTGTAGGGGATGCACCCGAAGGGGCGTGGTTAGCAGGTCGATTTTCTCAAATTTTACCGAGAAGTATAGAGCAAAACAATGGACAAAAATTTAGGGCGCTGCAGTCATCGGGTTGAATTATGGGTAGGCAAATTTGCATTCATTCCTAGACATTACCTTAGCAAACCCTTGAAACGGTCTACATTTTACTGAATTTAGAATATTCAGATAGAAGTCTTGAATCTAAGAATATTTGTGTCAATTTGTTTTTGTTAGCTTTATTTCATGATAAAAAATATTGCTAGAATATGATGTCTATTCAACGATTAAGGAAATGGTGACATTAATCCGAACTGATCACTTTTCCAGTTTCCTTTAAAATCTAAAGGAAGAACTGGTGACTCCTCGTTCATAGAGGAACTTTTGGAATTATATTCATATCATCTTAGTCAAAAACAATGGTATGTAAACAATTACGTGCTTACTTCCAAAACGTATAAATTCCACAAAACGTGCTGTCAATATTTTCCAAAGACAGTTTTCTTTATAAACTTCTTTTGATGGATGTTAAACGCCAGAATGCGCAAGTTTAACCGACTGAGTTTTTCAGATTTCTTCAAGAATTATAGATAAAAATTATGAACAACAATTCAGAATACTGGAGTCAACAAATGAAGAATCACAGAGAAAAACTTGTAATGCGAAAATTCGGTCAGTTCGGATGGGAGTCATGAGAAGGGCTGGGTCGATGTAGGCCATCGAGTCAGCCGTCCAGCCAACAGCCAGACGGGCATAGATCAATCGAATTAAAAAGTTTAGAAACACATTTAGTCAAAACGTTTGTATTTCTTCACCAGAAAGATTGCAAGTATATAGCATTGGCCGCATCAAATATTATGTGCGTTCACTCCTCCGGGTGGAGGTTTGAAAATGGTATATCGTTTTTAGAATATAGAATTTAGAATGTGGAATATAATTTAGAATGTATATATTAATACAGTGTAATTTTTCCGAGATCAGGAGTACATAATGAGATATTTTGATAGATTAACCATATTTATATAATTGCTTTTAAAATTGTTTTTAAATATTTGTACCCACTGTTCCACAGCAAAATTTCACTTTCATCTAATTGCAGTTTTTGTATACATTGTCTTCAATTGGTGTCATTTACGTCTTCTTAAATCCTTTTATTCATTCACTTACTCATTTTATTCTTAAATTGGTGTCATTTATGTCTTCTTAAAACATTTTATTCATTCACTTATTCATGTTACTGCCCCACATGAATTGATTATTTCATTTTCACAAAAACAACATTGACGCCGGTTTGAACCTACAGAACAGGAGGAAAATTTCGTAATCAACTGAAAATATTTTTCTTTCATTTGACATCAACATGCATTCATAAATTTGAGAAATGTTTGGTCATAACAAATCCTTTGAAATGCAAAATTCTTTGAAATTTTCCATATATTTTTGGTTATGTTGAAGAAAAATTTGAATTTTATTAAAGGGTGCAGTCAACCAGTGTATAATTCGAATGGAAAATTTTATACAAGCAAAATAAACTACAAAATTAAACAGTACAGAAATTCTATTGACATTAAATTGAAAATCACCGAAGAGAGGTTGAACTTTGAAAAAATGGTAAATTTTTGTAAATGTGATTGAATTTTGTGGATGTCAACGCATCGCAGTCGCAGTTCAAGCATTTAATTTATTACAGTTACAAATTACAGACGAAATACTCTTGTATAGATAAGGTTTTTGCTTAATGGACCGGTTCCATCCTGCTGTGGTTTCTAATGTAGATGTGTAAAAGTTGTATCGACATATCCAGTAATTCTTAGTTAGTTAGTTTTTTTAGTATTCTCTAACGACCACATCCCTTTTCTACAAATTACATGAGTTGAGACGGTTCTGGTGTTCTGTTCAATAAGTATACAATACCACGATATAAAAACGAATTCCCTTGCATCCCATGAATGAGATATGGGAGAGCTTCCCACATTTAGTGTCCTCACATGGATTCTATTTCTAGGCTCACTCAAAGGGACCTACAGCTTAACGACGATTTCAAACATTGAACGCATTTACTAGACTTGCCCACTACTCGACTACTCAAAGTATTTGTCACACATCCAAGGAACTGCCGCTCTAGTAATGGTGGGTGGTTGCATCAGTGATTAATCACCCACAATCATGTGAACGTGTATTTACCATCACGTCATAATCGGTTGTCACTGTGTACTAAGTTCAATTAACGAATAATAGGTAAAATTGTTAAAAAGGACTTATTCAGGCAAATTTTTCCCACTGGTCGGATTTTTTCCAAATTCAAACCAAACCCACTAAATGTAGGTAGCTTTCTAATGATGCTACCTCTACTGTGGTTTAAAAAGATATGATTAAATCAGTGTATTCCATCATTTTGCCGCATGATTACCATCACCATCATGATACCATCATTTCGCAGATGATTATTTCTATTTGTTACTAACGAAATTATATAATGAATACACAGGCCATTTAAGAATATAAATTATTTGTATTTTTAAATTCAGATCCTGCCTAAACACGAACTTGTGCCCATTGCGAAAATTACATCTTGAAAATTACATTGCGAAAATTGAACTTTGCCTCTGCGTTAGTTCCCAATGTCGAGGAAATGGCGTATGAAATTCATAAAACCAAAACTCTCCACGCGGGAAACAAATTCATATCTCGACGCTATTGAATAAATATGTAATTTTATGTCAAAAAGCATTTACTAAAAAACATCTTACTAAAAACTAACTTACAAATACATTCGAAATTGTTTCAATACCTGGTTAAGTACACGTTGACAGCGTGATTAGTATAAATTATACCTATGTATCACGCGTACTCATTCCAACAAAAATAAATATTAGATCAGCTGATTCTATTATTTCTCCACCAAGTGTATGCAATAGTTATTTTTTGAAGTGTTGGCATGTTTAGCTAATTGGCAAATTGCAGATAAACATGCTTACATACACGACAACAACGTTAAAATCTTTCATATAAATGTTAATCCTGATAACGAAATTCGTATTACTTTTTTTTACAGAATTTTGGAATTTAAAAAAAATGTCATCAGTGGTGTCGTTTATTGTCAATTCGCAAATACATTTAACATTTCCCTTAGATTTTTTAAACATTAATTATTTTCAGGAATTGTCAGGTTTGAGTTCACGTGAAGATATTAAAAACAACGATATTCACCCAAAAAATGATTTGTATAATATATCTACAGGAAATAACACAAATTAGCACAATTAAGACGAAAACCATAACGTAGCTGTGCACTCACCTTGATAGCAATCCACTAACCTTTCACCGTCCATAGTTTTTGAGAGTGCCTGTATATTCTCTCCACTTCTTAATGGTATATTTCAATTCCTGTTATTCCTGATCTATGTATATATAAGATGCAGTTGGTTTATTTAGCATAGTTAGAATGTCTCGAGTTAAGTCGAATATGACCCATTCTGTTCGATTACTTGTTGACATTTCGAAAGCAATTTCATTATGGCCCTTTCAAAGGAGACCTCACTTTTATTGATAAAAAAAAAAACAGACACAGTCGATTTTCACAAACTTCTTTTGAGGCGAATTTCTCGCCAGCAAAATCATTCGCTATAAAAAGAAACAGGCGATAATCGCCTGCAGTCAGAACACAAATTGGATACATAAAAACCTTCCAACCAAGTTCCCGGAGCTTCTGTCGAGTCACAATCGATGTGTGTGGTCTTCCATTGTCCTGATCAAACACAATTCCTCTCCTATTGTCCAAGGCTGGCCACTTCTGGTCGATTGCCGCCTATTATTGATAATACGCGTTCGTTTATGTTTTCACTTTTAATCACTACTCAACATCTTCTTCAGAAATAGTTGAGTCAGAACACAAATTGGGTGCGTAAAAACCTTCCAACCAAGTTCCCGGAGCTTCTGTCGAGTCACTATCGATGCGTGTGGTCTACCATTGTCCTGATGAAACACAATCCCTCTCCTATTGTCCAAGGCTGGCCACTTCTGGTCGATTGCCGCCTATTATTGATGAAACAGGTTCGTTTACGTTTTCACTTTTAATCACTACTCAACATCCTCTTCAGAAATAGTTGATTTTGTTGCGATTCAGCAGCGATTCACTCATGAAAATTCGGTCCATGAGATTTAACTCTTTTTTATCTAATGATATTAAATCCAAACTACTTTTTTGTATAATATTTACCTCCAAGGGGATCGAATGACGAAATTTCGGCAATTGGTCTTACAGAGCGCGGTGCTTCTTCGACATCAAAATTATTAGAACGGAATCGACGAAATCAAAATTGCGCATGATTGTCTGTTACAGTATCGAGACCATAAACATTATTCACATTTTCAACCTCCTGGTTTACGTTTTCGCCTTTATCGAAGAAAAACTGTAAAATAAGCTATATTATTTCTTTGGTAATGTCCATCTTTGACGTGCTCTCAAACAACACTAATTTAAACACTGAGTGGAAAATACGATAGTATTATTCTAATTATGCCGCCTGGTGTAATCCAATCGCACTTATATTGCGTGAGATCCAGCTTGCTAAAACCATCTGTTGGAGAATGATTGATTTCCTTTTACTTTACCTCATACGTAATGTCAGCACGTAAAAACTGTTTACTCAATCTTTGAAGCGAACAGAAAATTAAAATTAGCAAAAACCGGCGTTCTAATTGGATGATTTCCTACTTGTTGTTTTATAGGCCATGCATTTGTTTATTCAAATGTAATTTAACAGACGACAAGGTTTCACTGGTTGCGCTTCGCCACCGCTCTCAAAATTACTGCTTCAGTCGGCCATTGACACCCGCAGCTTTGTCATTCTTAAGCCGTGATATTGCTATTCTGACCAATTTTTATCTCTTTGTTGGGCAATCTATTTCTCCGTAGGTAATTGGCGAGAATTCTTCTCATTTGCTGCCTTTCGAAATCAGCTTATCCATGACCATATTTAAATCATTATTGTTGAACGAAGAGAAATCTTTACAACAAACTTTACTTTTTACATTGCCATAAAACTGCAGGCTATGCCTGTATCCCTGTACCTTTCTAAATCTTCATCCTCTACCAGGGCTTGTAGACGAGTGCGTTTACACCACGAATCACAGACACGTCCACCACATTAGGGGCAAGTTTTCCCTCAATTACATTGATATCAACCTGGTTCCAGGTCAGGGATTGGCATTGACATATAAGATTGACATATAAGAAGGGCGGCTTATTAGTCTTCCGTTGCAGAGTTTTTGCAATGCTAACTTGAATTCTACAAAACCCACTTATGAGGACAAAATAGAAGTTATGGCTCCTTTCATCGTAGTACAACAATGAAAAGTTATCCACCGTAGCAACATTATGTACATACCTATACATAGATTATTATGTGGCATAGATGTTGTAAACAAAAAGAATGAAAAAGCAATACAGAAATTTCAGTCAGGTGGATTGACTTAGACATGCCTTTGCCTAAAATCATTATTACTGAATTTTACCACTTCTTCACAAAAATAATAATGATCTTATCGCTTACATCTTTAAAAGCTCACTAGCTGAACCTGGCATTATAATTGTGAAACATGCTAAAAACAGAATTATCGCAGACAAAAGTACCCAAATCCCAAATTTTGTGTGCATGGTTGTTTCTTCCAAACATGTACAGGGTATCCGTTGGGAAGGTATACTACTCTTTTTGTTTATAATTTTCGATTAAATGAAAGAGAATGGATCTTATATTGATAAATGTTTTATTTCATGTCGGCAATTATGTATGGAATACAATACCAGATAAATGTCCGCCTCTATTAGCCTCACAAATACGAGCCCTTTTGAGCACATTTTTCATTACATTCTCACACATTTCACGCGGTATATATTATCCCCACAAAGAGAAGTCTGGATCAATCAAATCAGGCCATCGTAGAGGCCAGTCAACATCACCATTTCTTGAAATAACTTGTTGTGGAAAGAGGCCCGCTGTAATTCTATTGTAATCCTGACTGTATGTGGTGTGGCACCGTCTTGTTGATAACACATGTTAATCAAGCCCAAAGCATGCAGTTGTGGCGTTAAAAAGTTTTCAATCATATCACGATATCGCTCCCCATGGACGGTTACCGTTACGCCGTTTTCAGTTTCAAAGAAGTAAAGTCTAATGATTCCTCCTGACCGAATTGCACACCAGACTGTCACTTTTAATGGATGTAAAGGTGACTGATGAATAATTTGAGGGTTTTCCATTGCCCAGAACCGACTATTCTGTTTATTCACATATCCATTCAAATGAAAATGTGCCTCGTCACTCATTATGATTTGTTCATGAAAATCGGAGTTGTCATGGGCGAGCTGTAACATCCTATTTTCATATGTAGGGCGGCGAAAATGGTCTTGTGGAAGAAGCTCTTGTGTCAACCGAATCTTAAATGGAAACAAATGCAAATCCTTGGGCAAAATTGTGGCCAGAGTTGTTCTTTGAAGACCAAGCTCCTGAGCACGGCATCGAATTGAGGTTGATGGATTGTTGTTTTCAGCCGTCTTGCAGTACGTTGTGGTCCATACTTGGCCCTATCAGCCATAAACCCTCTTTCTTCGAAATCATTCACTACGCGATAAATAGTGCGTCTTGTTGGCACGTTGTTTCTCCCAAAAATTTCACGTGTCTTTCTCATCGTCACAGTAATCGATGATTGATTTTGATAAAATATTTTAATGATTAAAACACGTTGGTTTATCGAATATTTTTCCACAATAAATTTGCCACGTCTCTGCCAAATAGGAACTGTCAAGTCTAATGTATATATAACTAATTTATAACTCGATATGTAGTTCAATTGATTATACTCTATCTCAAGATAAGTTCAAAAACATTTTATTCAGTTTAAGTATTTAAATCGTATTTATTAATGTACTATTGCTAGTCTGTAAGGAAACTTAAATATCCGTAGGCTAAATAAATGAAATGAAATGAAAATAATGTTTACCAAAATGGCGGCAAAACAAAGTAGTATACCTTCCTGACGCACACCCTGTATTTTGATAGAACATCATAATAAAAAGAAATGTACCGTTACACAAATAAAGAAAATTTATGGGAGCCCTTATAAATATGAAACGCACATTGTATCTTCATTCCTTCGGGCGAAGGTATAATGAGTGAGACAGATGGGCCAATTCTTTGTTTTGCCGTAAAGAAGGAGGGTAATTTTTGACCTGTTAACATAACGACATTTTACGAATATTAATTTATCTCATTTCATTTCATTTCATTTCACTTCATTTCACGGCTTTGATATCCAATAGATCTCATCACTGGTAATTTTTCATAAAGGTGTCAATTCTTTTTTGCCATTTGCATTTTAATAAATGTTCATTGAACTGTGACATTAATCCGTGTAATTCTTCAGATACTCCATACGTGTGAATGGTTGAGCTCAAAAATGCATGCCATTTGCGTATCCTTTATATTTCATTTGGTACATAACGGAAGCAGTGCCTTTATAAACGGTTTTATTGAGTGGTCGATATTCATACAACACAAGCTGGGTCAACAACTGCAGCATTGTGCCATGCAGGGCATTTGCTTCTGATGTTAGTGGTATTGTTGCCAAGTTTTATTCCGTTTGCTCAGCTTGGCCTGATTGTTTTTTTCTTTTGATTCACATTTATTTGTTATTAGCACCAAGTAATCATGACAATTGATATCTCAATTCAACAAGCAATGAAATATGTGATAAACAAGGAATAAAAAATTTTGAAGTTCTCGAGAAGATGTGTTAATAATGAAACAATTCTTAATATAACACAACATAATTGCAGAAAAAATTTACAACAGAGACAAAGAAACTTTTGTTCATGTTTTGAAACAAAAGCCAAGTACCAAGTCCTACAAGACAGAGAATAGAAACACTTGGAATTCATGAGTGACTCTAAGATGGGGCACACATATCTAACTTTACTTTCGTCATTAAACCGGTATTCGCACATTCGCCCTTTCACAGTGTTTCGTCCCTTATAATGTCACCATAATCCATCGTAGCCGCTGTCACCATCGTACTTTTTCAAACCATGAATGGGGTACAAAAATAACGTCATTCTTATCATAGAAAAAACATCACCTTAGCAGATGTATCAGTTTGTACAGAATATTTGCATAAGAAGTGTACAGAAGTGCACTCAAAGAGCTCATGTCTGTCCAAATACTTTGCCACCAAGATTGGCGGACACTGAATGAGAACGCTTGTGAGATTTTATCATAAGTTATTATGGTACTTGTAGCGTGATGTGCTGCTATGGTTAGCACCCTTCAGTAGCATTCAGTTTGTGAATAACATATATAAATCAGGGCCGAGCAAAATGAGTTGCGGCATTAACTATTTTATATTTAGCGGTATTAGAGGAGGAAATTTCAGTAAACCGTTCTGTCATGAACTGCTTTGGTGATTTAAGTTTGAGTATTTTGTTGAGGGTGACGGTATCAGATAAGCCCCCTTCATCTCTATATCTCCCCTAAAAATATGCAGAATTTAGTTTCAATCATCTTTTCCACACTGCGGTACCATTCTGTCGCCTTACTTTCCTGTTTCTTCTAGGCGATGATACCATTTTCATTCCCTTAAATCCCTTTCTCGGATCATAAAAGTACATTTTGTCAAAAATCTCTTCCCTTTGCCAGGGAAGATGATGCCACCACTTTTGTCCTCTTTTTACAACTTTCTTATCCCCTAAAAGTGATCATTTCGATAGATCGCTCATTGTCCTGCATATCTGTTTCGTACAAGAGTTTTAGGTCGTTTTCCCAAACAGTTGTATTATTTTTATCTCCCCTTATTCCAGTTTTATTATCTGAAAATAATAATTTCGAAGAGCCTATTTATTTACCCGCTTATGAAGATCGCTTAAGCACCTGATGCTGAGGTACATAATGCTCTAGGATATTGTACCATTTGTGTCCCCTTTCTTAATTCTCTAAATGTATGAATTAATAAAGAAAATTCTTCCTCATCTCGAGCAAATGCCGATAAATGAATATTTACCCATAGTTTAGTGATTTGAGGCCTCTGTTTCAGGTGATTGTTAAGGGTTATCCATTTTTCGGCAAGTGTAAAGTTAAATAAAACAGCCATAAAGCTATGATTTCGATGGAACTCTTATTTCATGCAGGTGCAAATCCAAATGCAAAATGCGCCGCAATGAGCCGTATATTAGCCCCAAATTGGTGAGAACGATGTGGAATGGACGAATTCGGATTATCCACCACACTTCCACTAAGAGAAGCGATATTTTCGCCAGTGATGCACAGGCTTGATCACATTTGTAACGCTAGTCTCTTCAAATTTCTTAATAATCTTGATAATTCTTTGCACAGTAGGTCGATTATGACGACCATAATCACCCCACAATGCCCGAAAATTGCGCACGTTTGATTCACCACGTTCGCAATAAGTGTTAATTTTTTTTACGCGTTCTTAGGTTGTTAAACGATCGATATTCGTGAATGGCAAGCCTTTCACTAAATAAATAACATTTCAGATGACAGGCATTCAACAGCTGACAGCTCTGCCAGACCGGCGATTTTGAAACCACTAAATAGATAACTTTATACTACCTCGTCTTTGTTTTACAACATAAAATTACGAATTTCAAAAAGTCAGTTTGCACTATAATTTTGGTGATTTAAGTCTTTTGTTGGCAATAGTGCTTTTTTGAGGGAATGGGGAAATTTTTAATTTGGGCTCTCCCATTATTATTAACTTTGGAGTAACCAGAGTCCTTTGTAGAATTTTCCGACCTTCGGGCAAGTATTATCTGGTAAGGCAATCAGACATCTGTCTAATGGTAACTAAACTGAGAAGACGACTAGTTTAGAAACGTAAATGGCTCGCTAACGCCAATGCGTCTTAAGCCAGTAAGGAAAATGTGTTACTGAAATTAAACTTGTACCAGCCTATTGAACGTTGGCAGCACCAACACTAGGATCGGATGCCTGATACACGAAAAAGTTGTAAAAAATGTTCTTTATTTTTCAACATAATCTCCTTTTGGCTGAATACACTTTTTTCGGCGATGTTCTATATCTTGTTTATAGTAAGAACTGTCAAACTCCTTAAAATAGTCATCAACCGCAGATTTCACCTCTTCATTATTGGTAAATCTCTTACCATCGAGCCATTTTTTAATATTTGGATATAAGAAATAGTAGCGTGAAATAGCGTGATGAAGCAATTCGAACTTTAATTAATTCATTTTGGTCATTGTAATAGTGGATGTGTGAAGTGGAGCATTGTCTTGTTGAAATCACACCTTCTTTTTCGCCTCTGCCGGTTTTTTCCATAATTTCATTACCTAAACGCTCAAATAAATTAGCATAATTTCCCCCATTTATGGTTTTCCCTTTCTGAAAATAATCAATTAAAATAATCCCATGCGCATACCAAAAAACAGACGCCATGAACTTGTCTGCGGAAGGAACCGTCTTCGCCTTCTTTTTTACACGATTTTCCCATTCCAGTTCTCAATGCTTTGACTTTTCCTTTGTGTCAGGTGTGAAGTGGTGACCTATTTCTCATCCATGGTTATAAATCGACGCAGAAGTTCGGCTTCATTGCGGTGTAACATCGTCAAACACTGTACAGAAACATCTTCACGATGCTGTCTTTGCTCTAATGAAAGCAATCGCGTCACCCATCTTGCGCACAGCTTTCTCATCTTCAAATCAAAAGTGTCTATCATTTCAACTAACTCACGCACCGACGACTTCAGCCGGCGATCATCCAATGCTATTTTGTGGATTTTTTTAATCGTGTCTGGCGTGGATCCCTCAATTAATCGTCTTGCCAGCCCGTATAATCTCGTTTGAACTCTGCTGCCCAATATTTTATAGTCGTAAACGAAGGAGCAAACAACCCCAGAGTAGAATCTAGCTCGGCTTTAATATTGATTGGACTGAGATCTTTTAAATATTGAATTGCACAACGGTGACCAATTTTTCAATGTTTACAAATTCACTGCTTACAATCCACTTTTGATGGCTCAAATATAAATGCTAAACAATGAAACTTAAAACAAATGTTTTATAAGGTTACCGTTTTTAACTAAAATAATTTTATCAAACTACTGGCACCATCTGTACGCCAAGTCGGATAGTTTTAGGACCGCCGCTCATTTTAAACAAAACCATCGAAAAACCACTAAAGAAAATAATAAAACAGAACCTCCCATATGTTGATGACCACCGCGAACGTTATAAGGACCATGATTTATGATGTGCACCTGGAATGTCCGCATTGTTTACAGAGAAGATGCCCTATCCGACTAGCGGATGCCCGTGATAAATAAAAAGCTGACACCACCGTCGTCCAGGAAATGCGATTGGACAAAAGCTGCTACTATAGCTGCTACGTAGAAAGGCATGAATTCGGATCTTGATTTGTTGTAGGGGAGAGATTTAAACAACTTGTCTCTCGGTTAAGTTCCATAAGTGACCGTAGAGCCACTATCCGCATACATTCTATGAGTGCCTAGAAGAAGCATATGACCGCTGCCCTGGTCACGACATTGGAATTGTTCTAGGAGATTTTAATGTTGAAGTACGCACGGAAGATGTTTTTAGTCTAACAGTCGGAAAATTCAATCTACATAGCAACACCTAAGAAAACGTATTTCGACTAGTTTCGTTCGCTGCGGCACGTAAAATGGTAATAAGTGGAACTAGATTCCCGTAAACAGATATCCACAAGGCAAAGTGGATAGGATAGAAATCAGATAGATCATGTGGTAATAGATGGAAGGCATGCTTCTAAGATACACACGTGACTAGGCAAAACAAAAAACGAATCAGGCACAAACAAAGTAGAATGTTCTGCAATTATGGATAGAGCATTTTCACAAGCTCCTCGTTCCGAATGACAGCGCGAATGAAGATATCACTCGGCCAGCTCTGAGCGAGCTCAAACAACAAAGCAGCGGGCGCTAAAGGCCTGCCGGCAGAGCTGTTTAAGGCCGGTGGTGATGAACCGATAAACAGCGTGCATTAGCTTCTACACACAGTTTCGAGGAATACCCGCTCGATTATTGGAATTTGAACGTACTGCGTCCTGTGTTTGTAAAAGCCGACCTAAGCTTGTTTAAAAATTATCGCGGACATTAGACATTATTGACAGAAACTGCGGGATGTTATTGCAACTTCCTCAATCGTTGAGAAGGGGTCAACAAAAATGGGTCTGGTGGTAAACGAGGACAAAACAAAGTTGCTTCAACAAACAAAGAGTCTGCTCACTTGGGGCGCTGTGTGAACGTTAACTGCTATAATTTTGGAGTGGTGGATGAATTCATCTAACTTGGATTCGCTCTAAACAAAACGAATAGTGTCAGCAAGCAGATAAAGAGTTGAATATTGCTTGCTAACAGATGTTACCATGGGCTAAGCAAGCGATTCAATAATAAAGCCCTCTATCGACAAACAAAAATCCGACTGTACCAGACGTTGTTTCTACCTGTCTTGTTGTATGGCGCAGAATCCTGGATTATGACACAAGCGGATGAATCGGTGCTAGGAGTCTTCAAGAGGGAAATACTCTCTCTACGGAAAATATGTGGACCCAACATCTTTAACGGAAAGTATCGGCGTCTCATACATAATATGAGCTATACGCCGACATTAACATTGTCTAGCCCATCAATATATAGCGATTGGTTGGGTCTTGTTGTGCGGATGGACTCAAATACTCTAGCACGAAAAGTCTGCACAGAAGAAGGCAAACTCCATTGGAAAGACCAGACTTTTGAAGTACTATTGAAGCTTGGTGTGACTAATTGAAAAAGCGCAAAAGACCGAAGAGTTTGGAATTGTTTTCTACTTGCGGAGTATAAAAATAAGGATGTCTATTAAAGCTGCCACCTAAAAAGATGAAAAAAAGAATTGTTATTTTTGAGCTCGTTGTACGAGCGAGCGCTACGAGCTGTGCGTGGCACAATTTTGCAAAAACGTTGATTAGAATATTCGAGCTTTTTGCCACTTAAATGACGTTTATTCGAAAATGGGTCTAAAAGTTTGAAGAGACCGGTGCAATTCTATAAAAAACAAAACCGCGCGAACAAGGTTATCAAGAATGAAGGCACTTTAAATGTGTCACACTACCCCACATTTTGCAAAAATAACTAAAGCTGCAACCCGTACAAAACTCAATTGCTGTTAGAACTAAAGCCCCAGGAAGCCAGAGGTTTTACTTCGTAAACCAGGCAATTAATAACTTTTCCATATTTACCAACACCATTTTTCCCGATGAGACTCGTTTTCATTTTAATAGGCACGTAGGTAAGCAGAACTCTCGTTATTGGAGTGCAACGAATCTGAAATGAAATCATCAGAAACCCTTTCATTGGCCTCAAATGGCCATATGGGCAGTGATATCGTCATGACAAATTTTCGGCTTTTACATTTTTTTGAAGACGCAAGGGGGCGAGTAGTTACAGTGAATCTAAAGCATTATATAATTTGATAATGTTAGATAACTTCTTGTTGCCTGAACTGTAAACATTTTTTAGTTATAACCAAAAAACACGCCTTCTACAGAACGGAATAACATCACTCACGTCTAACATGTTTCTGTAGCGAGTTCATGCGATTTTCCCAGGCAAAATTGTCTTCAGTAGAGTTGACAGAAATTGATCTCCTCACAGTTTTTATGTAACCTCTATGGGGTTTTTCCTGTGGAGTTTCCTCTAATCTAAATTTATGACATTAAACCGACTTCTCTGTCGTTTTTGAATGAAAATGTCCTCTACGAAATGGCAGTTGTCACGGAGTCTAACTACAGGGTTGCCCATATTCAACGGACCCATCTGGCAACGCCATAACTTTTGACAGAGATGTCAGATCGCTTAATGACATACCGCGTTTGAAGCGTCAGTCCAAGCAGATTTTTACCATGGAACAATACACGCCAATACATGGAACAATTCGCGTTGATTTGCATTTGTTCCCGTACAAAATTCAATTGACGCAAAGATTGTTGCCTGCGGACAAGCCTCGTCGATTGGAATGGGCCCAACGAGTCATCGAAATGGCAGTTGATGACGAGCAATTTTGGAACAAAATTATCATGTCCGATGAAGCCCATTTCACATTGAATGGGACCGTAAATAAGCAAAATTGCCGTATTTACGCCACTGAAAATCCTCA